>JAZKJV010002152.1:0-314450 GCA_037367405.1 Ottelia alismoides
TGGGGCTACCTCTGGTGGCAGGGAGGCTTCGGGCTTGTGATTGGCAGCCGGTGATGGCAAGATTGGAGGGGCGGCTAGCGGGCTGGAAGGCTTCTACACTTTCTAAGGGTGGGAAGGTTGTGATGCTGAAACATGTTCTCTCTGCAATTCCGGTATTTTTCTGTTCCACAAGATTGTTGCCAGTTGGGATCAGAACGAGGATGGAGGTTCTGATGAGGAGGTTTCTGTGGTCGGATGGGAGGCAAGAGAAGAAGGGAATTCATTTGGCTGATTGGAGTGTGGTAACAACATCAAAGAAACTCGGGGGCTTAGGTGTGGTCAGATTGGGGGAGATGAACAAGGCTCTGGTGGCGAAGTGGGTGGTGCGGATATGGGGGAACTCGGAGGACCTTGTGTGTCGGCTTATGCGGAAGATTTATGGTAGTACCTTATCTTTGGAGGCCGCTCGGGTTAGAGCACCCTCGGTGCTGTGGCAGGCTATTGCGAAAGTTCTTCCACTTATGGTTGACAAAATGAAGCCTATTTTGGGGGATGGAGAAGATTTTAGATTTTGGCTCGATGATTGGACAGGGGATGGAGTTTTGAGAGAGAGATTCCCTAGTCTGTTTGGTGTGGTTAGTGGCAGAGATGAGGTGGTCAACCGGAGGTGGGAACAGGAGGGTTGGAGCGTTCGTTTCGACACGTTGCGCTCTGTTCGTAGATTGGACGAGCTCCTGAGGATGCGCAGGGAATTAGCGGGGGTGGAGGGTCCATCGGATGGTCGTGACCACTGGACCTGGGGCGATGGGAAATTCTCAGTGAAGAAGGCCTACCGTTTCTTCACCAACGAGGAGGGTCAAGGGAACAGAGACATCACACTGGATGCCAATCTCATTTGGAGGAGTAGGGTGCCGAGTAGAGTGAAGGTATTCATATGGCTGTTCAGACTTGGAAAAGTTCTCACTAAGTGTCGCCGTAGCAGGTTATTGGGAGTGGATGATCGCCAATGTGGTAGATGTGACCAGGGGATGGAGGATTTGGATCATCTTTTCTTCTCATGTCCGTACTCGGTGCGGGTCTGGAGTGATGCCGGGCTTCCATGGATGAGGGTGGAGAATGCGTCCACATTCTGGAACTGTATCAGGGCGGAGTGTGGGGAGGGACGTGCGGAGACCTCTTTTCCTTTTGCCATCCTTTGGGCGATATGGCGTGGTAGGAATGATGCGTTGTTTAGGGGGAGCGTATTCTACTCTGAGAATGTAAGGGAACATTGTAAGGCATTATGTGTGTTTTGGAATCAGTTGGTGTAGAGTAATCCATGTAACCTAATTACGTTTATATATATACATAGTTTTCTTGCGGTGGGTCCCAAATTGAGACCCACCCCTTCTTCATTCAAAAAAAAATATAAACAGCATGTGATGAAAAGAATCCACTCCTAAGTTGCCTCATTCTGAGTCCATTTCGGGATGCCATGCGAAATGTTTGGCAAAAAACAAAAAAGAATCCATTTTCCCTTTCTTGACATCTCTGGCCCAGTGGCAACTTGCGCAACGAAAGTTGTACAACGAGGGTCTTTATATATGCGTCCTATATTAGCAGCAAGTGAAAGTACGCAGATTTCCCTCTGCCCTTGTGTCATGCTCATTTCTGGAGAAAGGCCCCAGAAACCGCACAGCATGGAATTCGTAAAATCCGGTGCAAGATTTCCACAAAATCTTTCTGGACATGTAATTAGTTATATGCTACGTGACAGATGCATATGTGGGCTCATGGTTCGCAATACCGCAAGGGACCGGACTCCTTGAGGACAACAGCAACAGCTGAGGGAGGCGGAGAAGGTGCCTCCCCGTCGTCGAGGACGGCACGCCTCCCGTGCTACTGCTGCGCCGAGGGCTGCCGGAACAACATCGACCACCCACGCTCGAGGCCGCTCAAGGACTTCCGCACACTCCAGACCCACTACAAGCGCAAGCACGGTGAGAGGCCGCACACCTGCCGACGCTGCGGCAAGTCCTTCGCAGTGCGCGGCGACTGGAGGACGCATGAAAAGAACTGTGGTAGGCTATGGTTCTGCATCTGCGGGTCGGACTTCAGGCACAAGAGATCACTCAAGGACCATGTCCGGTCATTCGGGACGGGGCATGCGGCGCACGGCGATGAGTCGTGCGTCGATGAAGAGGAAGAGGCGGATGAAGAGGAGTATTGAGACATTTGGTCAATTAGTCTTGAGATGTCTTCGGCGAACTAATTTTTGTTTGGTAGTTTATTTTATTATTTGCCAGGGTCTTCTTTGCAATTTCATTTGCCTTAAATTAGTTCCAAAAGAATAATATTAGAAACTTCGTAGCACAGAAAATGTTATTATTTCCAAATCTCTCAACTGTTTGCGGAGAGAATGTTGCACTCCTTGAAAAAGTAGATTCCTCGTCGCATTCCAGATGTTCGAACTGTGTATATGGTGATGGAACTGCTCGAGGGCTTCCATCATTGAATCGATCAATGATTTGTTTTTCTAGAGGGGACGAGGAGTGGGCTTTCCTTGTGAGGGCTTCGATCATTGAATCGATCAATGATTTGTTTTTCTTCGCATGAATGGTTAATATAAACGTGCTAAGTGCCTTGCAACATCTACCCTTTTCCTTCCACATCCTAGAAACTTAGTCTTCCTTGATATTTGGGTGGGGGGGGAGTAATTTTGTGCCTCACACAATCGTCGATGACAAGTTCGCTAGACCATGATTTGTAACTTTTGATAGTTCTTTGATATATTCAGCATCTTCCATTACAACAAAATAGCTCTATAGTGTGCTTTTTAAAAAATCCATCAATATATAGCTCATTGTTTAAAAAAACGATTTTCTTGGTTGTGAAATTATTTTCATACTTGAAATTAGCGACGATATCATATTCATTGTTATATTATTAGCGTCTTTCTATGTAGCAATATTTATCTATTGTTATTTTTCAAAATTTTAACTAATCGTCCCTAAATTTTGAACTAAAAATTTAGCAATGTTTAGCATTAACATTAAAAAATAAAAACCAATACATATTTACTGATAGTATAACAAAGGATATGACATTCATTGCTAATTTCAAATATAAATAAATAATTTCCCAACGAATAATATCATCATTATATATTTAGAAAAGATAATAAAATGGCTAATTTAAAAAGCATCACTATAGACTATTTTTGTTGTAATGTCTCATTTAATCGATGTGATCAAGACATCTATGTTATTGTTAGTTTTGTAGTATAAAAAAAGATTCAATAGTATTATTATTCGTGAATGCCTCTTGGTTAACAAATTCATTTATGAAATCCATTAAACCAATATATTTATTACCTGTGGATAGGGATGGGCATTGGGTTGGGTCGGTCCGGCCCAACCCAAAAAGTCCGGCCTAGTCCATGCCCAATAGAGGATTGGGTCGGGCCTGTGCCTAAAATGTTGGCCCAAAAATATTTTGGGTCGGGCTCGGGCTTGACTCGGCTCAACCCGACTCGGCCCAAGGCCCAGCCCATTCGGGGGCCCAAGGAATGGTCTGAAGTTCGCCTGAGGGTAAAGCCCAAGACCCTGCCCGAACATGGGCATGGGCCTTAGACAAGACGTTTTGCCTACTAAGGTATACTGTATACGATTGTTGAAGTATCTATATTGCTATTGTTTAGATTTTCTCATTGGAATATTACTATTGTTTAGCCATTGCTATAGATTCAAGATATGTGCAAACTTTGATGTTCTGTAGACATCTTAGAATTTTATACATGGTTTAATAGCTACTTTAATGTGGACATCCTTATGCTTGTAACTTCTTTTTTTGCGCTTGATTTAGGGATGTGTAATCCTTCTCTTGAACGTATAGCATGATCCACCATTTCCATATTTCTCGTGTTGTGGTTTTTATGACAGGAAATGAACCAAGGCTTGGGTCGGCCCGACCCAAGCCCAGCCCAAAGGAAATGGACCGGGCATGGGCTTGGGTTGAACAACACCAAAATTTGTAGGCCCAAGCCCGACCCATGGCCCGAAATATTTAGATGAGCTTGAGTCTAGGCCCTTCAGGGCCCGATCCAACCCGGCCCATGCACATCCCTACTTGTTGATGTTGTTATTACCTTGTTAGAGAATCCCCTTAGATTGTATCCAGGGAGGTGAAGTGCCCGACGTTTCGGGCGATCTCAAAGGCAAATGCAATGGACGATGATGTCTCCAGCAATAAAATCCTAACCTTTTCACCTAACTAGATAGTATTATCCCTAATTATCTAAGAATAATATAGAGAGGATTTATATATTTTTGGATAAGTAGAGAGATGATTTTGATATAATTAAATGGTTTTAATTATCTAGGATAAGACTAATGTAGATAGTCATATCCACAAAAATATTGGATAGTGTGGATAAGATCCACAATATCCAATTGAGACTTGATTGTGAATATGATTCATAAATTTAATATTAATGCTAATTAAATTCACATTGTATATTAGTAAATGTAAACTAGATTTACATTTAACTTTGGACCTATGAATATGATCTTATTTTTTGGATGGCTTATGTATAATTATAACAAATAAGTTAAAATCATTTGGTGGTAATTAATTTACAAGGCTTGTCAAAAAATTAGAGATGTTTATTGTTGAAAAATTACAAGAAAATAAAAAGAAAAAAGAGAAATACATTTTGACTAATACTTTCTCAATGTATGGATCTGAATCCAATAAGGATGTGTACTACATTTATGAATACTTGGAGATAATATCAAGGAGATTATATAAGCCAGTTAAAGTGACGATATTTAGATTTCATATGATATCAAGAGTTCATACCACATGAGATATCTAATTTAATCAGATATTGAACCAATTTCTCCAATTGACACCAAAAAACTTTTTAACTCAATTTCCAACTCTTTTGATCTAGAATGTAGTTTTATGAATTAAGATGTAGTCCATCTAATTCTCATTCATTTAGACTCAAAGAGGAGTCAGTAAAATCCATATGGTTTGTTCTCTTGGAATGGAAACATCGTGGTATACAATCTATTATAGATGCATCGATCATGAGCATTCCCAATACTCATGCATCTTATATAATGGAAGACTTTGAATAATCTAAAGTTGAATACCATATTTGGTTTGTTCTTTCAAGGGAGTAACAATAACTTTCTCAATCTATCATTAGCTGACAATATCAAGCATATGCTATCTAAAAACGTATATCAATATTGTCAAATTCTTATCCTGTGGGACTTTAAAAAGTAGAATATTAGGGTTGTTATGGATTTCATTAATGAAAGATTTCGGTTAATCGGGAGAGGGGGGATTGAACAACCAGAACCAGAACTAGATCACCTCCTCTCAGTAAACGTCGAAGTGATCCCCAATCGAATATGATTGTCATGTCCCACTCCTTAGCCCTTGTCCCCCCAGCCCCCTACTAACACTCTCTACTCTCTTCCTACTGACCTTTGCAAGATTCTAAGACTTTTATATAATATGAGCTAAATAAACATGGGTCCCCTCAATTGGGGATGCAATCATGTTAGTCTTAAAGGGGCCTGATGCAAAACAAAGGTAGTAGGAGGTAGGATCTCATATATAGTAGCTTGCATGCAAACCATAAAGCATGAGGGGGAATGTAGAAAGGCGCGAGATAATACATCGAGAATGGGAAAAATATTATTGTCTAGTTCGCGATCATAAAGTGTTGAGATGATGGAATGCAAACAGATAGATGCTAGAGGGTTTCATGTGCCCAAAAACGATGATGATCATCGTCACCTTGTCCATTCCCTACTCCCCAATCATAAAGAGGCAAGAAAATAATGAGAAGTCATGGTGATTATCCTATGAAGCTGCATCTGATGATGTTGTCAAGGTAGCCTTTCCTGAATCCCACTGCAATCATGCTGATGATGCTTTTGCAGCTGAGTAATCTATTTCATAAACAAGCTGACCATATATGGAATTCGTTGTGACGCCAATGTCTCCTGAGCGAAATCATATCTATCGGTTGGAGAAAGTATGGACCTGCTTGATTCCTTTGCGTGATCATGCATCTTATATTCCCTTATCAGCATACTAGCTTATATAGACCTTCTTAGGACACCCATCTATTGGTATATCAAATGTTCACACACACACATATCAGTCTCGGCTAAATCATGTGTGCATGTTTGCGATAATATATAACACATGTATTTATTATCTCGATCTCGTCAAGTTTTCAACTTGACTCATCCCTACACATTCTAATCTCTATTCCTCTACAAGGGTCATGCATCAATAGTGATAATCGGATATCAGTTTCTAGTGAAGATTTCCATCTCTTCTTAGACTCAAGATCCTTCTTGAATAACACTTAACAATGATAGTTGTGTCTTCAAACTAGCTCTTTAGAACTAAAACCCTCCATCAGTCGCTGATGAATCTCCATTTCATCACCTTTATTCTTTCATTTTGACCTTAAATCTCTAGCCAAATGCATGTATATATCATCCATTTATCAAAATAAACACTCTGCAATTTGTACAAATAATTGTACAAAATACTGTATATTTTATGTATTTAATTCCAAATTTAAAGAATAAAGGAAGAAAAGAAAAATAAATGAGATACCATAGGTGTTGAGTGATCCTAGACCCCGAGACCCATTCATCATGATGACTTGGTTCACAAGGAATAAAGTATGGGAGATAGGGTAGAGAATTGTACAAAGCTATAATTAGTCTTTGTAACCTCTTTTATTATTTATTATTTTCACTTCAAATCAATAAAATCCGTACATGAACATTATAGATAAAAATACATAGAAAAATACAAAATTGAAATTATAAAAAAAAATAATGCATAGTGTGTCAAGGTTGTAGTCTCGATTAAGGTGGCTTGGGGAGAACATGAGTCGTCCAATGAAAGCTTGATCAGACGGTTCACAAAATAAAAACTTCACAAACATGTATCTTCTCCATATTGTATCAAAATGGATCAAAATTATCTTTAATTGTATATAACTTTTAATAAGCTTTTTAATAAAGTGGTCATTTAATTTGGAGTTAAGATGCAAAAGTTAAGTTTTAGGCCCTCTTTGTGTAGTATACATATATATTATTCAATATATTTATACTTGGAATTTTTCAAATTCTTTTATTTTTATAAAATTGTAAATGTTATTTTAAACATGTGTACATAATTAAAATAAAATCAAACCTTCAAAATAAAATCAAAATAGATAACACATATAAAGATATAGGTAAAATATACCTATATATAACTATAATGTATATATACATAATTATTAAGTATGCATATACACTCAAAAAATATATAAAAATACTTAAATATGTATTTAAATAAAATAAAAATATAAAAAATGCCCATATATAATAATAAAATACAAAATTTCAAAATAAAAATAAAAATATCAAAATACATGTCTATATATGTATATTTTACATGTAAATATTAACTTATAATAAAAAGGCTCAAAAAATAAATAAAAATATGTATAAAATACTACATTAAATTAAAAATATCCTTCATGTTTTAATAAAAATTTAGTTAATTCATTATCATTTATTCATGAATTAACATGGGTTCTTGGGAATGTATTTTTCCGGTTGGTCTAGGTAGACCAACCAGAGGGCTCCTTTGATTGACCCGGGTCAATTCTTCGGCCCATGCCACCAACCCTGTCATCTCCCTTTTTTCCGAGATGGATTATCAATCCCATCGACTCGATCGTTCATGCAAACCTACCATCGATCAACCCTAAGGGCCGCTTAATCCTTAAAACTCGTGTACATATCACTAATCGATCAATAATCATCGGTCAATGGACCTCCTCCACCATGTTTATAAATTATACTCCTCTACCCCAAATCCAATTTTAATCACTCTTCCCTTGTTCTTAGCCCCTCAGATCACTCCAACAAGTTGTTGTTGGTGACAGGAGCGCAACCCAAGTGCCTGCAATGAGGAGCAGAGGAGGAGGAGGAGGTCCAGACCATCGCCGGAGCCACCTCCAGTAGGTTCTTCCTCCTGGGTTCCTAGCCCAGTCATGGCCCTTTTTCCTTCGTTTTTAGGTAAATTTAAGTCATAGATTTCTATTTTGCATTTCCACTTTAGTCATTAGTAGTCAGTTTATCATAAAATCCTAGATTTCTATTGACTTGGAGCTCAAGCTCTAGATTGATTTCATTGTGATTCTGTCTGTTCTTCGACACGTTCCACTACTCTAAATCCTTGTCATGTTCTCCATCTGTCCCCATATTTTTCCCTTGATTCCTACCCAGAATCGAGCCATCGAGCTCCACCCATCATCCTCCATCGGAGCTCATCCCTCGACCCATTCGCGGATGCTCTCAGCTTTATTTTGGGCCGACGACATTTGCCTCGAGCCATAGAATTTTTGTGCAGGTCACGACCCTTTAACAGACCCCTGGATCACGGATTAGAGGTCCCTTTTGAACCTCCACACTATGTGAGCAAGGAGACCATCTAGATCCCAATCATTGAGATCTGGAAGCCATCTGAAGGCACGTGCAGGTGCACGAGACCCCTAGGAAGGTGCTGAGCTGATCAGATTGAAGGTAAGCGCCATCGATGAGGAGTACTATTCGACAAACAAAGATCAAGGAGAGAGATCTTCTTCCCTATTCTTGAAGACCCCTCCAGGCACCGTCAGATCAAGAACAAACGCCAGATGTTTTTGTAGATGTTGGATCAGAGAGAGAAAAAGTCTACCCTCATCTGTTTGATGCGCTTAAGTGAGGCATTCTAGATCGTTCATCTCCACGCACGTGGAAGGTAATTTGCATAAAACTCCTCCTCCATTTTTGTATTTCGTAAAGAGTGTTGTAAATATTTTAGTAAGCATAAAACCCTTCACCTCTTTTGGCTTTTTGATCCCTTTTCTTCGAACTTTAGCCCCTGAGATCACCATGTGATCTTCTCCATGGTGAAAGCTTGGTGAAGATTGTGATTTGCAGCGAGGAGTGCTAGCGAAGGAGGTGTATCCACCCCACAGCCGGAGCACCACCGGCCGGTTCTGCTCCTACCCCCTCAAGTCGGTTGAGCCATCTTTCCCATCATCTTTAGGTAATTCTCTAGTCCAATTTTCATTTAGAATCGTTAATTTGTAGTTACGTACATCGAATCGCATTTAATCGAAAAACCCTCGAATCATGGACCTTAGGGTTCAGTTCAAATTCAAAGTGATCCGACCGTCGATTCACCCAAATTTCCACGCCATTTCAATCCCTTCTGCATTCTCCATCGATCCCCTACACTATCCATCCTAGATCTACCATGGGTCTGGGATCCAAGCTCCCTCTGCTGCTTCATGTCGGAGCTCCCGCTCCATTCGATTCCCCCTATCGTTTTGTGTAAACTCCATGTCGAGGAGATAGCCCTCATTCCCGAGATTCTTTTAGTGCTAACACGTAGGGCATTCGACCCTTCTGGAACCGCAATGACCACCTAGAGCTTCTCCAAGTGGTGCATCCTCGCCGGAGCATCCTACGCTGCCTCGCCTCTCCTGGACCCTGCTGGAGAATGCGGAGAAGCCCATCTATTAGCTGGGCTCATCGGAAGAGAAGAAGAGCACCGGAGACCCGAGAAACGATGAATCGAAAGTCGTTGGCGGGTTGTTCTTGCGGGTTCTTCCAGTACCCTTCCCCGCCGTTCGATCAAGAACATCGGTCCAGATCTAATATGGATCGTTGGTTATTCGTGAAGGGGTACGCGACAAAAGCCGCCCGATCAGCCATGTGGCAAGCCCAAGATGCTTGGATCTCAGCGCTTAAGTGGGTAATTTGCATAAGCCTCCCTCCACCTTTTTGTATTTATTAAAAGGATCTGTGAATATTTTATGTAATTTAAAAATTGTTGGACTAATTGCATGTAACCCCTTGAACATTTCAGATATTGCTTTTTAGTCTCCGCCAAAGTCATGTGCAGGCGCACGTTTATCTTGTAAAATTTGCACGGAAGACCTCGCGTGTTTTTGTAATTATTGTTTCGTATATAAAGTTTTAAATTTAGTGTTAAAATTTGGGTAAAATTTCTCTGTGACCCTCGTATTTTATTTTATTTGCAATTATACCCCTGCCAAGTTAACTATTTCTATGCTTTGCTTTCCAATTATTAAAAATAGTTGACATGCTCTAAAATTTACCAAAAATAGGAATTGGTGCATGAATGCATGCTTGATTATGTTATATCATTGTTTTTTGTATTTTATGCCTTTTCCCTATTTTCCAAAAATCAAATAGTGTACGGTCAGCCCCTATTTGCCTTAAAAAGCCAAAAAAAAAAATAATCACTTTGAAAAATCCCCAAAAAATATATTATGTCTATTTACTTATTATTAACATTCAGCATGAAAATCACTAAAAATAGAAAAAGAAAACGCTTAAAAATGAAAAACCCCCCCAAAACCTTTATAAAAATTTATAAATCCCTAAAAAATCCAAAAATAGTAATTTCTATTGTATATTTTTCTTTATATTATTATACTTATAGTAAAATTGATTTTGAAAAATTTGGACATCATTTGATATTTTTAAATTCCATTTCAATTTTGGGTATTTAATTAAACCCTGATTTAGGATATTTTTGACTTTAAAAATACATAGAAAATAGCAAAATTACCTAAAAACTCGCAAAAAATAAAAAATTATTTAAAATCCAAAAATATTTTATTTTATTTATTTTGACTATTATTATTATTTATATCTATATTAGTCTATATTATATATATACTTTATGTATAGCTTTATTATATATTTTAAAAGAAAAAGAAGATATAAAAATAGAAAATTTAAAAAGAAAATATAATATCAAAAAACATAAAAATCAAAATACAAAAAATATAAAATAAAATAAAATAATTCTATTATTAAAAACCCACATTATTTGATAAATATTGTGCATAGTTATATATACACATATACTTATATTATTTCTTTATAAATAATATATAGTGCTACATCATGTGTTCCATGTGTTCGACAGCCTATTCCACTTGTCACTATATGCATTTTATAGTAGGGTTTGTTATAAATTTTAATCCACACTGCCTTTATTGCTTAATATTCAATTGTGGGTTGATTGTTGAACTGGATCAGGTTTCGTGAGTGGTCACAACACCAATAGGACATCTCTCCTTGTGAGATCTCTAGACCCTAGTGGATACCCTCTGTTTCAGATGGGGATAGCCATTTTTCAATAGAGAAGTGAAGAAGCTGACTCAGGAATTTTGCATTGAACATCGAGTAGCTTCTCCATACCACCCACAGTCTAATGGCTTGGAAGAATGTTCGAATAGGGAAATCATGACGATTCGCCAAAATCTAGGCCTATCGGATTGCAGACAAGTCACATTTCGTAATGTCTCCCTATCGCCTGGTATATGGCAATCCATGCCATTTGCTCGTCGAGCTCATTCATAAATCATATGACCATTAATATATGCAATTAGGATCCGAAGAAAGTTGGAAAGAACAGAAATCTAGATCTAAATATACTGCTTGAATTTCGTGACTATGCATACGACAATAGCCTTATGTACAAGAAGAATGTCAAGAAGTGGCACGACAAGTACATCCACCGCAAAAATTTCGAACATGGTTAATAAGTTTGGTTGTTTGATGCATTGAAACTATTCCCAGGGAAGTTCAAGATCAAAAGGACATGGACATTTGTAGTGAAGCATGTGTGTGATAATGACAGTAAAGTCATATCTGATTTGTCAGCTGACACATAATCTTTTGTCATCAAAAGATAGCTTCTGAAGCCTTACCTTGAGCACGATTCATGTCCATGGTCGACTCGATGCAGATCGTCTACAATATAGAACTTCCAGCCGCATCATCTATTGATTCAGACAAAGCAATCAAAAATATTTTTGAGTAGTTAATCGTTTTCTTTTTTCTTATTTTTGTTTTGCATTCTTTAATTCTTCTGAAAGCTTCACTCATACCATTCATCAATGCTATACTTAGGACATACTTCATCCTAAGTATAGGGCGATGAGTATCATTCTTTGATCTCCTCACCTGTCTCCTCAACTCTTGACATTCTTTCTATACTTAGGGATATTTTACCCTAAGTATAGGGGGAAACAGGATGATCTACTGATGTATTCATTTATTCAATCCCACCCTCTACCTACCCTGCTTTGTGTACAGTGTGCTATACTCATGATTATTTGATCCTAAGTATAGAGGGTTGGTTGACTTCTCATTCTTTATTCAGTCGGTGTAATATATATTTTCATATACTTAGTACAAGTTATGTCTTCCTTTACTCTTCGATCTATGAGGACATGGCTCAAGCTAAGTATAGGGGGGTCACATATACTTTGTATATATTTTAACCACAATTCGTACTTGTGTATTTTCACTAAAATGGCTAATGAATAATAATCAAAACACACACAAACTTCTTTGTAATTATAGTTAATAAACTAGCTAAAAATGTTTTGCGAAAAGTTTGAAAAAAGGTTGGAAAACTTTTTCGAAATATCTTTTGTAAACCGTTTGGAAAATGTTTTTTGAAATGTTTTCAAACCTTTTCTAAAAAAAATTGTTTGTAAAATTCCTTTCTTTTGTTTGAATAAAATATTTTGAAAATCTATTTGCAAATGGTTGGGAAAATAGTTGCAAAAATAGTTTGAAAAATCTATACATACTGTTTGAAAAATCTTTGCAAAATAATTTAAAATTTTTGAAAATGTTTGTAAAAAATTATTTTTCAAATTATTATTAAGAATAAAGATTTCAAAATGATTGAGAAAATCTTTAAATTATTTTGAGAATCTTATACACAATTCAAGCAAATAAAAGTCTTTACAAACTGTGTACAGAAAACTTGTATATACCTTGTGTAAATTCTTCACCTAATTTCCTGTAAACAATAAGACACACTCCCATGTAAATATTTGCATATAATTATTAGACAAAACTCCTTTTTTAAAAATATCACAAAAATTTTGCAAAATCAGAAATCTATAAAAATTTGCAACATGTTTTCAAAAACTGCATAACATTTGCAAAATCTTTTTTTTAAAATTCATAAGAAGTTCAAAATCGGAAAATTACATCATAAAAATATTTTATGCATTGTGCATAGCATTCACATTTTTTCAATTGATAATAACAATTGACCAAGTCTAAATAAAATCCGAAGATTGGAACTTGGTTGGACCTTAGTCCACTTAACCATAGGAACCTTAAGGGAACTGGAATTGAGGCACTTCAGGTCTACTATACTTAATTCTTTGAGGACACAGGACTATGTTCGGTGTCATCTTGACTTCCTAAGTACACCATTTCGAAGCACACGTATAACTCTTGTCGATAGTGATCTAACTTGCACATATGCACCTTGCACTTTGCTTAACTCAGTTGAAGGGGTAGAGGTTTGTATTTGCCGGCATGAGACACAAGCCAATGGAAACATCAGAAGTCACGCCTCTATAGCCATTTTACCCCAACCCGATCCAGTAGCGAAGAGGTCTAAAGACATAATGTTGTGGGTAGCAATCGTGCTTCAGAAAAGGGATAGTCTATTAGCTCAAGATGAAAAAGTCCTTGTATAAATGTTGTTGTATATAAAAAATGTAAAAATCAAATAATCTAAAAAAATAGACAAGCTAAAACCAAAAAATTCATTGCTGCCGGAGTATATATGTATTCAATAAGTAAGCTTGAGCTTCAAAGTCAAAGCACTCATGTGAACCTGCAGCCGGATAACTTGGCTACACCGGTCAAGCATCCTAGAATAGGTATCTATAATAGCTACCATACATTCTCTTCTCCACATCCTCTTCTTGAGCCGGTTGCACTTGAACATAGAAGGGGATACCCTGCTACTCGAGGAAAGAGTTATTGGATTGGGAAATTAGGGCCACAATGTTGGAGAAGACTGACTTTTACCGCTTCAGTTGAGAGGAGCTATATATCACATACATTGTACAAGATAGACTCATAGTCATAAGGAACTGTGTATGACATCGACTTGTTTTGACCTGACTTTTAAGAAGACTTGGGTAGTGTTTTGTGATTCTCATAGGCTGTTGTGTTTCAAGTCAGGTTCCCAACCAAGGTTCTAACCAAACTAAAAATCCAAAGGTCCAACTGAGCTCCAACTTTGATATTATCAAGACAAGCTTTAAAAGTTAAAATCAATCCAAGCTATTCCTTTTTCTTTTCTTTATTTTTCTTTTCTGCACTTATAGGAATAAGTGTTTGCTAGAGAGTATCAAATGCAAGTATATGGGGTGATGAATCTCCATTTTATCACCTTTATTCTTTCATTTTGGCCTTAAATCTCTAACCAAATACATGTAAATATCATTAATTTATCAAAATAAATATTCTGCAATTTGTACAAAATATTGTATAAAATATGTATTCAATTCCAAAATTAAAGAAAAATCAAAGAAAATAAAAGGAAATGAGACACCATAGGTGTTGAGTGATCCTAGCCCCCGAGATCCAATCATCATGATGACTTGGTCGAAAAGGAATAAAGTAGGGGAAGATAGGGCAAAGGAATTGTACAAAATATACATGAAAGCTCTATTTCTAATTCTATAATTAGTTTTTGGGACTTATTTTACTCTTTATTATTTACACTTCAAATCAATAAACTATGTACATGACTAACAATAACAACAACAACAACAAAGTCTTTTCCCACATTAAGTAGGGACGGCTGCATGGCTTTTTTGCCTCCATTCATATCTATCTTGGGTCATTCTTGGGCTTAGATGATAAAAACTAAGATCCCTTTGTATTATCTCATTCCAACACTTCTTGGACCTTCCTCGTCCTCTTTTAGCCAGTCAACATTCCAAAACTCACATCTTCTCACCGGTACATCAATTGGTCTCCTTTGCAAATGGCCAAACCACCTTAAACTATTTTCTCCCCTCTTATGCTCGATCGGAGCTGCACCAACTTTCCTTCTGATGGCATCATTCTGAATCCGATCTTTCTGTGTGTGTCCACACATCTACCTTTGCATTTTCATGTCTGCTACTGCAATTCTCTGCACATGTCTATGGTCCACAGGCCAACATTCAGATCCATAGAGCATAGCAGGTCTCACAGCTGCTTTATAAAACTTTCCTTTGATTTTCAAATGAATTTTCTTATCACAGAGAACAATAGAGGCTCCTCTCCACTTTAGCCAACCTGCATTTATTCTATTTGTAACATCTCCATCAATTTCCCCATCATGTTGCAAAATAGATCCCAAGTATCTAAAAGAATCTCTCTTTTGAATGTCATCATCACCAATCTTAACCTCGATTCCTTCACCATTGCTTTCATTAAAAGTACATTCCATATATTCAGTCTTAGCCCTGCTTATACGAAATCATTTAGTCTCCAATGCATGTCTCCAGACCTCAAGCTTCTCATTTACTACATCTCTAGTATCATCAGTCAATACAATGTCATCAGCGAATAACATACACAAAGGTATCTCATCCTGAATGTGACTTGTCAACTAGTCCATAATCAAAGTAAAAAGGAATGGACTCAAAGTTGAACCTTGATGCAGACCAATGTCGATGTCAAAATAGTCAATCTTCCCAGATTGTATCCTTACACAAGATGAAGCCCTATTATACATATCTTTTATGAGGTTAATGTACAGGACATGTAATTGTCTCTTCTCCAAAACTCTTCACAATATCTCCCTGGGACAGAATCATAAGCCTTCTCTAAATCAATAAAAATCATATTGAGGTTCTTCCTTTTAGATCTATAAATCTCCATTGTTCTCCTCAGCAAGTGGATGGCTTCCATAGTTGAGCGACCTCGCATGAATCCGAATTGATTTTCTTTTACTTTGGAAACTTGCCTCAACTTTCTTTCGATTACACATTCCCAAATTTTCATAGTATGATTCATCAGCTTGATACCTCTGTAATTTGAACAATGTCTTTGTTGTTCTTATAAAGAGGCACCATGGTGCTTCTCCTCTATTCTTCAAGTATTTTCTTGCTTCGCCAAATAACATTGAATAAATTTGTAAGCCAAGTCAAACCACGCTTACCTAAAACTCTCCAAACTTCTATAGGAATGTCATCATGTTCTACACCTTTCACATGTCTCATAACCTTCAAAGCCTCCTCTACTTCCTTCCTTTGTATTCGTCTATATCTTGCATGATTCAAGTAACTCTGTACATGAATATTGCAGACAAAAATACATAGAAAATACAAAATTGAATTCATAGAAAATAATGCACAGTGTAACCGGGACATACAAAATACGAAGTCAAAATAAAAACTTCATAGACATGTATCTTCTTCACACTATATCAAAATGGACCAAAATCATCTTTAATTGTATATAACTTTTAATAATCTATTTAATGAAGGTGGTTTCATTTAATTTGGGGTTAAGATGCAAAACATAGGTTTTGGGCCCTCATTGTGTAGTATGCATATATTTTATTAAATATATTAATTTTTTGTATTTTTCAAATTCTTTTATTTTTATAAAATTGTAAATATTATTTGAAAAATATGCACATAATTAAAATAAAAGTAAACCATCAAAATAAATAATACATATAAAGACATAAATAAAATATACATGTATATACCAATAACGTGTATATATACATAATTAATTAAGTGTGCATCTACATTCGAAAAAATACAATAAATTAAAAATATACAAAATTCATTTATAATAATAAAATGTAAAACTTAAAGTAAAAATTGAAAATATCAAAATACGTGTCTATATATCTATAGTTTACATGTAAATATTAACTTATAATAAAAGGCCTTGAAAAAATAAATAAAAATATGTACAAATACTACATTAAATTACAAACAACTTTCATATTTTAATCAAAATTTAATTAATTCATTTATTATTTATTTTTTGATTTACATGGGTTTTTTGGGAATGGATTTTTCCGGTTGGTCCATGTCGACCAACTAGAGGGCTCCTTTGGTTGACCTGGGTCAACTCTTTGACCCAGGCCATCAACCCTGTCAGACTAAGAAGACTATGTCTTCTCCCTTTTTTCTTGGGAGATTATCACTTCCATCGACTCGATCATTCATGCAAACCTACCGTCGATCAACCCTAAGGTCCGCCTAATCCTTGTGCATATCCATAATCGGTCAATAATCACATATCGATCAACCCTTGTACATATCCGTAATTAATCAATAATCATCGCCCAATGGACCTCCTCCACCATGTTTATAAAAAAATGCTCCTCCACCCCCAAATCAAATTTTGATCCCTTTTCCCTTGTTCTTAACCCCTCAGATCACTCCTATGAGTTGTTGCTGGTGACAGGAGTGCAACCCAAGTGTCTGGAGTAAGGAGGAGCGGAGGAGGAGGAGGTCTAGACCATCGCCAAAGATACCTCCAGCAGGTTCTGCCTCCTGGGTTCCCATCCCAGTCGAGGCCCTTTTTCCTGCATTTTTAGGTAAATTTAAGTCATAGCTTTCTATTTTGCATTTAAATTTTAGACGTTAGCAGTCAATTTAGCGTAAAATCCAAGATTTCTGTTGACCAAGAACTCAGGCTCCAGATTGATTTCACTGTGATTTTGCATGTTCTTTGATGCATTTCACCCCCACTCTAGATCCTTTTCACTTTCTCCATCTGTCCCCCACATTTTTCCCTTGATTCCTACCCTAAATCGAGCCTTCATGTTCCATCCATCATCCTCCGTTGGAGCTCATCTGCCCGACCCATTTGTCGATGTTGTTAGCTTCATTTTGGGCCGAGGACATTCGCCTCGAGCTGTAGAATTTTTGTGCAGGTCACGTCCCTTTATCATGCCCTTGGAGCACAAATTAGAGGTCCCTGTTGAACCTTCAGGCCATGTGAGAAAGAAGTCCATCCAGATCCCATCATTGAGATCTGGAAGCCATCTGAGGGCACCTACAGGTGCGCGAGACCCCTAGGAAGGTGTTGACTGATCAGATTGAAGGAAGCGCCTTGGACGAGGAGTATTCGACAGATAAAGATTGGGAAAGAGACCTTTTTACCTGTTCTTAGAGACCTTCCGGGCACCATCAGGTCTCGAACAATCGATAAGTCTTTTTGTAGTTGTTGGATGAGAGCGAAACAAAGTCTATCCTCATCTATCTGATGCGCTTAAGTGAGGCGTTCTGGATCTTTTATCTCCGCGCACGTGGAGGGTAATTTGCATAAAACTCCCCCTCCATTTTTGTATTTTGTAAAGAGTGCAGTAAATATTTGAAGTTTAAAATTTTGTGGATTAATTGCATGTACCCCCTAAATATTTTTATATTTGCAATGGAGTCCAATACTAGGTCACCTAACGTAGACCCCCATGTGAGGTGAAATTTTGTGGGCATACCCTTACGGATATTGTATTTTCTATTTAGTATTTAAAAATCAAGTAGATTTTCAAACGTTTTGGTCATTTTGTATTTGCACCCTTGGAATATATTTTATTTATAAAAACACCCCTATCAGCTTGATTTAAATTTTTTATGCACCTCTTTTTATTAAAAAAATAGTTCAAGTGCTATAAAAATATTCAAAAGTAGTTGTATGTCCATTATTGGTTGTTGATTCATGCTATTTATTTTATTTGCCATTTTGCATGCATTTATCATTTATTAAAAATCATTTAGAGCTATTTTATTCCCTTTTTTACTTAAAATCCAAAAAAATACAAAATCTTTTTGAAAAATTATAAAAACAATTACCTAATATTTATTTTCTCACTCCATACCAAAAATCATAAAAACTCAAAAGAAACTCTTAAAATTAGAAAACCTTTTCTAAACCTATAAATTTATAAAATAATTTTAAAAATCCCAAAAATATTTATTTATATTCCATAATTTTATATATTTATTTATTTATTTATATTTATATCAATATATTAAAATTTATTTTGAGAAATTTGGAGACTATTCCTTATTGTTAATTCTTAAATCAATTCGTCTCATTTAAAGCAATCCTTATTTTGACATATTTCTAATTTCAAAAATACAAACAGTTTTCAAACATCCTCATCAAATCCATAAAAATATAAAAGCATTTGAAAAGGATAAAAAGATTTTATTTGGATATTTTGATTATTTTTATCTATATTTATCTATAGCATATCCTATATAGCTTATATATACATATATATTACTATATATATAATTAGCATTACTAAATATAATAAAGGGAAAAAGGAGCCTACACCTGCGGGTGCAGGTAACCACCTACACACGGCCTAATTTTTCATTATTTTTTGATTTTTTTGAAATGAAATCTTGGAGGATTTAGATCATCATGTATCACCATGTTGTCATTCCAAATTTAACTTAATTAGAGACTTCTATCATCTCCATCAAGACTACCAAATTTTAACGGTCTCATAATTGTTGGAATTGACCACTTTTAGATGAAGATGTTAGGAATGTTTATTTTGCATGAAACTTGAAACACTTATTCCCCTCAACATATTAAGTAAATCCTCCCAAAAAAAGTAAAACAATGATCGAAAAATGGGGTGGGTGCAGGGAGTTTCCTATACCCCAGGGTACAGGCTCCCTGCCCCCTATTATAAATACCCTCATTATATTTTAAACACTTTAAAACATAAAAAGAACTATTCTTTTTGGTTATTTTTTGATTTTTGTATTTATTATATATATTCTATTATATACTACTTATCTTATATATATATATATATCTTAAATCCCAATATATATATATATCCTTACATATTCATATATTATATTATTAAATTAAAAATAAATTAAAATTTAGAAAATTAAAAATTAAAAAATACTTCGAAAAAGGAGAATTATTTTATTAAATTAAAAACCCGCATACTCATTGATTAATTTTGTGCTTACTTGTATACATACTTGTTTTATTTATTTGCGTAAATAATTTCTGTTGCGTCTCGTGTTCTCTGTTTTCGACCCCTACATGCTTGTCCACCATATACATTCATCGTAGGGTATAATAAATTTTGATTCACACATTGACTTGATTGCTTTATATTATTGTGTGGTTTAATTGTTAAGATTAGTTGAGATCTTCATGGGTTGTCATCACAACAACTAAATGGTTCTGCCTTCTGTGGACCACAAGACATTACCTGAGGTTTTGGTTATTTAAGCCACTATGATCTAACACTTTACATCAATAGGTGTATGATATCAAGACGATAGTGGTACATGATGCTATTTGTACTGAGGGACCTTAACAGTGCAACCATAATTATATTTTATTTCAGATTTGGAATTTTATGATTCATAATAACTTTATTGCATAATAACTTGCATTTAGCTCGCATGTCATACAAGAAAATCATTATGATGGAACTTTTTCACCGAAATAATATGTACTTATATGAGTTCAGTCGCTATTTGTATAAATAATATGTAGCAACAACATAAATGATGGAACTTGCCAAGTAATTGTCAAAGACTAATGGTATCCACTCTAAAAAATGTACTAGCAAACCCCACCAAAATCTAACATGGATTTTAATCAGGTGCAAACATGACACTGACATACCTATCATCCAACAGAACCTGCCACCTGCTTGTTTCAAGAATTCAAAATAATTTGAAAAACTCTATTAAAGGCAGAATGAGGCAAGCCAACCTCTCTTTTTGTTTCTGATGGTTGGAACAAGAAAACGAACACTAATGAATGTGTAGTGGTGTTGAGGAGGCGAGAATTGTAGCACACGATAGAGTAGAGGAGACGCGATGATGGTGCACGATGATGTAGTGGTTGCATGAGGTTTGTGCGAAGTTGGCGTGCCCTCATCTACCCTTGTTAATTCCATTGAATTATCAATCGAATTAAATTTGTCGTTCGTTGCAGTTGGGTAATCGAGACTTCGTCAAAAACCACTCAAATTTAATGTTCGATTAACTCAAGCGGCAAATTTATTTTACTTGGTCAAGCCCAAGGTCGAACTCAGGGAGGCACCTGTCTCCTTAGGTAAATTTTAAGTTAATTTCGAGATCAGATCTTCAAAAGAATATTTTTGGTTTTTTTATGCAATTGAAGAAAATGCAGTGCATTTTCAAGCCGAATTTAAATTAAATCACAAAAGATAGTCAAATAAAGTCCAAAGTTAATGAAACTTGGCATGAATATGGAATGCTATGAAACTAAGTTACCGTAAGTTTTTTTGGAATTTTTAAACTCTAAATTAATTAAAAATGAATTTAATACGAATGCAGGGTAGTTTTGCAAAATTAATTTTAATAAATACCAAGATACATTAGTTTTAGATATAAAAATTATCCTAGATAGGTCTAAGTGAGAGGAATCCAGGAAAATTAATAAACCTAGAAATTGATTTAAACTGAACCTATTAAAAATCAATTAAGCAAAACACCAAAGAATTTATTTAGGCCTCGTGATGCATGCAAATGCTATGATTTTTGGGCACAACGTAGAGCAACTTAACCTAAGTCTAATGTGATTTTATGGTGATTTTTGGAGCAAAAATAATTTAATAATAAATAAAAGTCATGCAGTGGGAAAAATATGTCAAATTCCACAAGAATAAATATATTAAATTCAATGTGCTCACAAAAATATGACATGTCATAAAAGTAAAGGACAAGTTAAACTACAACATGCAATTTTTGGAATTTAAAAATGATGACAATGGACACCTAAATATGCATGCAAACACAGGGACCAAAATGCAAAATAGAAGATAAAAATTGCTTAAAATACAATGTGCATACATGGACTAAAGTGCAAATACCTAAAATGATGGGTGTATGGATGCAAAATTCCCACTACATGCTCCTCACATGACGCTCTTGGCAGGGACTGAATCGTAATTTCTGAGAGTTGCAGGGGCCTCGATGAAATTTACCTAGCCCTCACGTGAGGGACACGTGATGATCTAGGCTCGGAAGACGTAGGAGGCTCAGACGGAGGCTCTGGAGGCTTGGACTTTGCTTTGGGTCTGCTTCGGTTGCTCCGAGCCTAGGGTCAGGGAAGAGGCTCGAAGGGCGTACATGGCGCGATAGGGACCCGTCGGATCAGGAAGATCCAACGATGGAGATGGCTCCTGGGTGAGGCGACGTGGCGCGTCGTAGGCAGTTGAATCGAGATAGATCCAATGAGGCTGGAGCTGCTGGCGAGGGGCTACGTGGCGATTGTCTGGACGTTGGATCCTCCTGAACCAACGGAGGCAGAGAGTGGGTGACGTGGCTCGGTCAGGGCCGTTAGATCAAAGTGATCCAATGACGAATGTGTGTCGTCTTCTCCGGTCCGCCACCTCCTGTGAAAATTTGGCGGGGCTCCGGCGAGTATGGACTAGCTCCACCGCCCTTCCCCATGCTCGATGGAGCTCGCCGGTGGCTCCTGGATAGCCCAGATCGGTCATGGAAGTGTCAGGAGGCTGTCAGAGGCTATGGAAGCTATTGGGGTCGTCAGTAGGTTGGGGAAGATGGAGCTTAAAGCAGCTCTGGCGTAATGTCCAGCCAATGAAGAGAATGGTCCTGCAGGGTTAGTGGGTGCCTGAAATCAAGTGCATCGTGCTCGTGGGAGTGAGATGAGTGCAGTGAGGCCTGAGGGGCGACGTGATGATCGGGCGGTGGTGTTCTTCCGTCGTGGCCAGCAGAGCTGTGGTCAGAAGTGGTGCGACGGGTCGGAGGAACGACTGAATGGGTACGCGAAGGTCAGAGCTCCAATGCAGAGCTCAGGAGTTGGTGGAGGGTGGAATCGATCCGAGAAGTCAGGAAAAAGGTGAGAAGATCGAGAAGAATGAAGAAAGACGATCGGGGGAGAATGAAGGAAGCTACCTGGGGATGGAGGCTTGCGGAAGAGGCTCCGATCATCGCTCGAGGGTTGGTAGCGGGCCCGAGCTCGTGCAGCTCGTCGAAGAGGCTGCGACATGGCGTGCTACGCCGTGGATCTTGCCGGAGATGAAAATGTCATCGTCGCTCACTCTTGTGCCAAATTGTTGTCACCAACAGGTAGAAGGGAGCTCTGGGAATCTCTCTGCAAGGGTGGATGCGATCGACGGTGGACGGAGGCTGGGTATATATAGGAAGAGAATGGAGGTGCAGGTAATGGGGAGGTGATGTTCGTGGAGTGTGTGGAGCGACGAGGAAGGGTGTCATGGAGATCATGGACGTTGGCTTAGGATGGTGGAGGTCGGGGTTGTGTCGTGGAGGTGTCAATGGACGGAGAGGGTGGTTGTAGTGGTGCCAAAAATAGGTAGGGGGCGGAGGCATCGCGAGGTGGGGCGACGTGGGTGAGGTGCTTGCGGAGGAAGAAGACAACTTCTGGGCCGTTAGATCTCGTGATCCAACGGCCAGAAGATAGGCACGAGAGAAGGGTCGAGATCATATCCGGGTGATGCAATCGAAGGGTTGTGATCAAGCCACGTGGCAGCATGGGGAAGCAGCGCTGAAGAAAAGTGAAGATGGAATCAGGCGTGGGGATCGAAGGGTCGTCGATTGAGCGGGGATGAGTGGATGAGATCTAATCATCAGGGCCAAGATCCAGCGGCCATGAGCGTGACACGTGGCCTAAGGAGAGTGAGACGAAGACGTGTAATCTGGATGAGATCAGGGGGGAGATTGAACGGCTGAGAGGGGTCGCGGAATGGAGGGTCGAGATCTGAAGAAGAAGAAGAAGGTGATCTAATGGCCAGGAGATGAGGCACGTGGCGAGAGGTTGAGTGGGCCGCGTGGCACGACCAGAGGGCACCACGTGGCCCAATCTGATTGGATGAGGAAGAAATATGGCATAAGAGGGAGAAAATGGCCGAATTTGGAAAAACTCAAAACATGGAAGTTGATGATCTTGATGAGATCTACAAGTTTTATGTTGATCAAAACAGAAATGAGGTTGAATAAAGTAATAAAATACAAGGGTACAAATATACATACATATAATATTCAATGGGGCACAAAACCCAAGTTTTGCATACGAGCTCCGATTTAAATGAAAATGGTCTCATTTTAAAGGTCTTTGAATATATGTTATTTTAAAAGTGAGTAGACCTAGATCGGAGGTTGTATGAGAGAGATATGTGCATTCTAAGGTCCAAGGTCTCCAACTTGGTTTGGGGTTTTATTGGTCAATTATTCATGTTAGTATTTTTTGGTATTTTTCTTGTATTGTTGTTAGTAATCTATATAGTATAGAGTGAATTTATGGGTTTTAGGATTAATGTAAAATATATACAGATAGGTGAGTTTTACAGATGAATTTGGCTTCTTATTTCATGCAGATGCGAATGCTAAAATGCACATGTTATCAATGTATGCATGAATGCTAATTATGCAATATTGTTGGAAATATGTTCCTAATTATTCGGGAACAAAGCTCTATTTTCAACTTTAAGAGTGATGAATTACAGATTCATCAACCTCCTATACTTAAACCTTGCTCGTCCCCGAGCAACTAAAATGAAATGCAAGAGTGAAATGATTTTGGGTTCCATACCAAGGTGATGAACAAAAGTTGAAAATGGAGCTTGACTCGACCTTTGGATTATTTGTATGGCGGAACCTTATTGGGATCTAAACTTAAGACCTAACTGACTTCAAGTTCCACAAGTCTTCTATTCAAGATACCTTAACAGTCAGGTCTGAACAAATCCTCAAACGCAAATTTCTGATGACTATGATTCTCACTTGTACAGTGTAAGTGTAGAATAGCTCTCCACATCAGAAATGGCTAAGAACCAGCCTCCTCTAACAAGGTAACTCTAATTCCTCGGTCCAGTAACTCTTTCCTCGAGGAGCGGGGTACTCGCTTCTAAGTTCAAGTGCGACCAGCTCAAGAGGAGGGGTGGAGAAAGAATGGACGGTAGCTAGTGTAGCTACCTATCCCGGGATGCCTGACTAGTGTAGCCAAGTCATCCAGCTGCAGACTTCTTTCTAATATACATACTCCGACATGTATTTTATTTTCACTTTGTCATGTCTTATTTTTTGGAGTTTTTGCAATATTTTTTTCAAACTATATACAAGGTGCAGCATGTACATCAGGAGTTTTTCCTCTTGAGCCAGTAGACTATCCCTCTTTTGAAGCATTATTACAACCCATAGTATCCCGTGTTTAGACGTCAACACCACCAGACTAGGTTGAGATGCACTACCCTCCCTAGAGGAGGACAGATGTTTCCACCCGTGTGCTACTCCAAGATAAAGGATTCTACCTCCTCACCACCTCATCAATGAAGAGCTACGTCCATGGTGCTTGTCCAAGTCAGGTGACTATCTAAAAGAATCGTGCGTGTGCATGAAATATTCTACTTAGACTAATCAAGATGACATGTGAACTTAGACTTGCGGACTCAAAGAATTAAGTCACTTGACCTGAAAAATCTTAACTCCAGTTCTTATAAGGTTCCTCTGAAATTAGGTAGATTAAGGTCAAATCTAATCCATCCTCGACATCTATTCATAACTTGGTTCAGAACCCACTAACTTTTCACTTTGCATATGCCAGATATGCAGATGAGGTGCAGATGACATGCTATGTAGATAAATGCAAGACTTTTTTTAATGCAAGGATGATATGCAAGAGTAAATAAGAAGCCTATTTTTTTGTTTTTTTTTGTGTTTTTTTCAAAATTTGGTATACCTCCTATTTACACAATTTTACAAGAGTTTTATAAGTATTATACAAAATACTGTACAAGTGTTATACAATATACAAGTATACATGTATTTTACAAAAAAAATCTCAATTTTTACCCATCCCGTAATTATTGTATAATATATACAAGAATATGTGAAAGTACGTGCTATGGGTAAAGTATATATGTAATATATACGCGCCCCCTATATTTAGCGTGTGCTATGTCCTCAGAGCACACAAAGCGAGGAAGAAGACATAGCTCGTGTTAAGCGTAAGAGAGCTAAAAGAACAAAAATGTATAGAAGTTGTCCTGCTCCCCCCCCCCATACTTAGGCTCTGGCAGCCTAGGTGTAGAAGAAGATAAATGGGGCGGACGAGGTCAAGAGGGGAAGTTGACGATTATATACATGATGGGCATCGGTCCCCCCTATATTTAGGCTTTGGTCAGCCTAAGTATTGGACATGAGTGAGTATGAGGACCGATGAGATCTTAGAGGATGTACAGCGAATAGTATACAGACTCGAGACACTCTCCCCCCTATACTTAGGATCTGGTCGTCTTAATCATAGTCATGAAAAGATATGGACCCAAGGTGAGTGATTAGAGTCGTTGGAGGGAGGGAAAGAATATACAGGAATGGCTAGTATATACAAGGATCGCGGTCTGAATCTTTTTAGATGTTGCGGATGGCGAGAGCTCACTGCTGCAAGGTCTCATGCACGACTTTATGTGTATCAACTGAGTCTGTCTCGTACATGAATACAATCTCTTTGACATGGACTAAATGTTCATTGGGTTCGATGAAGTGCTTCAGCAGTTGTCCATTAACTAGGAATGTATATGCTCCATCTGTGAGATCTGAGATCTCTACACATCCACTATCATGCACAACACACACTATGAATGGACCCGTCCACTTGGATTTCAGTTTGCCTTGCAAAACCTTCAGCCTCGCATTGGACAATTGTACCTTCTGTCCAAGAACAAAGGTCTTTCGTATGATATATCTATCATGCCAACGCTTTACTTTGTCCTTGTACGCCAAACCGTTGTCGTATGTTTGGTTTCTGACTTCTACAAGCTCATTCAGATCCATCTCTCTCTGTTTCTGTCCTAGGTGTGTGTTCTAGTTGTCCTTCTTAATTGCCCATTCTGATTTGTGCACTAATTCAGCGGGCAAATGGCATGGCTTCCCAAATACCATCCTGAATGGGGAGGTTCCTAATGGTGTCTTGTAAGCTGTCCTATAAGCCCACAGGACTTGATCCAAAATCTGAGACCAGTCCTTCCTGTCTGGGCAGACAAGCTTTTGCAATATGGTTTTCACATCCCTATTCGACACCTTGGCCATGCCATTGGTCTATGAGTGGTAAGGACTAGCGACACAGTGTTCGATGCCATAATCCTTCAAGAGCTTCTTCACATCTCTGTTCACGAAGTGGCTACCTCCATCGGATATCAACACTTTAGGGATCCCGAACCTAGAGATGATGTGATCTCTAATGAATTTACAGACAGTCCTACTGTCTACGGCTCGGGTTGGAATAGCCTCCACCCACCTTGACAGATAATCTACCACCAGAAGGATATATTCAAATCCGTGGCTTACAGGGAATGGTCCCATGAAGTCCATGCCCCAAGCATCAAAGACATCACAAATGATGACATGTTGCATCGACATCTCATCCTTAGAACCAACGATTCCTCCCATTCACTGGCATATTGGGCACGATTTCGCAAAGGTGAGCGCATCGCGAAACATAGTCGACCAGTATAAGCCACATTGAAGTACCTTTCATGCGGTCCTCTTCTCGGAGTGGTGTCCTCCTGCCTCCAGATTGTGGCATAAAGTAAGGACACTTTGGTATTCCTCCTGAGGAATACACCGTCTCCAGATAAAATCCGGACCTTCAAAGAAAAGGATCAGATCCTCCCAATGGTAATGTCTCGAATCTGACTTCAGTCGGTTTATGTGGCTCTTGGGCCAATCTTCGGGAACTTTCTTGGAGACAAGATAGTTCTCGATATTGGTGTACCATGGAAGTGAGTCGATAACAAAAATCGACTCGTCAAGGAAGGGGTCTCGAATCGGCGTATCAGTATAAGCATCAAGATCCTCGAGACGGGAGAGGTGATCAGCTACTACGTTCTTCTTTCCATGTTTATCACGAATGTCCAAATCAAATTCTTGGATAAGTAAAATCCACCTAAGAAGACGTGCATTCGCGTCCTTTTTTTCCATTAAATATCGTAGCATTGTATGGTCAGTGAACATAATCACCTTGGATCCAATTAAATGAGATCTGAACTTATCCAAGGCGAACACTACCGCAAGCATCTCCTTTTCCGTAACTGTATAGTTACACTGAGCAGTATCAAGCACTTTGCTTACGTAGTGTATGGCCGGACGACATCCCTCCTCTTTCCTAACACAGCCCCAACAATAAAATCTGATGTGTCCGTCATGATCTCAAAAGGCAGAGACCAATCTGGGGCTTGTAGGATCTGGGCGTCCATGATCATTCTTTGTAATTGCTTAAAGGCTTCAAGACATTTATGATCGACAATGAACTCCATGTCTTTGCCTAAAAGTTTAGTTAGCGGTTGGGCAATCTTTGAAAAATCCTTGATAAATCTCCGATAAAATCCAACATGCCCAAAGAATGACCGCAACTGTTTCACGTTAGTTGGTGGCTGGAGTCGTCTGATCACGTCCACCTTGACAGGGTCAACCTCCATTCCTCTCTTGGAGATGACGTACCCCAACACAATGTCTTCCATCACCATAAAGTGACTTTTATCCCAAGAGAGCACCAGATTGCGCTCGCAATACCGCTTGAGGATTCGGTCCAGATTCCTCGGACAGAAGTCGAAGGAATTGCCGTGGATTGAGAAGTCATCCATGAAGACTTCCAGAAATTCACCTACCATTTCGGAGAATATTGCAATCATGCACCTTTGAAATGTATACGGATCATTGCATAACCCAAAAGGCATGCGTCTGAAAGCATAGGCACCAAAGGGGCATGTGAACGTGGTTTTCTCTTGATCCTCAGGAGCAATGGCTATTTTATTGTGGCCCGAGAACCCGTCTAGAAAGCAGAAGAATTCTTTCCCTACTAATCTCTCTAAGATCTGATCAATGAACGGGAGGGGGGAAATGATCCTTCTTCGTCGTGGCATCAGGCATCTGTAATCCACACAGACGTGCCACGACGTGGGTACTCATGTCACGATCTCCTCTCCATCCTCATCGGTGATCGTCTGAATTTTCCTGACTTTTTCGGGACAACATGGATTGGTGCCACTCATTTGGAGTCGGAGATGGGATAAATAAAACCCGCGTCGCACTATTTCTCTATCTCCTTCTTCACAACCTCTCGTAAATTTGGATTCAACCGACGTTGGAATTCACGAGAGTGTTTAGCCTCATTCTCTAAGTAGATATGGTGCGAACACAGAGCGAGATTTATCTCGTGGAGATAGGAGATGCTCTAGTCTATTGCCTTGCGGTTTTCCTCCAAGATCTCTAGCAAGAGAGATTCCTGCTCCTCGGTCAATCGTGAGCTGATGATGACCAGATACTTCTTCTCTTGTTCCGCAAGGAAGGCGTATTTCAATATTGTGGGTAAAGGTTTGAGCTCAGGTAAGGTGTGATCATCAAGGAAGTCTGGCTCAATTGCATCTGGCTCTATGCTAGTAGTGGTTGGATCTTTCTTTGAAATTGCTACCACCAACTCATTCATCTCTAGAATCGGATCGTCAAAGGTTTCCAAGCAATCGGCAAAAGCCACGTCTGACTCATCATCCTCATCTTCTGATTATCCTAAAGAGGGAAGGACTGACAGGCCCATCCGGGCCTCTACGTCATCGAAGATGTAGGGGGATGCACATTATACGTTGTACTCGTTCCTAAGGGTCTCGCAAACTGACTCATGCACAAGATCTTCTCCGGAGGAGAGGGACTCATCGGTGCGAGCTAGGTTATGTCTCCATGGCCCAACGTTGTCTACATGAATACAATCTGCTTCAGACGAAGAGTACTCGATGCTGGTTTCTGAATCTGGCCTCTGCCACTTGGTCTGCTTCATCTCAAGTTCCTCTTCTCCGCCTGGAGTTTTGAACTGGATCTTCCTGATCTTGTAATCAAATAGGGCCCCTGCTGTTCTAAGGAAGGGCCTTCCTAATATGATCTGGGAATCTCTCCAATTTCGAGGGGTCTCCATATCAAGGACTGTAAAGTCCACCATGTACTCTTGAACCTCGACTTTGATGATAACGTTCTTCAATTCTCCTTGGGACCTCTTGATAGATTTATCTGCAAATTGGAGTAATGCTATGGATTTCCTAAGAGGTCCGAGATTAAGCCGCTCATAGAGGGATGTAGGCATCAAGTTAATTGAGGATTCGTTATCAAGGAGAGTGTGTGCAAACGCAATGTCATCGACATGACTGACGAGTTGCCAAATACAATATTTAATTTGGGTTCATTGCAATACGTGTACTTAGCGATTCAGTTAGAACTGAGAGAAGGATCTCCGTGAAGAGTGTCTCGGCTTAATTTATATCCTGGGCAAGTCCGGGGTCGAACACAGGGAGGCAAAGGAACAACTTGATTCTAATTTGAAAACTTAGATCTAGATTTCCAAGCAGTATATTTTTTAATTTTTTAATACAAAAACAAAGGTGAAAAGCAAATGCAAGTGAATTACGACACTAAGAAAGCATACAACAAGGCCAAATTAATTTTAATGTCAAAATAGTCCAATTTAGCCAAATTATATTTTTTTCTAGAGTCATAATCCAGAGATGAATGCAAGGTACTTTTTGGAATTTTATGAGTTAAAATGCAACAATCAAAATTACACACTTTTTATGGGTTTTTTCACAATTTCTCACACGAACAGAAAGAAAAAATTATGAAAACTTTACTGAAATATAAACATGATGCAAGAAAGCTACAATAATATTTTTGGAATTTTTTGACAAGTTATAAATTTTTTATGGATTTTTTAATGAAATCAGAGTGACAGTGAGTAAATAATTTCTAATAAATCTACAATTTCAAATTAGTCAGACAGCGAATTATCTAAAATAGATATTTATACAAACAATCCAGGAGAGTTGAAATTTCGCAAAAAAGATGTACAAGGATTTAATTAAAAATCAAATACTAAAAACACTCTACAATTTATTTCAAGCACAAGATAACTCCACTTTGTTGAAATTTGGATAGTAAGTTAATCATATATCTGGGCATCATTTCTAATTTTTGTGGAATTTTTAGAACAACCATGTATGAGATATAATTTTAAGAGTCCAAATTGGGTAAAATATGCAAAATTTCAGTTGCACAATTTTAATTAATTCATAGTATCTCACAAAAATACAAATAAGTAGTCAGAATGTAGACAATTAGTTGCTCATCCCAATGGCATTTTTCATTAAACAAAAAGATTCAAAATATAAGTCCAAATAATTTGCAAATACAGGGTTATCTGTGCAAAAACGAAAAGCAAAATAAACAAACAACTTTATACAAGGACCTATTTGTGATTACAGAAACTATAATAAAAATATTTACAATTTTTACAATAAAAAAATTAAGTCACCTTCTTCTTCCTTGAGGGATATGATGGGGACCCAACTCGGACGGTGGCGGAGAGCGGCTCAGGGGGGTGCGGCGGCGTGAAAAGGAGACGGCGGAGGCCGGCCGACGTGCGGAGGTGCGCGCGTGGCGCGGTGGAGGAGATCGGCGGGCCGCTGGGCGGCGTCGGTGGCGACGAGGGATAGCACCGCCCGCGGCAGGCGGGGGCGGTGAAGCAGCTCGTGGCGGGCGGAGGGCGACCGCAGAATAGGGGAGGCTGCGGGGCGGCGCCACCGCTGGCTGCTACGCTACGTGCGGTCACAACGGCGTGGGGGCGGCCTGCCACTTGGTGGAAGTTGGCGGCGGCGGTGGGGTACTTCCCACTGCTGTTGCTGTGGTTTTTTTTATTTTTTTTCATTTTTTTAAATTTAATTCCTGTTGTTAAAAGAAAAATCTTATTTTTTTTGTTTTAATTTTTTTATTTTTTTAAGTTTTCTTTAAACAAAAAATGAAATATACAAAAAAAGGAAAAAAATGGTGGATGATGGTGTAGGATGAAAATGATGGTGATGGGAAAGATGTAACGGTGGTGGTGTGAAATGCTAGTGTGGTGAAAATAACAAGTAAACAAATTGTGGGATAAAATAAAAATAAAATGGAAGATGAGATGAAATTCTTACCTGATCTTCGCCAGATTGGCGGAGCAGCTACGTTGGACTCCTGTCGTCGCCTCGATCCGATTGGCGAAATCAAAATTGGAGAAGCTACGTGAGCTTGATGGGGAACTCGTGACGCGGAGCGGAGCTCCGCGGATCTCGCCTGAAGGAGGTCGTCGCTTGAGGAAGACGATTCGTCGATGTCACCAATGCCACGTTCCAAGCTCTCTCCCTTTTCTATAAGAATGGCGGATGTGAAAAAATGGGGATGAATGGAAGAATAAAAAGAGAAGAAGAATGGGAGTTAGAGGGATGGTGGAAAGGTGGAGTTTGAATGGGAGGTTAAGAGAAATGGTGGAGTGGAATGGTGGTTGGATGAAGACTTGGTGGTTAATGAAGAAAGGGAAGTTATTGTAGAGAATGTAAATTAAATAAAATAAAGTAGGCTACTAAAAAGGGGGGATAAAATAAAGAGAGAAAACGAGTGGGATATTTACAAAATAAGACAAACACTTTGTACATTTTTTTTGCTTTTCTAATTTTAATTTTTTTATCTTTTTAAAATGAGATATTTACAACGAAAAAATATAATAAAATACTATAATTAAAATACAACACAAGTATGATTTTTTTGTATTTTTAAAAACTAAGAAAGATACAATAAAAAAAGAAAGAATGAATATATACGTGATATACAATGTACAACTAGGTCCCAAAATCCAACTTTTGCAAACGAGCTCTGATTTTAATGAAACTACTTCCGTTGGATAGATAATTTTCTAACTTGAACTTTAAAAGTGAGTTTGGTGAATTTGGAATTCATATGGAGCGGGAATTTAGCTTGGAAGTTGGACTTTACGGCTTTTTCTCTTTGGGATCTAGGAACATTTATTTGAGATGAAATTTGTTTTGTATTTATTTTATTTTTATATACATTTTTATAAAAAAGTTAGAGAAAGAATTAGGTAAAAATGAATTGAAATGAAATTATTAAAATACATGAAGTTTTGGGCTATTTACATGTATAAAATTCCTTTTTTATATTGTTAATTTAATTTGTACAATCTAATATACAATAATTAGTGTGTTTTATTTACAAGAGTCATTTTGTTAATTTATTGATTTTATGGATATTTTTCTGGGATTTTACTCGGGGATTTTGCTAAGATAAAGATATTGAGATGATGAATCATGGATTCATCACCCCCCTATACTTAAACTTTGCTAGTCCTCGAGCAAATAAAGAATGAATAAGTTGGATTAACCCTTGACTGTGCATGTGAATACAAGACTTGATCCGTTCAAGAACTTTCGGTTTTAGAGATCCTAAAATTCTAAGTTGAACCAAGCTCTAGTCAGAAGGTATCCAATTTCCCTAATCATCAGACTCTCTTTGTATACATATATAGTAGGGATATGACTTTAAGTGTTGACCGCAGTTACAAGAGTAGAGTCACAACGTCACACAAGGTTCCACTCCAAGAGACTCTCCTAAGGACCCGGTCCTCAACACTAGGGAATAAACCATTTCTTTCATCCAATCCACCGTCTCTTTAGTTGTCAGACTTAAAAGTGTAGATGGAAGGCCAGTTGATGGAGGGCATAGGATTGTGTCATTTCTTCTCTCCCTCTCATTGGAACAAGGATTCTCTCTAGTGCCTTATTACTCAACGCATTTTTTGGTGTTGATCAGTGCGTCCGTCAAGAGAAGTTGGAGCCGTCTGCACTTGTTTTCCTGGGAGTACACCGGGGTGTGCCTTTTTTGAGTACCTATCGTACCTTCTACACCCAGACTTGTAGCATTTACGATGCAGAGCCCTTTTTTGGTGCAAGCCCGACTCCTGGTCCTAATAGCGGTAGTCCAAGTGGACACTTTGAAATGGTTGGGAGCGCTCGCCTTTGGTGGAAGCTCTTTTGATAATTGACTTTGTGGAATGAGAGCTTTTCTTTGACATTTCATTGCTTTGTAGTATTTTTTGTCTAGCTCCACTGCTTTTACCAAGAGTTGGCGCACACTGATCAACAATTTTTTATTTTATCACACCCTGGCACATAGGTAAATGTCAAGAGATAGTACAAGAACTATGTTCTCATACTGGCTAAAGATGTTGACACTCAGGTTTCATGAAGCCTTCATCGATTTTATCCCATCCTCGAGTATCATCAAATCAGGTCCAAACTCAAATCCCTCATCCCAGTTCCTCAAGTGAAATTTGAACTCATCTCATCATAACTGCAGTCGTGTATGTGAGGTGTTGATCATATTCTTAAGGTAGAGAGTAAGCATGCAATATAGCACACAAATTTTTCAATCTAGGGAAATGTGAATAATTAAGTCAAGGACCCTAATGACTAAGGCGGGTTAACTCAAAATCTCAAGAGCTCATAAACCAAGTGTTCTTGAACATCACTAGTCTTGTGTGAATGTAAAAGTGCCAGGGATCAAACCAACCTTTTAGTTAGTTTTTTTTATTTTTTTTATTTTTGTTTTGTTTTTTTGTTTTTTAAAATAAAGGAAAAGAAGAAAGTTTTTTTGTTATAAAAGTTTTGCTTTTTTTTCAAGAAATCTTTTTTTTAAGTTTTTTTAAAAAAATAGGTAAATAAGAAAGGACTTTTTTTTGAAAGGTTTTTTTTAAAGACGATTTTTTTGAAAAGTTTTTTTAGCAAATAAGGAAAAAGAGTTTTTTTAGAAAAAAAAGTTTTTTTTGAAAAGGTTTTTTAAGAGATTTTTTTAAAAAAAAATTTTACCCACCCCATAATTATTGTATAATATATACAAAAATACGTGAAAGTACGAGCTATGGGTAAAGTATATATGTAATATATACACGCCCCCCTATACTTAGCATATGATATGTCCTTATGGCACTAGGTGACAAAAAGCCATAGCTCGTACTAAGTATAAGTAGGTGAAAAGAATAGAAGTGAAACAAAAAATGTGGATAATACACAATGGACATCGACCCCCCTATACTTAGGCTCTGGTCAGCCTAAGTATTGGAAAGAGCACAAGAATGGGGGACCGATGAGAATGGAAAAGAATATACAAAAAAGAAAATAAAAAGAAGAGATGGAGCAACTCGGGTCACTCACCCCCCTATACTTAAGATCTAGTCATCCTAAGTATAGCCACAAAATGAAAACGATACGATACTGGAGCGAGTGATGTGAATCACGGGGGAGGGAGGGGGATAAAGGAAGGAAAATATGTACAAGGAGGAGTGAGAATATACAAGGATCAAGAAGGTTTGTGACGGACCTTCTTGCGGGAGCGATGGGGAGGATAGTATACATGTGTCGCTGTCAGAATCGTCCGCAGAGGAATAATAGTGAGGTGTGGGGAACGTCCAACGAGGGTCGACACATGGCTGCTTGCTCAAATATGGCTTCAGAATAGCCGAACTAAGCTCACTCATGTAGATCACCTCATCCAGACCTGATGAGGACTCCTCAGAAAGTTCCTTCTCTGGAACATCGAAGGTAACCTTCTTAGTCGGTTTTCTAGAACCTGAAGCATCAAGAGGAAGAGGAGATTGATACGTCTTAAGGAGTTCGGGGGAACACCTCAAGGAATCAACACCCGTCTTCTTCTTACCAGATGACCGACTAGAGGATGGAGCAATCGATTTATCAAGATTGGTCAATTTGGTCCCAGTTGTCTCCTTTGATGTATGTCCTGGATGTGGTGTGTGTGAGGTTCTGACCAGAGGTTCATCATCATATGAGTTACCGTATGCATTGTAATACTCCTGCAGGGTCAGCACACGTCTCTGATAAGGCACAGTGTTCTCAGTTGGCTTGACATTGTTGGGTTCTTGTGTCGGATCATCGAAATGATCAAGGCAATCCACAAAGGTCTTGTCTGACTCAATGATAGCTTCTGGTCGTGAGTCCTCTCTAGAAGCTGTCGCGGTGGTGGTGCAAGCAGTAGGCGGTGTGTGGTTGTAGGAAGTCTCTAAACCAATGGTCGTCTGGACAGTCGGTATCTCAGGTGTAGTAGAGAGACGGGACTCAACTGTCTCTCGAAGGTCACGACTGTCTGCAACTTTACGGTTTACCTTGGAATATCGTGTGTCCTCAAAGATCGGGTGAGGTCGGAGTGCTCCCAATGCAGAGAAATTGATCTCCCGAGTCTCACAATCTATAGTTGCCTTAGCCAAGGCTAAGAACGGCTTCCCAAGAATGATCGGAGACTGGGTGAACTCTCCTCGGTACTCAATGTCAATGATCGTGAAGTCTATCTCCAGTAGAGCACCTTGGAAAGTGACGATGACTGAAATGGTTCCTCTCGACCGTTTAATGGTCCGATCTGCCAACTGAATGATCTCTCTTGACTTCTTGGCACATCCGAGTTTGAGCTTGGCAAACACGGAGTTCGGGAGGATATCAATCGGTAAGTCATCATCAATTCTTGCATGGGTGAATGTGGTATCTTTTATTTCACAATCAAATCTAGGTAACCGCTTTACTCTGCGGCTCTTTGTTTTTCTCCCTATCATCAAAGATGTGGCCATAGACACTATATGTCTCTCAGTCCTTGTTCTCTTATTGTCCGACCTTTTAGGCATCAATTTACTTCTCACAAATCTTTTAAGGTCGGGGAAGTGTTCAATGGCCATTATTAGGGGAAGCTCAAAAATCAACTTTCTATCCAATGCTTCCCTAACCGCAGGATCCAATTTTTTTAGATCTTTTCCTTTATCAATTTTTATGGTATTTTCTGAGTTTTCAATTTTTTTGGTCTTTTTGGTAGGTGAAGCAGGACTAGGAGAATGTACAGACTCTGGTTTGGAGGGAAAGTGGTTAGTAGAAGAGGGAGGTAGAAGGGACTCCAGCTGTACATGATGTGTGGTCAATCCGGTGTCTTCCAGGTTTTTAAAATTCAATCCGCAAAATCCATGATCCATATTCCTACCTGGACTCTTAATCAGTCTACCAATGTCATCCTCCAATAAGTTCTCATGACACATCATAATAGAAGTCTGCTCAGTTGAAGGATACCGCTGAGAACTTGGGATCTTATACTCAACACATCTTGACTCAGGTGTGTAATTGATGAATCTCGGATTCACCACTCTAAGTCTCATTAATTAAGCTTAAGTCCCTCAAAATCAAGTGCATTTCTGCATTTATTTCGCATAATTAGCATTTATGCATGATTTCATAAGAATTGCATTTTAGCATTAATTTTTGCATAAAATAAGAAGCCAAAAATCCAAGCCACAGTTGACCGGTAAATAGCCTAATTTCTCAGATTTTTAACTCCTCCATGCTGATACCGCATAATCCAAAACCACCTCCACTGTGTACACATCACTAACAAGAATAAATAAAAAATACAAAAAAATAATTAACCCAGGTAAGTGGACCAAAAACTCAAATCCTAGTTTCAGGATTTTCGGACTAAAAGCCCCATATCTTCTCCATACAGTGTCCGATTTGATCCTACTTACTTTTGAACTAATGCACATTCAATTACCTTCAAAACAAGACCAAGTCAAAGTGAATCGGAGCTCCTATGTGAAAGTTGGGTTTTGGGCCTCTTTTGTACATTGTATATTTTCGTGGTTTTTGACCTTGTATTTTATGTATATATTTTCTTAATTTATAAAAAAAATCCAAAAAATGAGATTTAGGTGTCTTTTATTCATCTTTGATTTCTCTATATTTTTTTGGTTTTTTATCTTGTTTAAAAATGACAAAAAAATAGAAAACCCAAAAATCAAGGTATTCTATGTACATGGGATACCCCAAAAATTCATTTTGTGCATTTGATCGATTTTGGTTTTGATGTTTTCATGAAAGTTGTAGATCTCGTCAAGACGAGCATTTTTCGTGAAGGAACTTTTTCGATCCGAGGTCGTTTATTATTTCTTTTTTATTTTACAAATCTTTTATTTTTCGGATTTTACTGGAGATAACACGTGGCAGCACCAGACGCCGCCACGTGTCAGCTATTTTTCGCGTATTTATTTATCCGTTTTTATATAAAAAAATTAAAAAACCACGCATGTGCAGCGCACGTGCCTCCCCCGAATGCGCACTACACGTGCGCCCGCGCCCTCTTCTTAACCTCCCTTTGCCACGTGGCGGCTCCACGGCCGTTCGATCAGCGGCCGATCGAACGGCCGCAGTCCATCTCCTTCCCCAGTCGCACCCCCTCGCAACCGACCCTCCGATCTCTCCGCCGCTCCCTTCGTCAACCTCCCGCACCGGCCAACAACCCCTCCGCAACCGTCGCGCCGCTCCTCTCGCGCAGTCAACGGACCTCCGCTATCCTCGCAACTCCCTCACCGGCCGCTCTTCCCTCGCTCCTATAAAATCGACGTCACCATCCCGAGTCCAAGCCATCCGCCGTCAATCCCCAAGAGTCTCTCTCCAGTAGTGACAAACCGGCGTGCCCTCCTCCGTCGGCGTGATCCAAGGTCTGCAGACCTTGTCGCAGCGTCACTCCGAGCAGCTGCCTCGCTCTGGCCGATCGTTGCCGTCGAGCCATCCTCCCCATCTCTCCAGGTAATCTCTCTCTCTCTCTCTATCTCTCCCTCCCTCTCTCTGCTGTCGCTCCGAGCATCATCTCCGCTCAGAGCAACGCCAACCTCCATCGTTCCGTCTCCTCATCCCCGACTCCGTCATCTCCTCCCCCGAGCATCTTCCACCTCATGCAACCGCCTCGCTCCGTCTTCTTCATCACTCGCGACTGCTCCAACTGCATCGCCTCCTCCGCAGCATCGACATTCGTCGGTCCTCCACTCTGGCGCTCCACCGACCTCGCCAACCACTTCAGCGCCTACGCCACCGGGCACAGAGGCCCGACGTGACATGCACATGCGGGAGGGACCGCCATCGACAACCATCGGTTCCGCCTCGTCTTCATCATCAACGCATGTCTTCTCCGACTCTCGTCTACTACGCCAGCGACCACCGTGCGCCTGGAGCTCCTCCGCAGCCAAGGACACAGGGGCCTTCAAACCAGCCATCGAGCCCGCTACGCTCGCCGGCCTCGCTCCATTCATCGTCGACAACACCGCCCATCGCCGACTTCAGCTCTGCCTCACCTCCGACAATCGTCGACCAAGCACCAACAGTGGGCCACCTCTGCCTTGGCTGGCCCACCTCGCCGCCCCCCTCCGCTCTGCTTCACCGCGCACCGGGGCTCAGTCCCGAGACCCCTCATGCACGTGCGAGGCACGTGCATCTGAGGGGGACGGCAGCACTCGTCAGCCATCCCAGGGGTCACGCGCTGGGCGCGTGCCCTTGGGCAAATTTCAAAGACACCCCCGGAGCTCCCTCTAATTGTGAAGAGGGCACCACCGACCAGTTATCACGTGCACTGCACGTGATTGGCTGGAAAATTGCAGCACATCCCCCAGATCATTTCGGTGATTGCATTCTAGTCCAGTGCATTTTCATAGTTATGTTATTTTGCATCTGCACCCTTGTGTTCTCCATTACATTTAGACCTCTATTCTACATCATTTTATTTATTTAAAAATAGCACTGTGTTCTTCATATAATTCTCTACATTTTGAGATATTGAAGGTATTTCTGTGATTAACGGTTAATTATTAATCAATCATTCTGTGGAAATTCGCAAATTTTTCCCATCTTATGCTCTAAAATTTCTAGTTGATTAACTGTTGCTCTAAAAATCTCCGAAAAATCACATATTGTAGAGATTATTTTGCTTGACATTGTGCCCAAAAATCTTTGCATTTACATGCATAACTTGCTCTGTAAAAATCATTTTGCATATTTCATTGTTTAATTTTTAATAGGTATTAGACCCCACATTTTCGAGATTTAGGATTTTTCTGAGATCCATCACCTAGTGATAGATCTTGGACAATTTTGTATCTTGAAAATAAGTTGGTTTAATATTTATTATAATTAAATATTGAAAATCATTTTGTTTGCATTTAAAAATTCATAAAAAAATTCATATTGCATCCAAAAATTCGAAAAAAATACAGTATATTTATTTAATCATCATTTGCATTGTGGCCAAGTTTCATATTTTTCGGACATTGTTTGATTGAAATTTACATTTTAGTCCCTAAAATAGGTCGAAATTGCATTTTGCATCCCTCATTTGCATTAAAAATTCCAAAAAAAGACCGCCTTGAAAACTGAACACGAAATTGGATAGATATAATTCTAGGTTATTCCTTTGCCTCCTTGTGATCGACCTTGGGACTTGTCCAAGTAAAATAAACATAAAACCACTGGATTAAAATTGATTAAAAATTTGTGGTTATCTCTTGACTGTTTCCGATCACCGCCTACAACGAACGACATTTATTATTTTCACATTCAAAGATAAAAACAACTTCTTAACTCGGTATTTTCGGACCCGTCAGATGGCGCCGTTGCCGGGGAGGTAAACGGCTTAGTTTTGTGTTTTGATTTTTTTTGTTCGGTTTTCCGCATTTGGGTAGTCTGACCCCCGAATTTTTCATTGTAAATCCCATAATTTTTTTTCCAACATTTATTTTCTTATATTATTTTTGCGTCACTCTCTAACATTCTCTCTCTTATTTTTCTTGTGAGGTACCCGGTGCACGTGGAGCGGTTTTTCAAGAAACCGACGCATCTTCACCGATATCCGAAGAAATCGCAATTAAATTAAGATCGAGTCGATTCGTGAGAGAGCGTAGAGTCTAGGTTTTTAAATTTCTGCAATTTTTAATTTCTGCTCATTTATAGCGGTGTGCGTTTGGACTCTCGCGTGTGTACACAGACTCTGAACTCTATTTGTGGTGTGTTGTGGCCTTTTTCACTCTCCGGAGAGGGTGGGGCCCGACTTGAGTGGCGATTAGGATAGACCTGCACATACGGCTCTTAGAGCATTTTTATATTTTTGATTGTGCTCGTAGGATCTTAAGCCACACTTCACATTAATCAAGACGCACATAGATCGTTCAACTTAGCCAAATTTAACTCAATTCTTCCCCGCTAATAGAACTTTCTGCTTAGGTGCGGTTTTTCATCGGCTTGCATACATATAGAATAATTTTTCAATTCTGTCTATCATCCCACATGGAGATTGCGAGGAGGCACTGTAAGTCTTCTAACTGAGCATACATCATTGTTTTTCGCGTGCATCGGCTTTTTCTGAATTTCTCTCTCTTATTTTATCACATAATTGTAAAGGAAATTGGGACTGGACGGTAGACGTGTATTTGTGCTCATCTAAATTCTTCAGTGATCACCTAATTAAAATTGGGACTGCTAGCCGATCTTAATAACCCATAAAATCAAGAATTTCTGTAGGAGAGCAACCCCAACATTGTTTGATTTTATCTTGCAGCGAGGATAGAGACGCACACTAGGATAGAGCCCAGCTCCAAAACCTAACAGCTCGTTTAAACGGCTTGCAAGACTTGAATTCTCACCAATTAAAACTGACAAAATAATTGGCCGGACTCTTACGGCCTTCATTGAGTGAGTTGGTGAAACAACCCTTGTATTGTATTTGGTTTGTGCGTAGAAATTAAGAGATCAACGAATACCACACATTTGTATTTGGTTTGTGCGTAAAAAAGATTGAGGATAACTGTTACATCAATTCTTTCCAATCTATTAACTCAAACCCTTTATATTCTGAAGGTGAAGAAAAAGAGATGCCACCCAAGATGTCTTCCAAGAAAGACCCTGAAGATGAACATAATGAAGATCCAATGAAGATGATTCTTGCAAGACTGGTTGCATCTGAGCAGCAACAGCAGTTACTGAGGGAGCAGCTCGAACAAATGAATGCTGGGGAAGAACTGCCAATGGAAGATGCATACAACCCTGGACAGTACAGAGTGTGGAATTATTTACAGCCACCACAGCCAGAGATCCACTATGAACTAAGGCCACATTTTGTCAGTCATACCTCAATTCCATGGTAATACGACTGAGGAGCCATATGAATTCTTGAGGGACCAGGAGCTGATATGTTCTAATCTGAGGCACCCACAAGTCGGCCAAGACTACATTCGCCTCACTGCACTACCTTTCGCCTTGAAAGGGAAAGCAGACTACTGGGTGAAAAACTTGGGGGTGACTGTGACGACTTATGAGAGGTTCAAAAACCTATTTCTGAAGAAATTCTACCCCTTGAGTCGGACCAATCAAATGAGGACCCGCATCACCAGTTTCTCTCAGATGTCCAATGAACCACTCTGTGAGGCACTGGATAGGTTTAAGGACCTATTACAAAAATGTCCCTGCCATGATCTGGACAACAACATCCTAGTCCAGTCATTCTACTCTGACCTCAACCACGAGACTCAAGGGTTAGTTAGTGCTGTCTGCGGAGGGAATTACACATCACGTGGAGCTGAGATCGTCTGGAAAATACTGGAGCAGATGGCAGAAACAAGCCGGTCTCAAATTGCCAGTAGAGCATACACTGATTCCCTGAACACCCTTCAAGCTAAAGGAGGGAAGCAGACGGTTGCAGAAATAGCTGAGGACTTAATTCCAAACATGCACTTTATTGTTGATAAATTGACAATAGTGGACAAGAGAATGAATGATATCGACATTAGGATTTCCCAATTCCCAAAGCAGATGGAGGAGCTCACTGAGAAGGTGTCCAAGATGGGGATGCCTATTGCACCTACTGTCCCGATCTATCATGTGCATCATGTCCAGGAGCAGCCAGGAGCAGAGCAACAGCAACCATGGGCTCAGGATCAATCCTATGCTCAATTTTCCCAACAGCCGCCCCCACCGACTAAGACAGTCAAGGAAGCCCCGCCTCTGACATTTGAAGTAAACGGCATATGGTACACCCAGGACACTACCCGACAGGGTAATATGGGGGACCGTCAGACTTATCAGCATCCACCCACCTTCTATAATACCGCATTTCCTCCACAACACACTAATCTTTCCAGCAACCGAAGCAGCAACAACCCTACAATCGTCAGAACCAACCTCAGCAATACCATCAGCAATCTCAAGCCCCCAGATAGTCAGCTCAGTCGTCCAAACCTCCAGAAGAATCGATCGACATCCAGAGACAAATGCTTGAAGAGTTTCGCCACTTCCGAAATGAGCTGCAAGATCTACGGGTTGATGTCAACCGCTTGTCCCGTTGGAAGGATAAGCAGACAGCTCCAGCCACAACCATTCCCGCCCAAGTTCAAGCTAACCCCAATAGCTTGAACAAATTCCACTCATCTCAACACAATAACCAGGTATACTATTCAGATTTTTCCACATCTGAACATGAGATCCTTTCGTTTGACAAAATCAATGCCATGTCACTCAGGAGCGGAAGATCTGTGGTCGTACCTGACCGGGCAAGGGAATCGGACCATGAAGACTCGGAAGATCAACCGGAGGATGTTTCCGAGGAGGAAGATAAAGGACGCCTGAAGATCCCAGCAGTAGATAAAGGGAAAGCATCTATGGAGTCTGCAGAGGACCTTGAACCTCTAGTTGCTGCAAAAATACCTTTGTCACCTTTTCAACAACCTGATTTTGATTATTATGATTGTAATAAAAACTCCAAGTCGAATAAAGATGCTCTTATTTATGATTCTGGCCCTCTATCTCCTATCTCAAATGCTTCCATTCCTTTCCCCCATGCCCTAAAGAAAGGAAAACAAAAGAAAAACATCAAAGATGACCCAGTCATGGAAAAATTCTGCCAACAAAACATCACAGTCAAAGTACCCTTTGATCAGTACGTGGCCGGTAATCCAGCCTTTCACAAATACTTGAAGGCAAAATGCACTTCCACCAGGACTCGTACAAAGTGAACAAGTCAATTTGTGGAGACTCATATCTTGACAGTTGCCACCACCAAATGCGTCAAAAACCAGCATCTGCCAAGAAAGAAAAGGGATCTGGGCGCCCATTATGTGGAGAGTCGCATTGGCGGCATAGCGTTCACACACACACACTTCTCGACAATGGATCTTCCATAAATCTTCTACCCTTAGTCTTATATTATCGATTGGAGTTGGGCCCTCTAAAGAAATCATCATCTTTACTCCAATTTGCTGATAAATCCACTAAAAGACCTAAGAGAGAAGTGAAGAATGTCATCATCATTATCAAGGATACAGAATACAAAGTGGACTTCACTGTCCTGGACATGGAGATCCCAAACCATTGGAAGGAATCACAAATCATTCTCGGAAGACCATTCTTAAGAACCGCTAAGGCTGTATTCGATTACGGTTCTGGCATGATGAAATTCCGTTCTCCAAGCAGAGAAGTAGGCTTGGAGATGAAACAAACAAAGTGGCAAAGGCCAGACTCCTAATCCACCACTGAATATTCCGAAACATCAGAATGCAATCTCCTCAGAACCACTGGGCCATGGGACCAACTGCCAGACATACAGATAGAAAGCACATCCTCAAAAGAAGAAATAATACACGATGCAGTCTCCGAGATTTCTAGACCCCCAGATTATTACACTCTTGATGACACAGAAATCCTCTCGGATTTGTCAGTCCCATCACCTTTGGGACAGTCAAGAAATATCGATGACGAGTCGGACGCGTCTCTGGCCGAATTACCATTCTACTTTAGCGATCCGACTCACTTTTCTTCGGAATTGGTAGCCAGCATCTCACACAGTGATTCACCACCAACCGATACTGAGCCAGAAGCAAAAGTCATTCAGCCAGACTTGATAGATGATTCAGAATTGCCAGAGCTGAAGCCACTACCCCCCACACTGAAGTATGCATTCCTCAATGGACCCAAGGAAAAATTCCCCGTGATCATTAGCTCATCATTAACTGTGGACCAAGAATCCAGACTACTCGAAGTCCTTGAGCGAAATCGAAAAGCCATAGGTTGGACTGTGTCGGATCTCGTAGGAATAAACCCTGCTCTCTGCTCGCACCAAATTTATGTTGAGGATAATGCAAAGCCTTCCCGTGAATTTCAGAGAAGATTAAACCCCAATCTTCGGGAAGTGGTGAAGAAAGAAATCGAGAAATGGTGTAAAGCAGGATTTATATACCCCATTTCTGACTCCAAGTGGGTGGCCCCCCTTCATGTCGTCCCGAAGAAGTCGGGAATCCAGATGGTCACCAACGAGGAGGGGGTATAGATCGCGACTCGAGTATCCACGTCGTGGCGCGTTTGTGTCGATTACCGGCGCCTGAATGCGGCGACCAAGAAAGATTACTTTCCACTACCATTCATTGATCAAATATTGGAGAGACTTGCAAGGAAAGCATTCTTCTATTTTCTTGATGGGTACTCAGGCTACAATCAAGTAGCTATCACTCCCGAGGACCAGGAAAAGACCACGTTCACATGTCCCTTCGGTACCTACGTTCAAGCGCATGCCATTCGGGTTTTGCAATGCCCCAGGCACATTTCAGCGGTGCATGATTGCCGTATTTGCCGAAATGGTTGGTGATTTCCTGGAAGTCTTCATGGACGACTTCTCGGTTCATGGTGATTCATTTGATACATGTTTAGAACACTTGGACTGAGTCCTTCAGAGATGCAGGGAGGTTAATTTGGTACTCTCATGGGAGAAGAGTCACTTTATGGTGACTGAGGGTATCGTGTTGGGGCATGTCATCTCCAAAAAGGGAATGGAGGTGGACCCTGCCAAGGTGGATGTTATAAAGAAACTTGAGCCACCAACCAACGTCAAGTCAGTGAGGTCGTTCTTAGGGCATGTTGGATTTTATCGAAGGTTTATCCCAGATTTTTCAAAGATCGCCCGCCCACTGACTGAGCTCTTAGGAAAAGACACCGAGTTTATTGTGAATCACAGATGTTTAGAAGCCTTCGAGCTACTGAAAAAGAAAATATGTGAATTACCGATATTACAAGCTTCCGACTAGTTTCTTCCCTTCGAGATCATGACTGACGCATCGGATTTTGCTGTCGGAGCGGTACTCGGACAAAGAAGAGATAGAATTCCTTATGTGTTCACTACGCAAGCAAAGTGTTGGATCCTGCATAGAGAAACTATACAGTGACTGAAAAGGAAATGCTCACGGTTGTTTGGGCCCTGGAAAAATTCAGATCATACATATTGGGCTCCAAGGTGACAATTTTCACAGATCACACAGCAATTAGATATCTCATGGATAAGAAGGATGCCAAGGCACGACTTTTGAGATGGATCTTGTTAATCCAGGAGTTTAATTTGGAGATCAAGGATGAACCTGGAATAAAGAATGTTGTTGCTGATCACCTTTCCCGAATCGAGCAAAACGATCATCCTGATATCGGACCAATCAAGGAGACTTTTCCAGACGAATCGGTTTAAGTCATTGATTCAACCCTATGATATTCCGACATAGTGAACTATCTTGTCTCCAAGAAGGTTCCCTATGGATGGACCAAAAAAAATGATTGATCGATTAAAGTCAGATTCGAGAAAATACCATTGGGACGATCCTTTCCTTTTCTATGAAGGACCAGATTGTGTTTGGAGAAGATGTATTCCTCAGGAGGAATATCAGAGTGTCCTTACATACTGTCATTCTCTCGAGGCGGGAGGACACCATTTGAGAAAGAGAACCGCGCACAAGGTACTCCAATGTGGATTTTACTGGCGGACCTTATTTCAAGATGCTAATGAATTTGTACGGTCATGCCCGATTTGTCAAAGAATGGGAGGGACTATGGGATATAGAGATGAAATGCCCATGCAACCAATGATTTTTTGTGATGTTTTCGATGCATGGGGGATTGATTTTATGGGTTCCTTTCCCAATAGCAATGGATTTGAGTACATCTTGTTAGCGGTTGACTATTTATCAAGATGGGTAGAGGCTATTCCAACCCGAACCGCAGATAGCAAAGTCGTCTGTAAGTTTATCAAATATAACATCATTGCAAGGTTCGGGATACCAAAAGTTTTGATTTCTTATGGAAGTAGCCACTTTGAGATCTTTGGCTAAGGAGTACAAATTTGAGCATAGAATAGCCAACCCATACCATCCATAATCTAATGGCATGGCAGAGGTTTCTAATAGGGAGGTGAAGGGTATTCTTCAGAAATTGGTTCGTCCAGGTAGGAAGAATTGGTCAAAACTGTTGGACCAAGTCCTATGGGCCTACAAGACAGCCTATAAGACTCCACTTGGCACTTCACCTTTTAGGATGATCTATGGCAAGACATACCATCTACTTGCAGAATTGATTCACAAATCAGAATGGGCGATCAAAAAGTTGAATTGGAGTTGTCACCTTGGGAAACTATGTCGAGACTTAAATCTGAATGAGCTAATTGAAATCCGAAATCGAGCATATGACAACAGTGTGATTTATAAGGACAAGGTCAAGAGATGGCATGATAGACACATTCGAGATAAAACCTTTGTCCCTGGACAGAAAGTGTGGTTGTTTAATGCTCTATTGAAGATTTTTCATGGGAAACTAAAATCAAAATGGACGGGTCCCTACATTGTCATCGATGTGCATACCAATGGAAGCGTGGATATTGCCGAACTCAAAGATAATGCACAACCTTTCTCAGTAAATGGACAAATGCTGAAGCCATATATTGAATCACCCAAAGAGTAGACAGTTCAAGTGGATGTCATCTATTTCACACAGAGCGAAGACATTGAAGATTTATCTGATCAGTCCCACCCTCCCTCCCGACCACATCGGCCTCCTTGTACAGTTTCTTACTCTACTTAGGCCAAGGCCTAAGTATAGGGGGTGACCGATGCCATCTGTGTATATCATTTTCCGGGATCACACTCTTCCTCTCGATCGCTCCATTTCCATCAATCTTCCATACTTAGGTTGTCCAGAGCCTAAGTATAGGGGGAACCGACATCCACCTGTATATACTCTCCTCATTCACATATCCCGACTGCTTCATTTTTCTTTTCATTTTTTTCCACTCCCTTACGCTTAGCCCGAGCTATGTCTTCTTGCCGCTTCTTATGCTCTGAGGACACAGCACTCGCTAAGTATAGGGGGGTCTGTGTATATACCTTGTATATATTTTACCCATATCTCGTACTTTCGCGTAAGTCTATATGTATTTACGGGGTGGGTACTAACTTGAAAAAAAAAACAACAACAAACAAGCACAAAAAAAAGGTTTTTCTACTAACACTAACCGTGCCCAAAATTTTTGAAAAAAAAAGAAGGCTTCTTATTCCATTTTTTGCATAAAAATCCCTTGCACAAAATGTCAAAAATAAAAAAATAAAACAAAAAATTAAAAAAAATTGTCTCTGCATTGCACACACCTGCACTTCATCCAACAATCACATGCATTTGCATATGTGAAAAGTCATTGGGTTCTGAACCGAGTTATGAGCCGAAACCGAGAGTGGTCTGGACTTGACCTTAATCCACCTACTTTTCAGAGGAACTTCACCGAGGAATAGGATTTTAAGAACTTCAGGTCTGTTAACTTAATTCTTTAAGTTCCGCATGACAATGTGCAGCGTTTGACTCTTAGTGTCTAACCTGGTCTCTTCATTCTGGGTACAACTCTGGAATAGGGAATTAATTTGTACTCTCACACTATGCACTTAGCTCAACTCAGACGGGATGTTGGAAGATTGTGTGAGTCTCTTTTCTGGTAGCGTGGAAATCTAAAGACCGGAGTACGGGTTGAAATAAAGCTTCGGAAAAGGGATGGACGGCTGGGTACAATTTTTTCTAAGACCCCAAAAAATGTACGGAACAAAAAGATTCTATATCCGTAGGGGCACAACAAGATCCAAGCAGAACAACCAAAAATTCCAAATACAAAGAAGCATTCTACCAAATAAAAATCTGACCAAAAAGGTCCAAGCTTCAAGAACCCTGCAGATCTTGGTGGAGACTCGGCTACACCGGCCATCTTCACAAGGAGAGGTGACTACACTGGCCATCCTCCAGTTCTTTTCTCTTTCTTCTATCTTCTCCCTCATTCGATTGTGAACACAGCGCGACAGACCTTAGAAGGAAATATCTGACTCCCCGAGGACGAGTTACTGGATAGGAGAGGAGCATGGTAGTCTGGCATTCCGGATGGGAAGAGCTAAAACCCTTCACACACATGAGTCGGTTGTTCAATATTCATAGGGTATACTTTGGGAAGAGGATCGATCTAAGATGACTTCTGAGCCGAAACTGTAACAATGATGTGTAGAACTTGAGGGCTGTTGATTTTAAAATTCTAAGTCTCACAGAAGTTCCGCCACACTATTAATCCAAAGGTCGAGTTTAGTTTCATTTTCACCTTCAGCTCATGATCTTGGTATGGAACCCAGTCTCATTTCACTTCATGGCATTTCTTTTTTATGCTCAGGGACGAGCATGGTTTAGGTATAGGGGGATGATGAATCTCGGATTCACCACTCTAAGTCTCATTAATTAAGCTCAAGTCCCTCAAAATCAACTGTATTTCTGCATTTATTTCGCATAATTAGCATTTATGCATGATTTCATAAGAATTGCATTTTAGCATTAATTTATACATAAAATAAGAAGCCAAAAATCCAAGCCACAGTTGACCGGTAAATAGCCTAATTTCTGAGATTTTTAACTCCTCCATGCTGACACCACATAACCCAAAACCACCTCCACTGTGTACACATCACTAACAAGAATAAATAAAAAATACAAAAAATAATTAACCCAGGTAAGTGGACCAAAATCTCAAACCCTAGTTTCAGGATTTTCGGACTAAAAGCCCCATATCTTCTCCATCCAGTGTCCGATTTGATCCTACTCACTTTTGAACTAATGCACATTCAATTACCTTCAAAATAAGACCAAGTTCAAGTGAATCGGAGCTCGTATGTGAAAGTTGGGTTTTGGGCCTCTTTTGTACATTGTATATTTTCGCGGTTTTTGACCTTGTATTTTATGTATATATTTTCTTAATTTATAAAAAAATCCAAAAAAATGAGATTTAGGTGTCTTTTATTCATCTTTGATTTCTCTATATTTTTTCGGTTTTTTATCTTGTTTAAAAATGACAAAAAAATTAGAAAACCCAAAAATCAAGGTATTCTATGTACATGGGATACCCCAAAAATTCATTTTGATCGATTTTGGTTTTGATGTCTTCATGAAAGTTGTAGATCTCGTCGAGACGAGCATTTTTCGTGAAGGAACTTTTTCGATCCGAGGTCGTTTATTATTTCTTTTTGATTTTACAAATCTTTTATATTCGAATTTTTTCTGGAGCTGACACGTGGCAGCACCAGGCGCCGCCACATGGCAGCTATTTTTCGCATATTTATTTATCCGTTTTTATAAAAAAAAAATTAAAAAAAAACACGCACGTACAGCGCACGTGCCTCCCCCGCACGCGCACTGCACGTGCGCCCGCGCCCACTTCTTAACCTCTCTTTGCCACGTGGCGGCTCCACGGTCGTTCGATCAGCGGCCGATCGAACGGCCGCGGTCCATCTCCTTCCCCAGTCGCACCCCCTCGCAACCGACCCTCTGATCTCTCCACCGCGCCCTTCGTCAACCTCCCGCACCGGCTAACAACCCCTCCGCAACCGTCGCGCCGCTCCTCTCGCGTAGTCAACGGACCCCCGCTATCCTCGAACTCTCTCACCACCCGCTCTTCCCTCGCTCCTATAAAATCGACGTCACCATCCCAAGTCCAAGCCATCCGCCGTCAATCCCCAAGAGTCTCTCTCCGGTAGTTACAGACCGGCGTGCCCTCCTCCGTCGGCGTGATCCAAGGTCTGCAGACCTTGTCGCAGCGCCGCTCCGAGCAGCTGCCTCGCTCCGGCCGATCGTTGCCGTCGAGCCATCCTCCCCATCTCTCCAGCTAATCTCTCTCTCTCTCTCTATCTCTCCCTCCCTCTCTCTGCCGTCGCTCCGAGCGTCATCTTCGCTCAGAGCAACGCCAACCTCCATCGTTCCGTCTCCTCATCACCGACTCCGTCATCTCCTCCCCCGAGCATCTTCCACCTCACGCAACCGCCTCGCTCCGACTTCTTCATCACTCGCGACTGCTCCGACTGCATCGCCTCCTCCGCAGCATCGACATTCGCCGGCCCTCCACTCCGGCGCTCCACCGACCTCGCCAACCACTTCAGCGCCTACGCCACCGGGCACAGAGGCCCGAGACCCTCTCACGTGACCTGCACGTGCAGGAGGGACCACCATCGACAACCACCGATTCCGCCTCGTCTTCGTCATCAATGCCGGTCTTCTCCGACTCTCGTCTACTACGCCAGCGACCACCGTGCGCCTGGAGCTCCGCCGCATCCAAGGACACAGGGGCCTTCAAACCATCCATCGAGCCCGCTACGCTCGTCGGCCTCGCTCCGTTCATCGTCGACAACACCGCCCGTCGCCGACTTCAGCTCCGCCTCGCCTCCGACAATCATCGACCAAGCACCAGCAGTGGGCCACCTCCGCCTTGGCTGGCCCACCTCGCCCCCCCCCCCTCCGCTCTGCTTCACCGCGCACCGGGGCTCAGTCCCGAGACCCCTCACGCACGTGCGAGGCACGTGTGTCCGAGGGGGACGATAGCACTCGTCAGCCATCCCAGGGGTCATGCGCTGGGCGCGTGCCCTTGGGCAAATTTCAAAGACGCCCCCAGAGCTCCCTCTAATTGCGCAGAGGGCACCACCGACCAGTTATCACGTGCACTGCACATGATTGGCTGGAAAATTACAGCACATCCCCTAGATCATTTCGGTAATTGCATTCTAGTCCAGTGCATTTTCATGGTTATTTTATTTTTCATCTGCACCCCTGTGTTCTCCATTACATTTAGACCTCTATTCTACATCATTTTATTTATTTAAAAATAGCAATGTGTTCTTCGTATAATTCTCTACATTTTGAGATATTGAGGGTATTTCTGTGATTAACGGTTAATTATTAATCAATCATTCTGTGGAAATTCGCAAATTTTGCCCATCTTATGCTCTAAAATTTCTAGTTGATTAACCGTTGCTCTAAAAATCTCTGAAAAATCACATATTGTAGAGATTATTTTGCTTGACATTGTGCCCAAAAATCTTTGCATTTGCATGCATAACTTGCTCTATAAAAATCATTTTGCATATTTCATTGTTTAATTTTTAATAGGTATTAGACCCCACATTTTCGAGATTTAGGATTTTTCTGAGATCCATCACCTAGTGATAGATCTTGGATAATTTTGTATCTTGAAAATAACTAGGTTTAATATTTATTATAATTAAATATTGAAAATCATTTTGTTTGCATTTAAAAATTTATAAAAAAATTCAAATTGCATTCAAAAATTCCAAAAAAATATACTACATTTATTTCATCATCATTTGCATTGTGGCCAAGTTTCATATTTTTCGGACATTATTTGATTGAAATTTACATTTTAGTCCCTAAAATAGGTCGAAATTGCATTTTGCATCCCTCATTTGCATTAAAAATTCCAAAAAAAGACCGCCTTGAAAACCGAACACGAAATTGGATAGACATAATTCTAGTTTGTTCCTTTGCCTCCTTGTGATCGACCTTGGGACTTGCCCAAGTAAAATAAACATAAAACTACTGGATTAAAATTGATTAAAATTTTGTGGTTATCTCTTGATTGTTTCCGATCGGCGCCTACAACGAACAACATTTATTATTTTCACACTCGAAGATAAAAACAACTTCTTAACTCAGCATTTTCGAACCCGTCAGTAATGCCGGGTTGAGTATGACCCATCTGTATGGCAGATGTTGGTCGGTGCCTGTTGAACAAGATTTTTCACATGTCTAAAGTAATCCACACAAGGCGGGATCACAATGTCGCTGAGGCGACCTGCGAGAAATCCCGATTCAAACAACAATTAACCCACGACAAATATATCAAGCAATGAAAGTAAATGTGCGGAGTTAAAATTTATTATAACTCTACAACAAGATGTGTATAGGTGCAAGTATTGTAGAGGTCGAACACAGGGAGCAGACAGGTAGAACGGGGCAAAGATTGCTCAAAAATGTGTGTGTTGTGATTAAGTGCCTATTATGCTATTTTTTGTGGGTTTTTAATTTTATATTTTTTTATTTAATTTTTAATTTTATAATTTTGTATTTTGATTTTTAATTTACTGATTTTTATTTTCTTTTTATATTTTATATATTTTTTTTATTTTCTTTTTCAATATTGGAAAATAAAGACAAGGTAATAAAAGACAAGCTAAGGTATTTATATAAATAGATAAAAATGTTCAAAAATTAGAAAATAAAGTCTTTTTGGTCTTTTTATATTTTTTACTGTTTTGTGATTTTTGGGTAATTTTTAGAATGTTTTTGGTATTTTTTAATTAACAAAATAAAGCAAACAGTGAATAAAATGCAAGGCTGAAGCTAAAATGGAGAAATAAAATAGCAAACAGTAACAAAAATTCTCCACTTTAATTTTCAATGAAAGATAATGAAACAAAGAAAATTCAGGAAAAGAAAACACTATTTTTGGATTTTTTATGAATTTTATAAATTTTTATGAAGGTTTTTAGAGTTTTGCAATTTTTAGGAGTTTAGTTTTATATTTTTTAATGATTTTTGGTCTGAAATTAAAACACACTAAAAGGAACAAAATATATATTTTTGAGATTTTTCTGAAGGTTTTTTATATTTTTTAGCGATTTTCTAATGCAAACAGTGCTGAAAATAGATGTTTTTGATTTTTAATAAATATAAAAATGCAATAATTATGAAAAATAAAAATATGGCGATAAACTACACTACAGCAGGAACTTAAGTTCAAATTTTTAGAAATTTTGGGATTGAAATGATGCCCCAAATAATTACTACAAGTACGCAAAAAGTGAAAGGCCTAGCAGGGGCGAATTCGCAATTATCAAAAATATTGAGGGCTTCAATGCAAAATTTCTCAGAAGTTTACAACACCTACAGCAAGTTACTGGATTGAAGACCAATTTCGAAAGCCCAAAGGGTTTTACTGTAAAAGACCCACCCACGCACGTGCGTTGCACGCGCCTTGGGAGGATCGAATTGCAATAAACAAAAAATTCTGAGGGCTACATTGCAACATGACCAATAACTTATAACTGCAATTAATTATTGTAGTACGAAAAACTAATACACAAAATCCTTTGGGGTTGGTTTGCAAAAATTCCTGGTCACGTGCGTGGTGCACGTGACTGGCAGGGGCTTGATTGCAATGGTCCAAAACTTGAGGGGGTGCAGTGCAAATGATACAAAACTTAATCAGCAGCAGATGAAAGCTTTGGGGTTATAAAATAAAGACAAAAATGCCTGGGCGGATAATGCAAAATACCCAGGGCGGAATGATCCAACGGCGGTGCGGCCCTTACTTAAACACGTGGCGGCTCGAGGCGCACCGATATCCCTTCATCGCGCGGCTAGGATTAGATCCTGACGTGGGATCCGACGGCCTGGGGGAGGCGAGATCGGACGGTGGCTGTACGCCACCACGAACTCTGCTGAATCGAACGGCCTGAAGGTGCGGAGGAAGAACGGCCGCGAACTCGGCCGAGCCGAGCTTCAGACGCTCCTCCGGCGCCCCTCCGACGACCTCCTTCGTCTCCAACAAGCACGCCGAGCACCTGGAAGCGTCCTCGACTGAATGGTGGCCCCAAAATGGTGGCAAAGGGCGCCGAGGTCCACCACGGCGTAATCGGACAGGGGGGTTGCGCCCAGGCTTCGTCGTGCGTCAAAAATTCCCCCAGGTGGGAGTCCGCGAGGCCTGGGACCTGCAATGAAACACAAATTCAACAGTACGATGTCCCAGGTCCTATTAGATGCAAAAAAATGTGGACGAGATGGCGGAATGGGAAGGAGAGGTTGGCCGGAGCTCGAGGGGCTCCGGCAAGGGTGTTCGATCGTGAGATTACGCTAAATGCGGAACGAAAAAGCAATCTAAAGGCAGAAGGGAGAAGCTGGGGCTTTAGGCTATCTAAAGATTAAAAGAAATGGGGTAGAAACACCTCAACTTGCCGGGGCGAAGGAGATTGAACCTCACGGCCGAGGTTGGCCGGAGATGGTGGAGCCGACCACTCGACTTCACCGGAGCACCGCGCAAGCTGCTGGAGGAGCCCTGTCACGACTCCGGTCCTGAACAGGGCTTGGCGAGGATCTGGTTTGGTCAAAATGGGGTTCAAAAGGCAATGGAGGGTTTGGGGGTCGGTTTTGAACTTGGCCAAGGGGCGATCTTCGAGGAGCGATCACGGGTGCGCCTTTGATCCATTCCCCGAGATAACAAGTAGGCGTGATAGATCAGTCATAGGGCTACAAGTTTCGTGAAGAGGCCGACCTGATTCGATGAAAGGAACGGCCTCCAAAAATCCTCGAAGTCCAAGAAATATCATGTTCTGACACAGCCCAGGTGTTGGGCAGAGAGTTGACCGAGGTCAACTCTCCTAGCCCCCTGGTTGGTCCACGTGGACCAACCAGGAAAAACCTAGGGAAAAAGATTTGTAAAATCAAATTAAAATAGAAAACGATTTTATTAATTTTTGATTATAAAATAAAAAATGTTTATTATTTTATGAATTAATTTATGGTGATTTTTATTTATTTTTATGGAGTATATTTTTACAAGTTTGCATTTATACCCTTATAGGTATCTATATCTATGTATTTAAGTGTTCTATTTTTATTTAGGTATTTTTAATTTATTTTATTTTGGTTTTTATTTTCTAAAATTATAAAATACTTTTATATACACAAATATATTTTTATTTTAATTTTCTGATATATTTTATACACTTAATAAAATGAAAGTGTTATTTGTATAGGTATCGCTACCTGTATTATACCTATATATACAAGTATTTTTATTTGTATTTTAATGATGTTTTTATTCTGATTTTAATATATATAATTATTATAAGTATTATTTACAACATTATAAAAATATAAAATTATAAAAATAATAAATAAAGAATAAATGGAATATTTTAATATGTGCAAGGTACAATAGGGGTCCAAAAGTCAACTTTCAAACTGTAGCTCCGCCAAATGCGCACCCACCGCCATTAAATAGCTTATTTTCTTCTATATACAATTAAAGGTGAGTACGCTGCATTTGGAGTTTTTATTTGTGAGATACGGGTCTGGGAAGTTGAGATTCCGGAATTTTATTCAGACCATAACTTTTTATCTGTACATTATTTTTTTGTGAAATCAATTTTGTATTTTTCTTTATTTAATTATCTACAACTTTCATGTACAAAGTTTCTTTATTTGATGTATAAAAAGTGGAACCAAAAATAGGTCCCAAAATGAATAAAGAATGAATAAAATGTATAGGTATTTTATCTGTGTTTTGGCCCTTATCTCCCCCTACTTTATTCCTTGTCGACCTAGTCATCAAGATGCCTAGGTCTCGGGGTTTCGGGTCATAAAATATTTACAATATTTTATTCTTTTTCTTTTCTTTTCTTTATTCTATAATTCTGGCTTTAAAAACCGCATTTTATACAATATTTACACACCTATGCATGAATGCTAAAATGTATGAATTAATGCTATTTACACGCGTTTACTAGGGTTTTTAAGGCCAAAATGATAGAATAAAGATGATGAAACGTGGATTCATCAGTGCCTCATAAGGTGGAGTTAGTAGACAGGGGGTCTGTAAATCAGTCGCGTGAATCCAATCCCCTGTATATGCCAGCTCTCCGAATGGGTGGTATGAAGGTTGGTCAATGTGGTCTCTATCACTAAGGTCAATCAAGTCAGGAAGATCGTACGGTGCAGACCTCTCCATTCGGTTTGTCTGGTCGACCATGTTGTACCCTAAGGTTAAGTCGGGATCTGTATATGGCAGTTGTTGTTCTGTCCCAACTCGAGGTGAAAGTGAGGTATGTGGGGTCAACTGATTATGCCAATCATTTATCTCAGTAGTCGCTTGCTCTTCGATTTGTTCCTTGATTCTAGCAAGCAGACGAGAATATAGTGAGTCAATCCAGGGTGGTTGTGGGTCAGGGGTGCCAGAATGTGGGGTAGGTGAGAAGGACGAAGAATTAGAGAAGTCAGTCGGAGCTCTGACTTTGCAGTCGGTGTATGGGTACGAGGAGGAATAAGTGGGTGGAGATGATCGGAATATGGTCGAAGAAGGGTGACTTGGATATGATGACCAAAATTCTGACATCTTGGAAGGAAGATGGGAGAATGAAGCGGATCGAGGAAGAAAGCGTGCAAGTGCACCGAATAACACACAAACAAACAAACACAAGAGCAATCCCTAAGTTCACCTACTCAACACAGTGATGGTCGCAAAAGTTCAACCATTTATCTTTTCAGTTTTAATTAGGTGATAAATCAAGATATAAATCCCATTACGCAAGCCTAAAAAGTAGGTTTTGTGCACTATCCTAGGGATGCGTCCTCACCTCTCAACAATCACAATTAGCCAAGCATACAATGAGGGTTTTGCTCTCCCAAACAAGTGTTAGTTTTAATCAGTTTTTTGTCAACTCTGATTAGCAGTCCCGATTTTAAGTTTGGTTATCACTTGATTAGTCCACCAAACAAAGCACGCCTAACGATCAGTCCCGATTTCCTTTTAACCTAAGTTTCAAAAACCAAGGGGGGGGGTCGAGAAAAGCCGATGCAAATAATGAAATCAATGATGCATGCCCAGTTCAGAAGACTTACAGTGATCCTCGCGCTCTACATGCGGGATTGATGAATCCACATTTCATCATCTTTATTCTATCATTTTGGCACCAAAAACCCTAGCAAATGCCTGTAAATAGCATTAAAACCACCATCTTAGCATTCATGCATGTGCATTTCAATAGTGTATAAAACACTGTAATTAAGGCCAAAATTATAGAATAAATAAAGAAAAGAAAAAGAATAAAATATTGTAAATATTTTATGACCCAAAACCCCCGAGACCTAGGCATCGCGATGAATAGGTCGACAAGGAATAAAGTAGGGGGAGATAAGGTCAGAAACACAGAGAAAATACCTATACATTCTATTCATTCTTTATTCATTTTGGGACCTATCTTTGGTTCCACTTTTTGTACATCAAATGAAGAAACCTTGTACATGAAAGTTGTAGGTAATTTCATAAAGAAAAAGACAAAATTGATTTCACAGAAAAAGAAGGTACAGATAAAAAGATATGGTCTGAATAAGAATCCAAAATCCCAACTTCCCAGACCCGTATCTCACAAACGACAAATCCAAATGCAGTGTACTCACCTTTAATTGTATATAGAATAAAATAATCTATCCAATGGTGGTGGTTTCGCATTTGGCGGAGCTACGGTCTGAAAGTTGACTTTTGGACCCTTATTGTACACTTGTACTGAATAAAATATTCAATTTATTCTTTATTCATTATTTATTCATTTTCATATTTTTATAATTTTGTAAATATTACTTATACTATATATGTGCGTTAAAATTGAAATAAAATGTAAAGGAAAATAGAAAATAAAATAATTGTATATATTCAATACATAGGTATACTGTATATACTTATACCTGTATAGAATACATTTGTATTTTATTAAATATACAAAACATCTCATAAAAATAAAATAAAAATATACTTATGCATATAAAAGTATGTTATAATTTTATAAAAGACTAAATAAAAATAATAAGATTAAAAATACATAAAATAAAATAAAATATCAAAAGAACATAGGTATTATACCTATATAGGGTTACAAAGGTGACTTGTAAAAATATATGTCATAAAAATAAATAAAAATCAGAATAAAATACTACATAAAATTTTGAACATTTTTTATTTTATAACTTTTATTTAATTCGGCCATTTACTATTTTTAATTGAATTAATAAATGATTTTTACAGGGTTTTTCCTGGTTGGTCCACGTGGACCAACCAGGTGCAAACCCTAGTTGACCTCGGTCAACTAGGTGGCCTACCACCCTGTACCCTCTGACAGCCCTATCTTTGACCCAACTTCTCCATTTTTTCGAGGAGCGGACTTGCACCATTTCGATTTGATTCCTTCTGCAAAATCCCTCCTCGTTCATCCCTCTATCCCGCCAAGTGATTACATGGGGGCGTGGATCGCTGAATCACCCCAGAAATCTCGATCTTTGGAGCTTCTCAGCCACTGAGTCAACCAAATAAAACCGCCCCTCCATTTTCAAATCAAATCTGAGTCCCCTTGGTCCACCCCTCTCCGCCTCTCTTGTGCTCCAATCGCTCGCCGGAGGTGACAGCTTCACCGCGAGCCTTTCAGCCAGGGCGTCTGAGGTCGAGGGAGCCTCCACCACCTCCGCCAAGTGCCGGCGTCGAGGTACCCCTTTTTCCTCTGGCTCCGACCATCGAGGGCCTCCACCCGTGTTTTTCTTTATTGCATTTTCTTCCTGGTAGCTTAGGCTTTAAAAACCCCCAAAAAATTCCAAGATCCATCGCTTAAATCGCTCAATCAAGCACCTTGGCCGGAGCGCACCTCCGGCCGTGCATCTCCATTTCGATTCGACCATCCCCAAGGGCATTCGAGGGTCCAGGCATTTTGCCCTGGACCCCTTGACTTTGTTTGCAGGTCCAAACCACGTCACGAGCGCCTGGAGGCGAGTTTTGGAGCTCGTCGGAGCAGCAGCAGCCTCCCAGCTCCGCCCGCTGCCCGAGAGCACCACGGGCTTCCCCGTGGATTTTGAACGCCCCCAGGAGATAGAGGACCGTCCCAGGAGCCTCCACGGTCATTTTGAAGCACATTCGTCACCGGCGGAGGGAGATTGAGGTCGGGGAAGCTCGCCTTCGCCGGCGTTCTTCCCAGTTCTTGCAACCCTCTTCCCAGCCGTCCGATCGAGGAGGAGCTCCAGATTGAGCAGCGGCCGTTGGATCTTCCTCGGCCTCGACCGTCAGATCACCTCAGGAGGATCTAATCTCGGCCGCTGATCCTCGAAGCGTCATCGGCCGTCCAGAGCTTGCCACGTGGATAAGTGAAGCGCGCCCAGCCGTTGGATCGTCTCCCGTCGTCCCAGCCGTTGGATGTGTGCCACGCGTCCTCATCAGAGCCCCGGAGCGAGGGTATTTTGCATCCCAACCCTCGCGATTTTTGTATTTATTTATTAGTCTATAAACTTTCGTCTGTAGTTTAAATATTTTGTAAAATTTGCAAGGAGACCCCTAGGTTTTCTTTATTTGCAGTTAGGTCCCTCGCCACGTCACCTCACGTGACCAGTTCACGTGAGGTGTGGGCATTTTGCAGAGGTATCCTTGGTCTTTTGTTTATTTCATTTTAGCCCTAAAACTTTCAGAGCACGTGTAATATTTCTGGGTATTTTGCATGTTAACCCCCAGACTTTTGCGAAATTGCACTTCAGTCCCTCCCAGGCGCGTGCAAGTCACGCGCCCTGGTGGGTAATTTGTAGGCGAGCCCTTGCGGGTTTTGTAATTGCTTTTTGGTTCCAAAACTTGAATATATAGTGTAATATATTGTGGAAAATTGCATGCTAGCCCCTGGATGTTTTGAATATTGCATTTCTACCCCTGCCAGGCCTGTTTAATGTTTGGATGCATGTTGTATTTATTCGATTGATCATTTCAAGCCCAAAAATTCTACAAAAATAGGGTTAAGCTTCTGTTGTCCTGTATTTTGACGCCCTATTTTTAGTTTTCAATTTTACCACTTTTCATTATTTATAAAAAAATCAAAAACATGTCTTTTTCCTACTGTCTAGCTTAGAAAATACCAAAAAAATAGTAAAACACCTCTAAAAATTCCAAAAAAATCACGTAGTGTCTATTTTATTATCTTTTAGTGTCAGTCCAAAAATCATTAAAAATCTCAAAACAAAAACACTAAAAATTTAAAAACACTCAAAAACTTCAAAAAAATATAAAAAATAGTAGAAAAACCCAAAATAGCAAACTCAGCTTCTGTTTCTTCCTTATTTTGTTACTTTTATTAGAAAAATAGTGTGAAATATTTTTGCTACTGGTTGCTATTTTTAACTTGCATTTTTGTCACAGCCAGCCCTTATTTCCACTGTTTGCCTTATTTCAGCTTTAAAAAAAAATACCAAAAACATCTTGAAAAATCCCCAAAAATCTCAAAAATAGTAAAAAACCCTAAAAATACCAAAAACATTTATTTTCTGAATTTTTGAGTATTTTTGTGCATTTTTATAAATATTTTACTTTGCCTTGTATTATATTTCCTTTAGTTTCCAATATTAAAAAAAAAGAAAATACAAAAATATAAAATATAAAATATAAAAATCAGAAAATCAAAAATTAAAATACAAAATTAAAAATTAAATAAAAAAAATTAAAAATTTAAAAACCCACAAAAATTTATTTGCTTGCTTGCTTAGTGTAGACACTCACACTCTCACACACTTAGCTCTTGCTAGGACTACACTGCTTGCTCCCTGTGTTCGAACTCTCTGCATACTTGCCCATATACATCATTTGTGCAGAGTTAAAAATAAATTTTAACTCACACCTGTTTTTTTCATTGCTTGATTTGCTTGTGGGTTATTTGTTGATTAAACCAGGATTTTGTAGTGGTTAAGACACCGACTGTTGACTCGCTTTGTGAGTCAATACAACCGCTCTCGATCTCGCGTTTATCAAATGGCGCCGTTGCCGGGGAGCAACAGCTTGTAGTTCATTTTTACTTGTTTGTGTGTTTGTTTACCATAGCATTATCCCTCTCTTACATTTTGATATATATCTTGATTGAACTATCTAACCATCTCTTTTGTCTTCTTGCGAGGGACCGCGGAGCGAGGCGGGTGGCTTAGGTGACCCGACGCAACCTTGGGACGTGGAGCCGGCTTTTCTTGAGCCAAGCCGGCAGGAGAGAGCAAGGAGAGTGAGAGAGAGGCTTAGATTAGTTTTTATTTTATTTGTGAGAGAGTGATATTCAATTAATTTGTAATAACACAGGACTTGGACTTAGACATTCGGGCCTAATTTCCGGGTGTTTGTTCACCCGGGGGCTCACCGCCGTTTTCCTCGTGTTTTCATCGCAGTCATTTTTCGGTTTTGAGTTTCATTTTTCACTTTCTTTTGTGGATTGAGCCCCTAGACTTAGGATTTTCTGTTGATTGTGACGTAGATTATTAAGGCCCAACACCTAATAGACTATCTGTTCCTATAGAACGTAATTGGACCTTAATAAAATCCACCAAAAAAGGTTAGTTTGATCTGATTCGAGACCACGTGCCGTTAGGAGTCACATACAGCGCTGGCAGGACCCGTTGTGGCGGGCACCGAGTGACTCCCAAGATCGGACTCCGGACTTGATTCGATTGACTAGCTATAGTTCTTCACGATCAGTAGAAATTGCCTGTTCTAGGATGATTTCCGCTTTGCATTTCGCCATATAGATTAGGTTTAAATATTCTGCTTTGCATCCCGCATGGAGAGAGCTGGGATTCGCTGTAAGTCTTCTTACTTTGCACGCATCATCTAGGCACAAAGGTGAGATTTCCACCTTGGTGTCGACTTGCACGGCTTTTCCGACTCTTTTCTCCCTCTGTTTTTGGACAAAGTAGAATAAAAGGAAAAATACAAAAACGTTAGGCGCTTGTTTGAATTGACTCAAAAGAAGCGATAACACCAAAAAAAAATTAAAAAAGGGACTGCTAAAGAAAACTTGACCAAAATAAAAACGGTAATTGGATTCATTGCTTGGGGAGAGTAACACCCTCACTTGTTTTCAGGTTGCATAGGAAGGTTTCCTTCCCAGTGAGGTGAGCGCTTCGTAAGGATTAGAGCCCAAAACCCAACTTGTGGCTGCCTTGTGTATCGCCTGGATTTCCGAAGTATTGGCGCTACTATCGTACGTAGTCGAGTAGGACTTGGTCGCCATTGGTGACTCTCTGTTGTGAGAGCGCCGACCCTGTCCGAAGTACCGAGCCTAGGCCACGCCTTCACGGGTGTGTCTGTCTCACCGGCTGCGTCCGAGTAGGACCTTGTACGCTCACGGGTGATTCCGTTGCGAGCGAGGTCCGAAGTATCGGTTTCGCCTATCGGCTTCCTCCCTCTTTTCTTTGGCTGAGTAGGGATCCAGGAAGGGTTACAAGGACCTCAAAAAGCGCAAGTTACAGGTTACACAGGAGGAGGACAAGTACGGGGATACTCTCCTGGCAGTACTCTCTCTCCTATAGGCGTAGCGCTCTAAGGACTCGTGAAAAGATAATTGCCTGAAGAACAAGCTAAAAATTGACAAGATAAAAGCCGAACCTTTACGGCTTCACGAGTTGAGTTGGTGAATCTACCCTTGTTTTGCGTTTGATTGCTAGATTTATTAAGGTCAAGATCAAAAACACCGCACACTTGTGCACAATTTTGTTGCATCTCATTTTCTTTTCTCTTGCATTACCCCCACTCTTCTTCAATAATCAAGATGATGGGACGGAGGTCTCTTAGGCCGACCTTGTCGGCACCGCTATCCAGCACTCCTCCTTATTCATCTAGGAACAACTCGGAGAGTCCGCTCTCCGAGCCTGAGTTCACATCCACCCTGTTCCCCCTCGACCACCCTTCCCATTCACCTTCCCTCAGTCCAATTATTTCAGAGTACAGTGAATCACAGAATTCAGCTCATTCATCAGCACCTGAAATGGCCTCGTTTGCATTTTCAGAGAATCAAGCAATGGCAGATAGAGGTGAGCACCCAGATGACCACGAGCATCCTCCATTCATAATAGACCAGGTGGCCATCAACAATTCATTGCTAGCATCCATGGAGACCATGCAGAGACAGATCAGGGACCAGGGTGCATTCATGGGTGATCTCATGAGGGAGTTAGCTCAGATGAGAGAGCACAGAGCTGGAGGAGGCGGTGGCGGAGAAGGAGGAGGACCCGATGCAGGGGGAGGTGACCCAGACGGTGAGCGACCGCCACAGACCATAATGAGGGAATTGCACAACCCAGCTTCATCCCTCACTCACCGGTGGATCAGACTCCCACCAATCCTTGGAGACTTCGAGCTTCGGCACAACACTATTCAGATGCTACCCAAATTCCATGGGCTGCCGACCGAAGAGCCACACCTCCACCTCCAAGAGTTCGAGATGATCTGCAGCACAATCCATGATCGGTTGTTGACCGAGGACACTATCAGGATGATCGCCTTTCCATTCTCATTGGTTGACAGAGCCGCTTACTGGCTCAAACACCTGGGGCGATTCGTCGACACGTGGGCAGATCTCCGGTCCGCATTCTTGAAGAAATATTATCCTCTTGGCCGGACAAATGCAGCCAGAGCTATGATCAGCAACTTTGTGATGATCCCAAATGAACAGTTTCACGAAGCATGGGATCGATTCAGAGAGCTCATAGACCGGTGTCCTCATCACGATATTTCCAAGCCCAATCTGGTGCAGAGTTTTTTCTGTGGGCTGACACCGGAGCTGCAGGGGCTTGTGAACGCCTCTTGCGGTGGATCATATTTCTCCAAGGGAGAGGACGACGTCTGGGCCATCTACGAAGGCATGGCAGAGAATTCCACAGTGATGACCCAGGCTCGTGTCTATACACAGCAGAAGCCCCCGCAAGGAGCGGGATCATTTCAGAGGATCGCACGCATCGATGCCGGTCCTAGCACAACGTCGGCAGCCGCAGCCCAAGCCGAATCAGCCGCAGCCGACATGGGAATCATCAGTGAAAAGCTGGATCGCATGGAGATCCTTGAAAAGAAGCAGAACCAAGGTCTAGCCCAGATGGACCTTCTGACCAAGACAATGAGTGACCTGAAAACCCAGATCCTATGCATTCAGGAGGCACAGGCCCATTCACAACAGCCTCCCAGGTCACAGGTTGCTTCCAGCAGCAACAATCCCAACCAGGCATCCACCTCGTACCGCCAGGTGAACCACATCCAGGCGGAGCTGGTTCCATTGTTGCAGTACCATCCAGAGCCACAGCCATCTCAGGAGACTCAGATGGTGGTGTATCAGCAGGAGCAACCACTGGCAGTTCTCCCTCCACCTTCCTTTGAGCAGGAACCGTTGATGGAAGTCAACGGGATATGGTATGACCGATACCCGCAGCCCGCAATCCGCAGGGATCACCCCGGATTCCGTTGGGGTAATGGTGCTTCCTCATCCCAACAGCATCCTCCTGCTCACGGACAGTAGAGCAGCCAGCCTCAACAACACCAGCAGCAGCCCCAGTACAACCAGCCCCAACAATACCACAATGGTCCTCGTCCCGCCTATCAGGGACAGCAGTGGAGGCAGCGCCAGCCGCCTCAGCAATCTTATGCCCAACCTCCTCCTCAGTATCAGCAGCAACAGCCCCATTTCCAGCAGGGACAGACATCCGGTTCTCAGGGCCCAGCCTTTGAGAACCCTGCACTCGATGATCTTGCCCGCTTGCTATCTGAACAGCGAGCATCCTTCAGGCAAGAAATGGATGAGTTCCGACAGGAAATGCGGGAATTCATCAAAGGCAAGGCCGCCATACCCGCTCAGATCGAACCGAATCCTAATAATTACAAAAGAAAATCTGAGCAGGTAGAGTTTACAGAGGACACCTCTCCTAGTGATCATTTGAGTGACATATCTTATTCCTATTATGATGCTGATTTTGTTACTACTAGGAGCGGTAGGATGCCAGCCGGCGGCGCCTCTTCTGAGCGACAGCCAAATACAGAATCAGGAGCGCCAGAGGAGCAGAGGAGCGGTACTGATGCCGCGACAGATGATGTTGAAGACGGTGGTGCTGATGCCACCAATGATGGAGCCCAGGATGACGGTGCTGATGCCGTCGTGATACCAGATGCAGACGGTGGTGCTGATGCCACCATTTTGGGAGATGAACCAGAGCGCGGTGCTGATGCCGCAAAGACCGGTGCTAGTGGTGGTACTGAGGCCACCACATCTACTTTTGTTGAGCCAAATCCTGTGACTTCACCACATTTTGTATCGAGAGACTTTGGGAAGAAAAACAAAAACAAAAATATGAATAAAGGAAAGGTTTCTGTTCAAATTACGGATCCATATGTGTTGAATGATGATTATTGTATGGATTCTCCATCTTCACAGGCACAGGAACCGATTCCTAGGCCCCCATCTGAGGAGGCTCCTAGCATCCCCTTTCCCGAGGCACTCCGCCGAGCGAAGGGGAATAAAAAAGAAATTCCTAAAAAGAACCAACAGGTAGAGTTCGGCAATGAGATGATTGACAGATTCCATATCCAGCTGACTCTACGAGAAGCGTTTGAGCATATCCCCTTCTTCAAGAAGAATCTGAAAGAAACAACTACTGTCCGAAGAAGGAAGAGGCACAGAGATCAAATCCATATGCTCACGCATAACACTTGCTGCGCCATTCAGAACACATTGCCAGCCAAGCGACCAGACGCAGGAGCTCCCTATGTCAGATGCGAGGTTCAGGAGCAACAGTTTGATCGTACTTTATTAGACAGCGGCTCTTCAATTAACCTCCTTCCGGCAGCCTTACTCAAGCAGTTCGAGTTTGGCCCTCTTCTTCGAAGCAGAACCGTCCTTCAGTTTGCTGATAGGTCGATTAAGAGGCCGAAGGGGTTATTGAAAGACGTGGTCGTTACCATTCAGGGCCTGCAATTCCCCGTGGACTTCGTCGTGTTGGACATGGAGATCCCTGAGTCGGTAACTGATGCCCCCATCATTCTCGGACGTCCATTCTTGGCCACAGCCAAGGCGGTGACCGACCATGACAGCGGGAAGGTATGCTTTCGTGTAGAGGGCGAAACCATACAAATAGAGACGATCGAAGAGATCAGAGCAAGAGAGGCAGAATGCTCCGAGCAGTTCAGCGAAGCCGAGCAGATGACAGAGGAAGAGCTAGACATCCACCAGGTTTGTGATTTTGAAATGACTGATGATGAATCCAATTGGAAAGATCCTGTAGCACCGACCCTCGCCTTGCCTACAGATTCACTGTATCTCAAGCTCATGGCAATCGAGAGTCGGGAGAGCACATCCCTGGATGAGGATATCTTTGAGGCTGACAGTGTTGTGATGAGTGGTGCTGAGGAATTTCAATCTTGCTCATCATCTTCTGATCCCTCGGATTCAGACATTGACTGGGATGATTTCGATGATTACTTACCTTGTCTGATTCCTTCTGAGCCAGCAGCCATGACGGATTGCGAGCCCATGCAGTTTATTGATGATCCATCAGGCCGCCCTTCGTCAGCAATTCATGCAACGCGAGAGTTCTCCCATGCAGACCTGGTAGCCTTTACACAGTCATATCAGAAGCCAGATCTGCCACCTCCCAGTTGTCCGGAAAGGAAACCTCTGCCGCAGTCAATGAAGTACAGATTCCTTGCTGGAGAGCCAGAAATGCACCCAGTCATTATCTCAGCAGATTTGACTGGAGAACAAGAATCCCGTCTGATGGAGGTTCTTGAAAGAAACCGCAAGGCAATCGGTTGGAGTATAGCTGATCTCCAGGGGCTGAGCCCGAAGCTGTGCTCCCACCACATCTATCTCGAGGATGACGCTAAGCCATCGCGTGAGTTCCAGCGACGGCTGAACCCGAACCTTCGAGAGGTCGTCATGAAAGAAATTTCGAAGTGGTGGAGCGCTGATTTCATCTATCCCATCTCCGACTCTAAATGGGTAAGTCCTTTACATGTGGTACCCAAGAAGACGGGTATCACTACAGTTGTCAATGAGTCTGGAGAGGAGATCGCTACCAGAGTACCAACTTCTTGGAGGGTCTGTGTGGACTACAGACGATTGAATGAGGCCACCAAGAAGGATCACTTCCCGCTACCATTTATTGATCAGATTATCGAGCGGTTAGCCGGGAAGAGCCATTACTGTTTTCTTGATGGGTACTCTGGATATAATCAAGTGGCCATTGCGCCCGAAGACCAGGAGAAAACGACATTCACCTGTCCGTTTGGGACCTATGCTTTCAGACGGATGCCCTTTGGTCTATGTAACGCTCCGGCGACATTCCAAAGGTGCATGTTGTCCATCTTCTCGGACATGGTGGGTGACTGTTTAGAGGTCTTCATGGATGACTTCTCGGTCTATGGCGACGGGTTTGATGCTTGTCTTGACTGCCTAGACCGTGTGCTGAAGCGCTGCATAGAGGTCAATCTTGTCTTATCCTGGGAGAAGAGTCATTTCATGATGACTCAAGGGATGGTCCTTGGTCATATCGTCTCCAACAGGGGCATGGAGGTCGATCCGGCTAAGGTGGACATCATCAGAAAACTCAATCCACCGTCCAATCTGCGTCAGTTACGGTCTTTTCTGGGGCATGTCGGTTTCTACCGACGGTTTATTCAGGACTTCAGTCGAATTGCCCGACCGTTAACTGACTTGCTGACCAAAGACACCGAGTTTATTGTCAATGATAAGTGTCTTGAATCATTTGAGACTCTCAAAAACATGGTTGTCTCAGCTCCTGTCCTTCAGCCACCCGATTGGTCTCTCCCATTCGAGATCATGACGGATGCTTCAGATTTTGCCGTTGGGGCTGTGCTTGGACAGAGGAGGGATGGTTTACCGTTTGCCATTCACTACGCCAGCCGGACTTTGGATGCCGCGCAGCGGAATTACACTGTAACTGAGAAAGAGATGCTGGCCGTAGTTTTTGCTCTTGATAAGTATCGATCATATATTCTTGGATCTAGAGTGACAATATACACTGATCACACCGCCATCCGGTACTTAATGGCCAAGAAGGATGCCAAAGCACATCTCACCAGATGGATCCTTCTACTCCAGGAATTTGATATTGAAATTAAGGATAAGCCTGGAGTCAAGAATGTGGTGGCGGATCATCTCTCCAGATTGGAGAATCTTGAGGAATCTGAGCCCAGCGCACCTATAACTGAGACATTCCCAGATGAGGCGATCTTGGCTGTCACCTCACTCCCGTGGTACGCCGACTTTGTAAACTATCTTGTTGCCAAGACAGTCCCTCAGGGTTGGCCCAGGCAGAAACTTGAGACCTTCCTAGCTAAGGCCAAGTTTTATCATTGGGAGGATCCCGTCCTTTATCATGAAGGAGGGGATAGTATCTGGAGGAGGTGCATTCCTCAAGAAGAGCAGCATAGCGTCCTCACATACTGCCACAAGCTTGAGGCAGGAGGACATCATTCAGGAAAAAGGACAGCACAGAAGGTGCTTCAATCCGGCCTATGGTGGCCTACCCTCTTCAAGGATTCTGATGAGTTCGTGAAGAGATGTACTGACTGTCAGAAAATGGGAACCTGCGGACAGAGAGACATGATGCCCATGCAACCCATTCACTTCTGTGAGGTTTTTGATGCATGGGGGATTGATTTCATGGGCCCATTTCCTAAGAGTCAGGGATTCGAGCATATTTTGCTCGCTGTGGACTATGTCAGCCGATGGGTTGAGGCCATCCCCGCCCGAGCCGCAGATGCTAAAACCGTATGCAAATTTTTGAGGAGAAATATCATTTCACGGTTCGGTGTACCTAGAGTCTTGATTTCAGACGGGGGGTCTCATTTCATTAATGACAAAGTCAGGGCCCTTGCAGACGAGTTCGGCATTGACCATCGGGTTACCACTCCTTATCACCCTCAGACTAATGGTCTTGCCGAAGTATCGAATAGGGAGATAAAGACTATCTTGCAGAAAGTTGTCCGCCCAGACCGAAAAGATTGGTCGCAACTTTTGGACTCGGTCCTGTGGGCCTATCGGACATCTTTCAAGAATCCATTAGGGACATCTCCCTTTCGTCTCGTTTATGGCAAGCCGTGCCATTTGCCAGTGGAAATCAAGCACAAATCTTTTTGGGCAGTTACTGAGTTACTCTTAGATCCAGAAAGTATAGGAGACCAAAGAAGAGCTGAATTGGCAGCCCTGGAGGAGTTGAGAGATACAGCCTTCTCCAACAGCCTACAGTACAAAGAGAAAGTGAAGACATGGCATGATTCGCATATCAGCCATAAACAGTTTGAGCCAGATCAGAGAGTATGGTTGTTCGATTCCAGGCTGAAGTTATTTCCAGGGAAATTGCAGAGCAAGTGGAAAGGACCGTATGCGGTCAGGAAGGTACATGACAATGGCAGCATCGACATATCCGAACCGTCATCTTCCGCTACCTTCCGCGTCAATGGTCAACGCTTGAAACTATATCTTGATCATGATCCACCGACCATTGACATTGCCCCCATTCTTCTGGTATGAGATGTGTCTTTTGACTCTCATCATCTACATCTCATACATGGTGATCAATGCTCTTTTCCGCTGTACAGATCCATCTGTTTATATCACTCTATTGTCTGCTGATTTATTTTTTTCTTTTCTTCTTTTCTTCTTTTCCTTTTCTATTTTCTGTATCTATCAAAAAGGTGCCGCCCTTGTAGACAGTTTTCCATACTTAGGACGTACTTTGTCCTAAGTATAGGGGGGTTGGCACCCCGAGTTTTTCTATTCTTTTCGGTCCTCTCCATTGTCTCCTCTTCTTGTCTATACTTAGGGATATTTTACCCTAAGTATAGGGGGAGACAATCTGAGTACGATCTGTCCATTCCCACCCTTGACCCTCCCTGCTTTGTGAACAGTCTGCTATACTTAGGATTATTCGATCCTAAGTATAGGGGGGACGGTCAACTTCTGATTCATTGATTCATCCATTCATTCTTTAGACTTGTCTATACTTAGTACGAGTTATGTCTTCTCTTTTCTCTCCGATCTATGAGGACATAGCTCAAGCTAAGTATAGGGGGGGTCGTATATACTGCGTATATACTTTAGCCATAACTCGTACTTTCCTAATAATATGGCTAAAAATTCTTTAAAATTCATTAAAAATCCTTAATAAAAAGATGTGGTTATTCCTCAAATTCTTTTTGTATTTACTGATTAATAAATCAGGTGAAAATGTTTTTTGCAAAATGTTTGAAAAATAGTTTGAAAACCTTTGTGAACATCTATTGAAAACTATTTTGAAAATATTTTGTTTCGTGTTTTCAACCTGTGTAAAAATGTGTGGTTTGTAAAACTTATTTTCTTTATGTAAAATAAAATGTTTGAAAAATGATTTGCAAATGGTTTGAAAAATGGTTGCAAAAATGTTTTGAAAAATCTATAGATACTGTTTTGAAAGCCTTTGCAAAATGATTTTCAAATATGTGTAAAATATTTGCAAAAATTATTTTGGACTATAGTTTTCAAAAATTGTGTGAAAATTGCTTTCAAATAAGTTTGAGGAATACTAACATCACACCAAAATCCACTAACTATATATAGATGTATAAAATTGATCACTTACCCTGTAAATTCTTAACATCCACTTCTTGTATATATAAGAAGCACTCCCGTGTACATATTTTCAACTAGTTTTGAACCAAAAACTTTTTGTTTTCAAAATTCCCAAAAACATTTGCAAAATTAAAACCCAAAAACATTTGAAAAATCTTTTTGAAAAATACAAAAAAATTGCATCTGCATGTGCATGCATCATCTTTTCAAAAATCCATAAAAAGTTCAAAATCTCTGAAAATTGCATCACAAAAATATTTTCTGCATTACATTGCATAGCATTAGCATTTTTCGGATTGAGTTTGATAGTTGAACAAGTCTAAGTAAAATCCGGAGATTGGAGCTTGATTGGACCTTAAAATCTACCTAATAACAGGAACCTTATAGGAACTGGGTTTGAGGTACTTCAGGTCTAGTTGACTTAATTCTTTGAGGATCACGGGACTTGGTTCAATGGATTCTTGACTGCCTAAGTAGAGTATTTCGGAGCACACGCACGACTCTTGTTGATAATGACCTAACTTGGACACCTGCACCTTTCACATAGCTCTCCACGGATGAGGTGGTGAGGAGGCAGTTTCCTTTGGCTTGGGGTAGCATATGAGGGTAGTACTTCTAGGCGGAACCTCTCTTCTTCTTATAGTGAAGGAAGTGCACCTCAACTTGGTCTAGTGGTGATGAAGTCTAAAGACAGAAGCCGTGGGTTGCAATAAAGCTTCAAAAGAGGGATAGTCTACTGGCTCAAGAGGAAAATTTCTTGTATATGCTGCTCATGTAGATATGTTGTACAGATGCAATTGAAAAAAAAAATGCAAAAAGAACTCCAAAAAAGTGGTGGGTCGGATTGAAAATTTAATAATCCCACCGGAGTATGTATATAGTTCAATGAAGCAAAAGCTTATGGTATCCATGTTACATCTCATGAAGCTAGCAGCGGGAGACTCAGCTACACTGGCTGAACTTCCAAAAGTCTATACTTCTTCCCCCTCTTCTTGAGCCGGTTGCACTTGAACTTAGAAGGGAATACCCCGCTTCTCGAGGAAAGAGTTGCTAGACTGAGGCATTAGAGTTACCAGGTTGGGGGAGGTTGTTTCTTTGTCACTTCTGAGGTGGGGAGCTACATATCACTTACACTGTACGAGTCAGACTCATAGTCGTAAGAGTTTGCGTATGAGTTGAAGTATTTCTGACCTGGCTATTGAGGAGACTTGGACAGGGTTTTGGGATACTCAAGGACTGTTGGATTTCAAATTTAGTTCTCATTAAGGTTCCGACCGCACTAAAATTCCCAAGGGTCCGACTTAAGCTCCAAACTTTGATCTTGCGAAGATAAGTTTGATAATCAAGTAAAATCCAAGTTCTTCTTTTTCTTTTCTTTCTTTTCTTTTTGCACTTATTGCATAAGTGTTTGCTAGGGACTAGCAAAGGTAAAGTATAGGGGGATGATGAATCCACATTTCATCATCTTTATTCTATCATTTTGGCACCAAAAACCCTAGCAAATGCCTGTAAATAGCATTAAAACCACCATCTTAGCATTCATGCATGTGCATTTCAATAGTGTATAAAACACTGTAATTAAGGCCAAAATTATAGAATAAATAAAGAAAAGAAAAAGAATAAAATATTGTAAATATTTTATGACCCAAAACCCCCGAGACCTAGGCATCGCGATGAATAGGTCGACAAGGAATAAAGTAGGGGGAGATAAGGTCAGAAACACAGAGAAAATACCTATACATTCTATTCATTCTTTATTCATTTTGGGACCTATCTTTGGTTCCACTTTTTGTACATCAAATGAAGAAACCTTGTACATGAAAGTTGTAGGTAATTTCATAAAGAAAAAGACAAAATTGATTTCACAGAAAAAGAAGGTACAGATAAAAAGATATGGTCTGAATAAGAATCCAAAATCCCAACTTCCCAGACCCGTATCTCACAAACGACAAATCCAAATGCAGTGTACTCACCTTTAATTGTATATAGAATAAAATAATCTATCCAATGGTGGTGGTTTCGCATTTGGCGGAGCTACGGTCTGAAAGTTGACTTTTGGACCCTTATTGTACACTTGTACTGAATAAAATATTCAATTTATTCTTTATTCATTATTTATTCATTTTCATATTTTTATAATTTTGTAAATATTACTTATACTATATATGTGCGTTAAAATTGAAATAAAATGTAAAGGAAAATAGAAAATAAAATAATTGTATATATTCAATACATAGGTATACTGTATATACTTATACCTGTATAGAATACATTTGTATTTTATTAAATATACAAAACATCTCATAAAAATAAAATAAAAATATACTTATGCATATAAAAGTATGTTATAATTTTATAAAAGACTAAATAAAAATAATAAGATTAAAAATACATAAAATAAAATAAAATATCAAAAGAACATAGGTATTATACCTATATAGGGTTACAAAGGTGACTTGTAAAAATATATGTCATAAAAATAAATAAAAATCAGAATAAAATACTACATAAAATTTTGAACATTTTTTATTTTATAACTTTTATTTAATTCGGCCATTTACTATTTTTAATTGAATTAATAAATGATTTTTACAGGGTTTTTCCTGGTTGGTCCACGTGGACCAACCAGGTGCAAACCCTAGTTGACCTCGGTCAACTAGGTGGCCTACCACCCTGTACCCTCTGACAGCCCTATCTTTGACCCAACTTCTCCATTTTTTCGAGGAGCGGACTTGCACCATTTCGATTTGATTCCTTCTGCAAAATCCATCCTCGTTCATCCCTCTATCCCGCCAAGTGATTACATGGGGGCGTGGATCGCTGAATCACCCCAGAAATCTCGATCTTTGGAGCTTCTCAGCCACTGAGTCAACCAAATAAAACCGCCCCTCCATTTTCAAATCAAATCTGAGTCCCCTTGGTCCACCCCTCTCCGCCTCTCTTGTGCTCCAATCGCTCGCCGGAGGTGACAGCTTCGCCGCGAGCCTTTCAGCCAGGGCGTCTGAGGTCGAGGGAGCCTCCACCACCTCCGCCAAGTGTCGGCGTCGAGGTACCCCTTTTTCCTCTGGCTCCGGCCATCGAGGGCCTCCACCCGTGTTTTTCTTTATTGCATTTTCTTCCAGGTAGCTTAGGCTTTAAAAACCCCCAAAAAATTCCAAGATCCATCGCTTAAATCGCTCAATCAAGCACCTTGGCCGGAGCGCACCTCCGGCCGTGCATCTCCATTTCGATTCGACCATCCCCAAGGGCATTCGAGGGTCCAGGCATTTTGCCCTGGACCCCTTGACTTTGTTTGCAGGTCCAAACCACGTCACGAGCGCCTGGAGGCGAGTTTTGGAGCTCGCCGGAGCAGCAGCAGCCTCCCAGCTCCGCCCGCTGCCCGAGAGCACCACGGGCTTCCCCGTGGATTTTGAACGCCCCCAGGAGATAGAGGACCGTCCCAGGAGCCTCCACGGTCATTTTGAAGCACATTCGTCACCGGCGGAGGGAGATTGAGGTCGGGGAAGCTCGCCTTCGCCGGCGTTCTTCCCAGTTCTTGCAACCCTCTTCCCAGCCGTCCGATCGAGGAGGAGCTCCAGATTGAGCAGCGGCCGTTGGATCTTCCTCGGCCTCGACCGTCAGATCACCTCAGGAGGATCTAATCTCGGCCGCTGATCCTCGAAGCGTCATCGGCCGTCCAGAGCTTGCCACGTGGATAAGTGAAGCGCGCCCAGCCGTTGGATCGTCTCCCGTCGTCCCAGCCGTTGGATGTGTGCCACGCGTCCTCATCAGAGCCCCGGAGCGAGGGTATTTTGCATCCCAACCCTCGCGATTTTTGTATTTATTTATTAGTCTATAAACTTTCGTCTGTAGTTTAAATATTTTGTAAAATTTGCAAGGAGACCCCTAGGTTTTCTTTATTTGCAGTTAGGTCCCTCGCCACGTCACCTCACGTGACCAGTTCACGTGAGGTGTGGGCATTTTGCAGAGGTATCCTTGGTCTTTTGTTTATTTCATTTTAGCCCTAAAACTTTCAGAGCACGTGTAATATTTCTGGGTATTTTGCATGTTAACCCCCAGACTTTTGCGAAATTGCACTTCAGTCCCTCCCAGGCGCGTGCAAGTCACGCGCCCTGGTGGGTAATTTGTAGGCGAGCCCTTGCGGGTTTTGTAATTGCTTTTTGGTTCCAAAACTTGAATATATAGTGTAATATATTGTGGAAAATTGCATGCTAGCCCCTGGATGTTTTGAATATTGCATTTCTACCCCTGCCAGGCCTGTTTAATGTTTGGATGCATGTTGTATTTATTCGATTGATCATTTCAAGCCCAAAAATTCTACAAAAATAGGGTTAAGCTTCTGTTGTCCTGTATTTTGACGCCCTATTTTTAGTTTTCAATTTTACCACTTTTCATTATTTATAAAAAAATCAAAAACATGTCTTTTTCCTACTGTCTAGCTTAGAAAATACCAAAAAAATAGTAAAACACCTCTAAAAATTCCAAAAAAATCACGTAGTGTCTATTTTATTATCTTTTAGTGTCAGTCCAAAAATCATTAAAAATCTCAAAACAAAAACACTAAAAATTTAAAAACACTCAAAAACTTCAAAAAAATATAAAAAATAGTAGAAAAACCCAAAAATAGCAAACTCAGCTTCTGTTTCTTCCTTATTTTGTTACTTTTATTAGAAAAATAGTGTGAAATATTTTTGCTACTGGTTGCTATTTTTAACTTGCATTTTTGTCACAGCCAGCCCTTATTTCCACCGTTTGCCTTATTTCAGCTTTAAAAAAAAATACCAAAAACATCTTGAAAAATCCCCAAAAATCTCAAAAACAGTAAAAAACCCTAAAAATACCAAAAACATTTATTTTCTGAATTTTTGAGTATTTTTGTGCATTTTTATAAATATTTTACTTTGCCTTGTATTATATTTCCTTTAGTTTCCAATATTAAAAAAAAAGAAAATACAAAAAATATAAAATATAAAATATAAAAATCAGAAAATCAAAAATTAAAATACAAAATTAAAAATTAAATAAAAAAAATTAAAAATTTAAAAACCCACAAAAATTTATTTGCTTGCTTGCTTAGTGTAGACACTCACACTCTCACACACTTAGCTCTTGCTAGGACTACACTGCTTGCTCCCTGTGTTCGAACTCTCTGCATACTTGCCCATATACATCATTTGTGCAGAGTTAAAAATAAATTTTAACTCACACCTGTTTTTTTCATTGCTTGATTTGCTTGTGGGTTATTTGTTGATTAAACCAGGATTTTGTAGTGGTTAAGACACCGACTGTTGACTCGCTTTGTGAGTCAATACAACCGCTCTCGATCTCGCGTTTATCAGGGATGCAAGGCAGAATTGAAATTTTATACTATATGAATGCAAACGAGAAAACCGTTCCTAGACAGGCAGTTCTATTAGCGAGTGATGAACAAGTTAAATTTGACTAATAGCCCAGCGGTCTAAGTGCGTCTCGTTAAAAGTGATGTTGTCCTAAAAATTACGAGCACACGCAATAAAGATATTCTAATAAAATATGCTCTAAGAGTCGCGAGTGCAAGTCCTATTCTATGCCAATCAACCACACAACTACGAGCGGGTCAAATGTCCAGTCCAGATACAAGCGCGAGCTCTCAAACAAGAGCCGCTGGAAAGAGATAATTACCTAAATTATTACAACACAATAATTACAAATATGAAAAAATACTCTCGAAATAAATTGGATATCCTCGCTCTTCAGCAGTCGGCGCGTGTCACGTCCGTCGACCTCCGATGTACTCCAAGTCCACCGGGCCCTCGCAAGGAAAATGAAATTTATATTAGAGAGATAAAAACAAGTATATACAAAAATAAAAAGAGAAAAAAATGACAGAAAATGGATTAATTACAAAGTGGCTCGGGGGTCAGACTACCCGAGAAAATGAAAACCTAAATCCAAATTTTTAAACTAATCCCTAAGCCGTTTGCTTCCCCGGCAACGGTGCCATCTGACGAGTCGCCAAATACGATATTTAATTTGGGTTCGTTGCAATACGTGTACTTAGCGATTCAGTCAGAACCGAGAGAAGGATCTCCGTGAAGATTGTCTCGGCTTAATTTATATCCCGGGCAAGTCCGGGGTCGAAAACAGGGAGGCAAAGGAACAACTTGGTTCTAATTTGAAAACTTAGATCTAGATTTCCAAGCGGTATATTTTTAAATTTTTTAATGCAAAAACAAAGGTGAAAAGCAAATGCAAGTGAATTACGACACTAAGAAAGCATACAACAAGGTCAAATTAATTTTAATGTCAAAATAGTTCAATTTAGCCAAATTATATTTTTTCTGGAGTCCTAAGCTAGAGATGAATGCAAGGTACTTTTTTGGAATTTTATGGGTTAAAATGTAACAATAAAAAATACACATTTTTATAGGTTTTTTCATAATTTCTCACACGAACAGAAAGCAAAAATTATGAAAAATTTACTGAAATATAAACATGATGCAAGAAAGCTACAGTATAATTTTTGGAATTTTTTGACAAGTTATGAATTTTTTATGGATTTTTTAGTGAAATCAGAGTGACAGTGAGTAAATAATTTCTACTAAATCCACAATGTCAAACTAGTCAGAGAGAGAATTATCTTAAATAGATATTTATACAAACAATCCAGGAGAGTTGAAATTTCTCAAAAAAGATGTACGTGGATTTAATTAAAAATCAAATACTAAAAACACTCTACAATTTATTTCAGGCAAAAGATAACACCATTTTGGTTGAAATTTGGACAGTAAGTTAATCATATATCAGGGCATCATTTCTAATTTTTGTGGAATTTTTAGAGCAACCGTGTGTGAGATATAGTTTTAAGAGTCCAGATTGGGTAAAATATGCAAAAGTTCAGTTGAATAATTTTAATTAATTCACGGTATCTCACAAAAAATACAAATAAGTAGTCAGAATGTAGACAATTAGTTGGTCATCACAAGGGCATTTTTCATTGAACAAAAAGATGCAAAATATAAGTCCAAATAATTTGTAAATACAGGGTTATCTGTGCAAAAACGAAAAGCAAAATAAACAAACAACTTTATACAAGGACCTATTTGTGATTACAGAAACTATAATAAAAATATTTACAATTTTTACAATAAAAAAATTAAGTCACCTTCTTCTTCCTTGAGGGATACGATGGGGACCCAACTCGGACGGCGGCGGAGAGCAGCTCAGGGGGGCGCGGCGGCGTGAAAGGGAGACGGTGGAGGCCGGCCGACGCGCGGAGGTGCGTGCGCGGCGCGGTGGAGGAGGTCGGCGGGCCGCTGGGCGGCGACGGTGGCGACGAGGGATGGCACCGCCCGTGGCTGGCGGGGGGCGGTGAAGCAGCTCGTGGCGGGCAGAGGGCGGCCGCAGAAGAGAGGGGAGGCCGCAGGGCAGCACCGTCGCGGGCTGCTGCGCTACGCACGGTCACGGTGGCGTGGGGGTGGCCCGCCGCTTGGTGGAAGTTGGCGGCGGCAGTGGGGTACTTCCCACTACTGCTGCCGTGGTTTTTTTTATTTTTTTAATTTAATTTCTGCTGTTAAAAGAAAAATCTTTTTTTGTTTTAATTTTTTTATTTTTTTAAGTATTCTTTAAAAAGAAAATGAAATATACAAAAAAAAGGAAAAAAATGGTGGATGATGGTGTGGGATGAAAATGATGGTGATGGGAAAGATGTAACGGTGGTGGTGTGAAATGCTAGTATGGTGAAAATAACAAGTAAACAAATTGTGAGATAAAATAAAAATAAAAAGGAAGATGAGATGAATTCTTACCTGATCTTCGTCGGATTGGCGGAGCAGCTACGCTGGACTCCTGTCGTCGCCTCGATCCAATTGGCGAAATCAAAATCGGAGAAGCTATGTGAGCTCGATGGGGAACTCGTGACGCGGAGCGGAGCTCCGCGGATCTCGCCTGAAGGAGGTCGTCGCTTGAGGAAGACGTTTCGCCGTTGTCACCAACGCCACGTTCCAAGCTCTCTTCCTTTTCTATAAGAATGGCGGATGCGAAAAAATGGGGATGAATGGAAGAATAAAAAGAAAAGAAGAATGGGAGTTAGAGGGATGGTGGAAAGGTGGAGTTTGAATGGGAGGTTAAGAGAAATGATGGAGTGGAATGGAGGTTGGATGAAGACTTGGTGGTTAATAGAGAAAGGGAAGTTATTGTAGAGAATGTGAATTAAATAAAATAAAAGTAGGCTACTAAAAAGGGAGGATAAAATAAAGAGAGAAAACGAGTGGGATATTTACAAAATAAGACAAACACTATGTACAATTTTTTTTGCTTTTCTAATTTTAATTTTTTTCTCTTTTTAATAAGAGATATTAAACAGAAAAATACAATAAAATACTATAATTAAAATACAACACAAGTATGATTTTTTGTATTTTTAGAAATTAAGAAAGATACAATAAAAAAAGAAAGAATGAATATATACATGATATACAATGTACAACTAGGTCCCAAAATCCAACTTTTGCAAACGAGCTCCGATTTTAATGAAACCACTTCCGTTGGATAGATAATTTTCTAACTTGAACTTTAAAAGTGAGTTTGGTGAATTTGGAGTTCATATGGAGCAGTAATTTAGCTTGGAAGTTGGACTTTACGGTTTTTTCTCTTTGGGATCTAGGAACATTTATTTGAGGTGAAATTTGTTTTGTATTTTTGTATTTTTATATACATTTTTATAAATAAGTTAGAGAAAGAATTAGGCAAAAATGAGTTGAAATGAAATTATTAAAAATATATGAAGTTCTGGGCTATTTACATGTATAAAATTCCTTTTTTATTGTTAATTTAATTTGTACAATCTAATATACAATAATTAATGTGTTTTATTTACAAGAGTCATTTTATTAATTTATTGATTTTATGGATATTTTTCTGGGATTTTACTCGGGGATTTTGCTAAGATCAAGATATTGGGATGATGAATCGTGGATTCATCAATGACTCATCACATAATGTGCACCCATGTCTCTTCGTTTCCTTGGAAATGCATTCTGTATTGCGCAAGTAGTAGCTACTGACAGAACGTTTTCTCAACACGGCTTTTCGTCTTCCTACTGACCCTAGTAGGTGTGCATCTCACCTTAAGATACTTCTAAAATGCATGTGTCATGTCTACATACTTATCAAAAGGGATTGTGACCTTGATATATTTATTGCAAAACTCTGCCATCTCAGGGTCCTTTTATATTTTTTTAGTCTTCTTCTTTCCACCCTTAAGAGCTTGGGGGAAAGGGATTATTGATGCTAACTCAGATTCCGAAACTGAAAGATTTTCATTGAACTGAGGAACTGAGTTCTTTACAGGAATATGACACTGATACTGACTCTGACTCTGACTAAAAGGAAATTGTTGTTGCGACACCGGTGATGCATCTTCCGCTACTGTTGGGATATCCTCCTCAGATGGAGGTGCGAGCTCCTCATCGGTCTCGCCGGAATCGCTGCTGGTGTTGTTCTCCTTCTTCTTAGAGGACTTAGAAGTACTCTTCTTCTGCCAGTGGTGGTGGTGGTGTTGCTGCTCCTCTGCCTCCAAGTTCTCCTCAGATAGAGACTTGGCGACGTCTTTCTCCTATGCCCATGCCCGATCAGGTATGATCAAGGTCCTTACGCTCATGAGGGACATGTGATTAACATTATCGTACAAAAGGATCTCATGTCCAGATAGAGAGTTATCTGAATAGTATACATGATCTCGTGGTCGGTTCTGGACTTGATTCAGGCTATTTGGATTAGCTTGAACTTAGGCAGGAATTGGGGTCTTTGGTGCCATTTGTTGGTCTTGGGTACGGGAAACACGATTAAAATCCATTCTCAGATCCAGGTAGTCATTTTGAATCTGTTGGACCCTATCAGTCAGGGTCTGGATCGCCAAGGTGAGGGACTCCAATTCATTTGTGGGTGGGGCTTGCTGCTGGTGACTAGAGGACGAGTTTCTGTATTGGCCCTGGTGGTCATGCTGATACTGCTGCTGATGGGAAGGTGGTGGAGGGCCCTGCTGGCCTGAGTGGAATGTACGCTGCTGATGGTGCTGCTTAGGCTGGTACCCTTGTCCGGGTCGGGAATGTACGAAGCGCGGTGCGGGGACGGAGCTGGTTTACTGGTAAGGTTGGTGTGGCTGACCATTCCCTATCCTCGACTGTCTGCCGACGAGGTCATTGTTGTACCACAGCCCGTTGATCTCGAACACCTATGGAGGATCCTCGTATCCTGTCTCCACTTGTGGGGGCACATGCTGCTCCTGCTGAGTATACTGTTGCTCTTCTACCCATCTACTCTGAGGCCCCTATGCATGTTCAAGTACAAGATGGTCTTTGTATACAGGTACATGTGGTACAGAAGGGGCAGGTAGCCGTATCTTGGCTACCTTCTCAGTCAATTCCTCCACTTGTTTCAGCAATCACGAAAGTGCCTCAAGGTCAGTGACCCTCTTGTGAATATGCTCGACCATGGTTAACTTGTCAGCTATTATCCCCATGCTGGGGATGAGGTCGTCCTTCAAATCCACTACAGTCCTCCTAGTTGTCTCGTTGGATAGGCTTGAGGGAGACAACTTATAGGCCCTAGAGGCCTGAGATCTGCTTGTTTCCGTAATCTTCTCCAGGATCTTCCATACGGCATCTTCGTTCTTGTTCATATAGCTTCCTCCATAAGTGGCACTCACTAACCCCTGCATCTCCAGGGTCATGCCACAGAACAAGGTCTGGACTAAGATCGCTTTTGTAATGTTGTGGCAAGGGCATTTCTGTGTTAAGTCATTGAATCTATCCCAGACTTCATGGAATGGTTCATTGGATCCGTGGGAAAAACTCACGATCTTAGTTCTCATCTGGTTAGTTCTACTGAGCAGGTAGAACTTCTTCAAGAATAGGTCCTTGAACTGCATCCATCCCGTACATCTTACCCTGAGATTTTTCAAACCAATGAGCAGCCTTATCACCTAAGGCAAACGGGGTAGCCTTCAGCCTGGTGTAGTCTTGCCCAACCTTAGGGTGATTAAGGTTGTTGCAAACCACTCGAAGTCTCTAAGGAAGGTATATGGTTCTTCGTTGGCGTTTCCATTGAACTTCGGCAGCAGACTCAGAAAGTGGGGCTTCAGCTCGAACGCTTCATGGGGGACCTTAGGTACTAGCCAGCTATGTATTTCCATTCTCTGTGGGATTGTAGGCATCTACCATGGGTCGGCCAATTCCTTCTGCCTCGATCACTTGTCCCATCCTATCCATAAGTTCGGCATTTAGCTGCTCGGTTCTAGCTAGCCGGACCAAGACTTAGTGCATGGGGTCATCTCTAGGTTCCTCTTCGTTTGGGTGTTTCTTCGGAGGCATCTTGTCCTCTTCTCCTGGGTAAAGAAGATGGTCTAGGTTAGAGGACATATCAATGAAGACATTCTCACCGAGGCGATGGTCCTCCTCGGTGAGATCAGAGGAAACAAAAGGGTTGGTTTGAGGGTAAACACCCTGTGAGTGATGGATCTCGAACTCAAGAGGGTCATAAGCTTGAGTTGGCCCAAGTTGCGCTTTTGGCCGGTGAAGATGAACTTCATGAAGGGCTTAAGAAAGATTTGCGAAGCGCGAATAGATATCCCCCCAGTCAGTCATCTTGGAATGGCGAGAAGAATAATCAGGAGTATAAATGTAAGATAGGATTTTACTCCTACCTGAAGCAAGCAAGTGAATCCAAACCCTGATTTTCACACTCAACACAGTAAAGGACCCGAAACCGAGTTCGATTAATATGGTTGATTTTAAGTGTGAATTTTCATACAAGTAGCAAAGGTTACATGGCCTATAGGGAGTCGGCTCAAAGTCGGATGTGTCTCCCATGTTTAACTTGTCGCCTAAGATACCAACTCCCTTCCTTTCTCCGCTCCTATCTCTAGCCGAAAGTTCAAGGACCTGCCCCTATCTACCTACAGAGTAGGCGGAAGCTGACAAGGCTGCAACTTCGCCCCTATCTACCTGCTGGAGCAGGCAGAGGCTACTAGCAACTTGTCGCGGTGCACCATAATTTTGCCCCTATCTACCTACCGGAGTAGACGGAGGCTACTTGATGCTGGTCAGTTGAACTCATAGTTCAGCCTGTGATATTTGCTCGGATCGGGGTACGCGATATGGGCGGGGATTTTTGGCTCTGCCTTAGGGTGTGCACACGCACTCTAGTACCCTCACTCAGCTTGAAAACAAGGTCAGGATTAATCTCCCGCAAACAAAATTTCCCATTTTATTGATTTTTTGGTTAATTTTGTTTAGCGGTCCCGGTTTTAATTAAGGTGATCACTTGGTTAGTCCAACCACAAAGCACGCCTATCGTCTAGTCCCAATTTTCTGTTTAACCTAAGTTTTGAAAAACCAAGGGGAAGGAGTCTAGAAAAGCCGATGCAAGATAAAACTATGATGAATGTCAAGTAAAGAAGACTAACAGTGATCATTTTGCTTTTTATTCAGGATGCAAAACAGAATTGAAATTTTTTTAGACTACATGCAATGCAAGCGATAAAAGACGCTCCTAGACAGGCAGTTCTATTGGCGAGTGAAGAACAGATTGAATGTGTCTAAGATTTGTGGTCTAAGTGCGTCTTTTATGTGTGAAGTGTGGTCCTAGAATTTTACGAGCACAAACAGATCCTAAAGTAGCTCTAAGAGCCGCAAGTGCAAGCCTATTCTACGCAAAGCCAATCCACACAGCACACGGGGACACGTTTTCACTATACTTACACGCATGAGAACCCAAACGGGAACCGTTGGAAAAATACAAAAATAATGAAAATAAAATAGAATTAAAAATCCTCACAAGCACTCAAATGATTTAAATACATGTTCCTCAGTTCTCCTGGCGAAGCGCCTTCAACTCCTCATTTTCCTCGCACGAAAATAATTGGAGGTCAGATAAAGGATGACACAAAATAAACAAAAATAAATGACAAAAAAATATTCACAAGAAAAGCTGGGAATTAGACTATCCAGGGATGAAAAATCTAAACTCAAAATTCTCTAAAAATTAACCTAAGTCGTGCCTCCCCGGCAACGGTGCCATTCTAACGTGCCCTCGTCTACCCTTGTTAATTCAACCGAATTATCAATTGAATTAGGTTTGTCATTCGTTGCAGTCGGGTAATCGAGACTTCATCAAAAACTACTCAAATTTAATGTTCGATTAACTCAAGCGGCAAATTTATTTTACTTGGGCAAGCCCAAGGTCGAACTCAGGGAGGCAGTTGTCTCCTTAGGTAAATTTTAAGTTAATTTTGTGATCAGATCTTCAAAAGAATATTTTTGATTTTTTTACGCAATTAAAGAAAATGCAGTGCAATTTCAAGCTGAATTTAAGTTAAATCACAGAAGATAGTCAAATGAAGTTCAAAATTAATGAAACTTGGCATGAATATGGAATGTTATGAAACTAAGTTACTGCAATTTTTTTTGGAATTTTTAGGCTCTAAATCAATTAAAATGAATTTAACATGAATGCATGTAGGTTTTGTAAAATTGATTTAATAAATACCAAGATAAATTATTTTTAGATATAAAAATTATTCTAGATAGGTCTAAATGAGAGGAATCTAGGAAAATTAATAAACCTAGAAATTGATGTAAATTGAACCTATTAAAAATCAATTAGGCAAAATACTAATGAATTTATTTAGGCCTCGTGATGCGTGCAAATGCTATGATTTTTGGGCATAACGTAGAGCAAATTAACTTAATTCTAATGTGATTTTATGGTGATTTTTGGAAAACAAATAATTTTATAATAAATAAAAGGCACACATTCGGCAAAATATATCAAATTCTACAAGAATAAAAATATTAAATTCAATGCAGCTCACAAAAATACAACACGTGTCACAAAGGGTAAAGGACAAGTTAAACTACAACATGTAATTTTTGGAATTTAAAAATGATAAGAAATGGACACCAAAATATGCGTGCAAACACAGGGACCAAAATGCAAAATAGAAGATAAAAATTGCTTAAATAAAATGTGCATACAGGGACTAAAGTGCAAATACTAATCATGCTGGGGGTATGGATGCAAAATTCCTACTAGAACACGTGCTCCTCACGTGACGCTCCTAGCAGGGACTGAATTGCAATTTCTGAAAGTTACAGGGGCCTCGATGAAATGTAACCAGCCCGCACGTGAGGGACACATGATGAGCTAGGCTCGGAAGGCGTAGGAGGCTCAGACAGAGGATCGGGAGGCTCTGGAGGTTCGGACTTTGCTTCGGGTCTGCTTCGGTAGCTCCGAGCCTAGGGTCGGGGAAGAGGCTCGGAGGGCGTACGTGGCGTGACGGGGACCCGTCAGATCAGGAAGATCCAACGATGGAGATGGCTCCCTGGGCGAGGCGACGTGGTGCATCATAGGCCGTTGGATCGATATAGATCCAACGGGGCTGGAGCTGCTGGCGAGGGGCTACATGGCGACTGTCTGGACATTGGATCCTCCTGATCCAACGAAGGCGGGGAGTGGGCGACGTGGCTCGATCGGGGCTGTTAGATCAAAGTGATCCAACAGCGACTGTGTGTCGTCTTCTCCGGTCCGCCTCCTCCTACTGTGGACTTGGCGAGACTCCAGCGAGTATGGTCTAGCTCCGCCGCCATTCCCTGTGCTCGATGGAGCTCGTCGATGACTCCTGGATAGCCCAGATCGGTCGTGGAAGTGTCAGGAGGCCGCCGGAGGCTCTGGAAGCTAGTGGGGTCATCTGTAGGCCGGGGAAGATGGAGCTTGAAGCAGCTCCGGCGTGATGTCCGACCAATGAAGAGAATAGTCCTACAGGGTTAGTGGGTACCAGAAATCAAGTGCATCGTGCTCGTGGGAGTGCGGTGAGTGCAGTGAGGCCTGAGGGGCGACGTGATGATCGGGCGGTGATGTTCTTCCGTCGTGGCTGGCGGAGCTATGGTCGGAAGTGGTGCAACAGGTCGGAGGAACAACTGAATGGGTGCGCGAAGGTTAGAGCTCCAAGGAGGAGCTTAGGAGATAGTTGGTGGAGGGTGGAATCGATCCGAGAAGTTAGGAAAAAGGTGAGAAGATCGAGAGGAATGAAGAAAGACAATTGAAGGAGAATGGAGGAAGCTACCTAGAGATGGAGGCTCGCGGAAGAGGCTCCGGTCGTCGCTCGAGGGTTGGTAGTAGGCCCGAGCTCGTGCAGCTCGTCGAAGAGGCTGCGGTATGGCATGCTACACCATGGATCTCGCTAGAGATGAAAACATCGTCGTCGCTCGCTCTCGTGCCAAATTGCTGTCACCAACAGGTAGAAGGGAGCTCTGGGAATCCCTCTGCAAGGGCGGATGCGGTCGATGGTGGATGGAGGCTGGGTATTTATAGGAAGAGGATGGAGGTGCAGGTGATGGGGAGGTGATGTTTGTGGAGTGTGTGGAGCGACGAGGAAGGGTGTCATGGAGATCATGGCTGCTGGCGAGGATGGTGGAGGTCGGGGCTGTGTCGTGGAGGTGTCAGTGGATGGAGAAGGTGGTTGTAGTGGTGTTAAAAATAGGAAGGGGGCGGAGACGTCGCGAGGTGGGGCGACGTGGGTGAGGTGCTTGCGGAGGAAGAAGACGACTTCTATACTGTTGGATCTCAGATCCAACGGCCAGAAGATAGGCGCAAGAGAAGGGTCGTGATCATATCTGGGTGATGCAATCGAAGGGTTGTGATCAAGCCACGTGGCAGCATGGGGACACGATGCTGAAGAACGGTGAAGATGGAATCAGGCGTGGGGATCGAAGGGTCGTCGATTGAGCGGGGATGAGCAGATGAGATCTAATCATCGGGGCCAAGATCCATCAGCCATGAGCGTGACACGTGGCCTAAGGAGAGTGAGACGGAGATGTGTGGTCTGGATGAGATCAGGGGGAGATCGAATGGCTGAGAGGGGTCGCAGAATGGAGGGTCGAGATATGAAGAAGAAGAAGAAGGTGATCTAATGGTCAGGAGACGAGGCGTGTGGTGAGCGGTTGAGTGGGCCGCGTGGCGCGACCAGAGGGCGCCACGTGGCCCAATTTGATTAGCTGAGAAAGAAATGTGGCATAAGAGGGAGAAAATGACCGAATTTGGAAAAATTCAAAACATGAAAGTTGTAGATCTCGATGAGATCTACAAGTTTCATGTTGACCTAAAATGGAAATGAGGTCGTATAAAGTAATAAAATACAAGGGTACAAATATACATACATATAGTATTCAATGGGCCCAAAACCCAAGTTTTGCATACGATCTCCGATTTTAATGAAAATGGTCTCATTTTAAGGGTCTTTGAATATATGTTATTTTAAAATCGAGTAGACCTAGATCGGAGGTTGTATGAGAGAGATATATGCATTCTAAGATCTAAGGTCTCCAACTTGGTTTGGGAATTTATTGGTCAGTTATTCAAGTTAGTATTTTTTGATATTTTTCTTGTATTATTGTTATTAATCTATACCGTATAGAGTGGATTTATGGGTTTTAGGGTTAGTGTAAAATATATACATATAGGTGATTTTTACAGCTGAATTTGGCTTCTTATTTCATGCAGATGCGAATGCTAAAATGCACATGTTATCAATGTATGCATGAATGCTAATTATGCAATATTGGTGGAAATATGTTCCTAATTACTCGGAAACAAAGCTCTTTTTTCAACTTTAAAAGTGATGAATCACAGATTCATCATAAGTGGCACATGATATTGGTGACCACTACTAACATGGGGTGGAATGCGGCGATGGTGTTGTGATGGTAGTGGCATGGTGGTGGTAGAAGCGGTGGTGGTGGAGTAGTGGTGGCATGGTAATGGTGATGGTTTTGCATGAGGAAGGAAAATGTCGTAGTGCAATGTTTGTGGCAAGTAGGAGTGATGAGAAGGTGGTATTGGTGGTGGTAATTTCGATGTCAACTGGGTAGAGGAAGAGTTGTCATCAAAATGAATGAACTTATGTCACATGTGAAAGACATGCCATCAAAATAAGCAACCTTCATGGCAGGTGAGAGAGAGATATGACATCAAATTGAATGAACTCATGGCATATCTCCAAAGACCTGTCACCCAAAACAAAACAAATATATATCAAACCCTCCAAGATATGCCGTCAAAATAACTTAATAAATGATAGGTTTTTGAAGGCATAACATACGAAATAAGCTAATACATGAAATGTCTCTTATTCGTTAAGCTACTATTAGTATAATGACATCTAATTTGAGATTTGGCATCACAATTCTAAGAGATGCCACATCATGCACAAAGATAGATCAACTTTCGCATCAACTATTCAATAAGCAAACTCAAAACTTACGTGACTACTGATGTATTATGCGACATAAGATGAGTAGATTTTTGCGACATAAGATTTTTGGGTGTCTTTGACAAAATGACATGATATATCTCGATGTGGCTTAAGGCTATCGTAGTTTAACGCTCGAAAGACAGTGGTCAAGCCCAATTACAGTTGAGTCCCAAATCACATTTAAAGGGTATGCTAATCACATTTAAAGAGTATGCTATTTAAATTTAGTAAATAGTTTATGGACTTGTCTATAACTTACTCTCAAAGATGAATCTGAAGATATAGTCATAGATCTCTCTCTGCCCATCGCAGGAAAGAAAGACGTACGACACTGTAGAGTGTGACAGTTGAAGCAGTGAGCAACGTGTATGTACCTTCTCGCTCTGTAGCAAATAAAGGCGAGAGGACCTCATGGAAAACAAGTCCCTCTGGCCGTTTCTGGCGTGAGATGTGCTCCTTGTAGTGCTCTTGGTATCTCTCTTCAAGGTCCCATTAATGTAGCCTCGTCCAGATGCATGCATTTCCTGCATGTGTATACCAAAGATAACAAATCAAAGCAATCGGGACAGGAGGAGGTAAATGAAAGCAGTATGCATGCAATAGTAGATAGACAGTTTGGAAGAGACAACAACTCAGAACTCGGGGCCTATATCTTTCTCTCTCATGCTTCTGGATTTTTACGAAACAAAACGAGATCTTGTATAGATGAGAACAGAAGGAACCGCCTCATACATCCTCTCTCCAACGGTGCAAGTTGGGCCACTTATTCCTGTAGTACGACTCCACATCTTTCGACTGTGGTGGGACATCCAGGAACCATATGTGTATATGTTTCAGCTCCGTCCGTGGGGCTCCGAAGGCATCACCTTTGGCAGGAGCAGAGAAAGTGCCCACCAATATGTATGCAAAGCATCTACCAATGGGGACTCTCATTAGCCAATATGTACAATAATTGTTGGATATGTACCAATCAATATGCTGTTGTGAGTATCATCATCTTTTATCCGTTTTGTTGTTGTAAAATGATCATCTCCATAGATTCATTTAGTTATTTAGTTGCTGTATGAAAAGCAGCTTGAACTTTTTTACAGAAGATTTCAAATCATACGAGAGTCGGAAATGTTTTGAGAGGTTGGGTTGCGCAGGGGCAGAGATTAGAGAACACCCCCACTGTTCACCACTCTCGTCATTTGTTTCTGGATGAAGTGTGTGTCGCTGTATCTTGTTGGATACGTGGTACTTATTGCCGTTCCGCAGCTTTGGAGTGGGTGAAGCGACAGCCTTGTGATACGTATATATGCATGCATGCTTCCCAGCAGAGGGCTCTGCTGCCACCACCTTCGGCGGCACCAGCGGCTGTGCCCTACCAATGCGCATACGCATCGCTCGTCTGCATTTATTCACGCGTTGTACATACCCCCCTATCCGTTCTCGCCTCCGGTAATCTTCTCTGTAGTTATAAGTTTTTTCCCCAATTAAATGATGGGGATACATATTATTTTCTCTTTTTGTTTCGAGGTAGCTTCGTGAAGTTCGTATTGAGATATGTTGAAATGTCAACACTGATTTATATGTAATTAAATATCCAGCTCATTTTAAAAAATTCAGATGCAGATGTTTATTATCATTTATTTTTTATGCATGCTGACAATGTAATAAACATATAGAAATGAAATTATCATTATATCTCATGATTTCAAATATAAAATAATGGATAGTATTCGATATATTAGCCATTGATATATTTTTTTTCTATTCGCAACAAGTAACATTTTCATTGCTATGTTGATACTGATGAATCATATGACAATGACTGTCTATTATCTTCTCATTATTTTTCTTTTAAATATTACTAAAGCAAGCAACGATTAATATAGATATAAATATGAAAGAGGACAAAAACTAATAGTTGATATATAAACCTTTTTATAATAATAGAACAACCAATGTTACATTTGTCATGAACTTAAAGAATTAGGATGAAATTGCAAAGAATTCTATTTGTTATTACAACAGCTGACCTAGGAACATGTACGAGTTCATTCCAATTTCGTTTGTGGTGTCATGTTGAATGGAGAAAAGATAGAGAGGTGGATCTGAGCAACCATAAAATCGGAAACTAGCAAAGATGAAAGGCAACAATCTACCATTGGTATCACGAAAAGTCGCATAGACGAAAGTAAAAGAAAGGAAAGGACTAAGTAGAGTGGATCCTCTGCGGTACTGCAGAGTCTGCTACAATCAATCCGAGCCGCTCGATTTTGATCAAGTGGTTCACACAAATTTCCACGATATGGGCCCACGAAAATAGGGAATTCATGCGAACCGCTCGATCAAGATTGAGCGGCTCCGATGTTCCACGATTTTGCAGCAGTAGAGCAGAGGAACTACTCCCAAGGACTAAGGTCTCCTTTAGAAAGACTGACGGTCTCACACTTGTTGCCTTTTTCTTGGCCCACATATATCTTATAGAGAGGATCCTCTGCAGTACTGCAGAGGATGCTGCACTTTTTGTGGATCATCGGAACCGCTCAATTTTGATCGAGCGGTTCGCAAGAATTCCTATTTTTTGTGGGCCATACCGTGAAAATTCATGCCAACCGCTCGATCAAAGTCGAGCGGCTCCGACGATGCCCACAAGGTGCAGCAGACTCTGCAATACTGCAGAGGATCTGCGTCCTATATCTTATTACTATCATTCATGTTTGGCACTAATTTATTAGTCGATCTAAGGTAATGGAAGAATCGTAAGTGGCTCAACACACTCCTCTACTACAAATCATGGGTTTCCTGCTTGCTTGATGCTTTAGAACACAAGCCTATTTATGCTTGCTGCTTTGCAACACAATCCTACCTCTGCTTGTTGCCACCTTTCCCTCCTAGAAGCGAGTATGCTCGTGCTTACCGATGAGAATAATGACAAATCCTAATTTAGCTCTTCATACATGTGTTTGTGTATGTATGGGAGAATTTTCCAATGAGCATATAGTCCATTAAGAAATTAACGAGAGCATGCAATGTACTTCGTTTAATTTCCTTTCGATGATGGAGATTAGAACAAATTTTATTATTATTAGTGGTTTTTTAATCCATCAATCCATGTGTTTTCCTAATTTACTCCTCAACTAAATGTCAATAATTCAATTTTTTATCCCATTTCGTTGTAATTGGAAAATGATTAAGCTTAATCGATCACATTTCTCCTATGGCCATCCAAATTGAGAAATAAATTAGTAGATAAATAAGGGAAAAGGGAGCCTACACCCATGTGTAGGTAACTTACCTACACCCAACTCTTTTTCCCTCAAAATTTTTTATTTTTTTGAATTAATTCCTTGAGGAATTCAGATCACAATATATCATCATATCGTCATTCAAATTTCAACTTATTTTGAGACTTCTAACTTATCCATCACGACAGTCAAATTTTAACGGTCTGAGATTTGCCGAAATCGGCCCCTTCCGATGGAGCTGTTAGGAATGTCTGTTTTACAAGAAATTTGAAACACATATTCCATTTAATATTCTAAGTAAATCCCCTAAAGATCCATTTCAAAAAAAAACAAAAAAAATTAAGAAACAAGAGGTGGGTGTAGGTAAGTTACCTACACATGGGTGTAGGCTCCCCAATCCCGATAAATAATATAAAATTGTAATAATGAATCATATCTTCCAATTAAGTGTTACCATCCCTTTCAATTTTAAAAAAGAAAGTCAATCATCATTTTACGCACGAGTTGTAAAAGGTCTAATAAGGAGCTGCAAGAAACAGCAAAAGATTTGTAAAAATATGAATAAGGAGTTGTAACAAAAGCAAGTCAATCATCATCTCGTGCAGGAGTTGTAAACATTTTTTTGAGAAGAAAGAGGGTGAAGTCCCAAGGTAGGACCCACCGCAAAAACATTATATTAATATCAAATCAAAGAGATACATTATCTCACAGACCACAAACGGTAAAGGGAGAGGTATAAGGCTATTACATTTTCTGAATAAAATCTTTGATTGTTAAAAACTAAATCGTTTCTTCCCCCCCAAATGGCCCATATCGCCGCAAAAGGTAACGCACAGTCATCTGTCAAATTACCCCCTACCGCCCTCACCATCCTCCAAAAGTCAGACGCACCACTGTGAGAGGCACATGGCGCCCCGACCTCCTTCCATACCTGCACCGATAGGGGGCACGAAAAAAAAGGTGATCTGCGTCCTCAAATTGTTCACCACATCTATCACAGCTTGTGTCTGCGATCCCAAACAACCTGCCTCTTCGCGCTTTGTCACAAACCTTACCTCTCCTAAGGCACCAGAGGAAAACCTTCACTCTACTTGGGACCCTACTTTCCCAAATAATCTTCATATCCTGAGTTAAATCCGTATCCATAGAATCCGAGCTCCCCCTGAACATCTTGTAGGCCCTCTTCACCGAAAATCTTCCCCCTTCCCAAATGAAATGATCTCTCCCCTGCGTGATACAAGTAGGAGAGGGCAACTCTGCCCGTAGTCTGGCCAAATCCTCCATTCTCCGTTCTGGGATGTCAACTACGAACTGAGGGTTCCAAGACCCAGAGACGCAGGCGTCGGCCACAGAACAACACTTGTCAGCTGCCATAGCAAATAGCCTAGGGAATCTAGTGCAAAGGATCCCCTCACCTGTCCAGTCATCCTGCCAAAATTGAAACTCCTCACCAGAACCCATCTTAGGCGTCATTCTCTGCCGCATTGTTGGAAGGATTTCACGAACTCTGCCCCAGAGTGAGGATTCAAAACGTATTCTCCTCGCCTCCATCGAACCTCTAACTCCATAGATGTTGCGAAGTAGAGAAATGGCCAAGCTCTCATTTCTGCTCCAGATCTGTACCACCCACTTTGCCAGAAGAGCTTTATTCATACAAGTAATATCTCTGACTCCCAGTCCCCCCTTGGATTTCCTTTGCGTAATCTCCTCCCACCGTACAAGGTGGATCCCTGATCTCTGCTGCCTACCATCCGACCAAAAAAACCTTCTCATCATCATCTCAATCTTTTTTCTTACACCTGCTGGCATTAATCTTGTTGAGAAGAAGAAAACTGGTATCGCCGACAAAACATGCTTCAACAGAGTCAATTTTCCGCCCATTGAAAGTGTAACCGCCTTCCACCCTGCCAATCTCTGATCGATCTTTCCGATAACCACATCCCAATCTGCCTTCTTGAGTATGTCTGCCACTAAAGGAAGACCCAGATATGTAATGGGAAGTTCTCCCATGGGACAAGCCAAACAAGCTGCTCTAGTGCTGCTCTCCCTCTCGTCCATTCCGAACTGAATGACCACCGATTTGTTTCTATTGATGTTGAGACCTGAAATATTGCTGAAGATATCCACCAGCTGCCTGGCCCTCCTGTCCATTTCCTCCGAACCCCCTAAGAAAATCAACGTGTCATCTGCATATTGCAACAACGGAATCGAAAAGGAACCTGACCGAAAACCTTCGCACCAGCCGTCGTCCACGGCTCTTCTGAACAACACCGCCAAAGCATCTGCCACCAATACGAAAAGCATCGGTGCCAGCGGGCATCCTTGTCTCACGCCCCTCTGCGGCTGGAAGAAACCACCCTCAGGCTTACCATTCACCACCACCGTGAGGGAAGAGGTTGTGACACACCTCTTCATCCATGCAATCCAAAGTTTAGAGAAACCGCGACATCGAAGAGACGCCCATAAGAACCTCCAGTCCACGCAGTCATAGGCCTTCTCAAAATCGATCTTCCACAGCAGACCCTTTTTGCCTTCCCGCCGCCACTGTAGACAGATCTCCGAAGCAATAACAAGTCCATCTGCCATCTGACGACCTGGAATAAATTCTGTTTGATTCTGTAGAATTACCGAATCAAGCACCCGCTTCAACCTGTTTGCCAGGACCTTAGCAATAATAAGATAGATTGCATTGGACACTGCAATTGGTATGTAATCTTCCACCCTTAAAGGCGAGTCCTTCTTAGGAAGAAGGGATAGCAACGCCCGATTAATCTTCTCGAAGCCTCTGTTGCCAGATCTAAACTCATTAAGCACCTCCAACACTTCTTCCTTCAACATACTCCAGAACTCCTTGTAGAAGCAAACAGGGAATCAGTCCGGACCTGGTGCCCCATCTGAATTCAGCCCCAGCACAGCCTTTTTCACCTCCTCCTCCTCAAACTCTGACTCCAACCCTTGCACCTGCTCCACTGATAGAGACTTAACCCCTGATCCACGCCATCCCCACCCAGAACCTCGCTCCCTCCTCGACACCTGCACAAAATGGTCCCTGAGAGCACGCCCTAACAGAGCATCCCCTGCCACTCTCTCACCCCCTACCTCGAGGCTTTGAATGAAGTTCCTTCTTCTTCTACCTGACGCCATTGAGTGGAAGAACCTTGTGTTTGCGTCCCCTTCCCGCAACCACTTCTGCCTAGACCTTTGCTTCCATTCTACTTCCTCCTTCTTGTCCTCCTGCAGAATGACCTCTAGCATCCTTGATCGCTCCTCCACCTCCTCCTGGTCGAGACCCCTCTCATCGTCCAACCCATCCAACCTGACCACCCCTTGCTGGGCCACGTGTCGACGCTCCCTCCTTTGCGCTCTCAATCTACGACCATAATCTATTAGGAACTCCTTCAGCAATTTCAGCTTAGAAGCCAGACGCGACACTGCGGATCCATCCACCTGCCAACCTCTCCAGCATGCTTCCACATCTTCCCTGAATCCATCCTCCAGAAGCCACGCCCGTTCAAATCTGAACATGGATCTAGGACGATTATCCTCCTCGGATGACCAAATCAGCGGCGTGTGATCTGAGTGGGCACGCGGTAACGCCCATGCCCGAGATAATGGGAAAGCCTCCGCCCCCGCTGGAGAGATGAGGAATCTATCAAGCCGCGACCTGGACCTCGAATTCCGCCATGTGTAAGCACAACCAACAGCATCAACCACCACGAGACCAAAAGCATGGATCTGATTCCTGAATTCTTCTGAGCCCCCATCTCTCCCTCCACCCTGTCTTGGCCTGTCCTCCGGGAAAAGTGTCAGATTCAGATCTCCTCCAATAAGCCAAATACCAACATCTCTATCTGCATTAACCCCTGCTAGATCCGCTGCTAGCGATCCGGAACCCGGAGATGTGGGCCCATATACGTTGGTAACAGTAAAGATGACCCCATCCAATCTTCTCTTTAATCTCACTGATAAGGAAAACATAGATCTCCACTCCTCCAGCTTCTCAAAGCCGTCCCGCTTCCACCCAGAAAGGAGTCCACCGGCCGCTCCATGAGCCTCCACTTCAACAAAATCATAAATAGAACCGCCTCCCAAATCTCGCCAACCTTCCCCCTTATGCCTTGAGCACTTCGTCTCTTGAAGTAACACAACATCAGCATGAGCTTCTAGCATTAGATTCTTCACTCCCTGCCGTTTCTCAGGGCGGCCCAACCCCCTTACATTCCACGATAGAATCTTCATATATATATTTCTTTTGACTTCCCACGGGGCGGTACTACGCCTAGACTTTCCGCAAACTTCCTGTCGAGTAAACTAAAGTAGCTCGGTCTTCCGAGAGGCGAGCTCGAACCATGCTCCCCCCTTTCCGAAATCGTTACATCTTGACGCAAGAAAAGATGATCCGCCTTATTCTTGCACACCCGTTGCTTCCTCTTGCCACCCCGAGCACAAAATTGTCCCCTCCCAACATGCTCTTCTCCCTCTTTTCCCTGCAGCTTCCCCCCCTGCTCCTTTATCAACCTGTCACTAGGAAACACTCCAATCTCAATCCTCCCATTAGAAACCACTGGAGACTCCTTCCCTGCCACTTCCGAAGGCCCACCCTGGCAACCACCGTCCCCTTGCCTCCCAGAGGGAAAGGAACCCTCCCACGCCTCACTCGAGACAGACCTGGAACCATCTTCAGGCACCCCCCCGAAGTGCTTCATCATCCGCTGACACTCCTCGAATGCCAAGGAAGGGTTATCCAACACCCCCTCGACCACCCCGTCTTGTTCAGAATCGAGAAAGACCTGGCCCTTCGAGTGCTCCACGATGGCAAACTTCCTTAAATCCGCTAACTTGGGATCTGCTTGTGTTGACACCACAACCTCCGGAATCATATCTCTCCCACTTCCAAAAGTGGAAATCCCCACATCATTACAAGCCCTCTCACACATGCCATTTAAATTTTGCAAATTTTGCATGGGCACACGTAAATGGCATTTTGGGTCCAGTGCCCGAAAATTGATTGCCCCCGTCCTGAAATTAGCCGCACATTCTGCAACCGTCCAAGGAATGCGAACGGTCGTGGGACCTTCGGAGTCCTTCGAACCCGCCGGAGCCTCTTCGCACGCCTCCCCCTCGCACGCCGGAGCCACCTCGTGATCTGGAGCCTTCTCGGTAACAGCCGCCACCGAACCTACGTTCGGCTGGGCCTCCGCACCCATCGCAAGCGTCGTCCATGCACCCGACCGAGACGGCACCTCGCTCGAATCTTGCCAACCCCTCCAGCAGTCGGCTGACGAGATCTCCAGGAACATCTGAAGACCCTCCACATACACAGACCACCACCCCAACATGTTCGGGTGTAGAGGTCCCACCCACAATACAGTGTCCACATCCTCCCCAGGCGAACAACCGGAACAGACCACGCCCTCCACCACCGCAATGCCGTCCAACAGCCGCCGCAGGCGCCGTACACTTCTCCAAAGAAGGGGTACCCCTTTCACCTTCACCAAATTCAGGAACCCCCGAGCCAGCTTCCCGTCCCCGTCGTGAGCCTGTCTCCACTTGAGCAGAGATTTCCCTGAATGAGAAAAGGACAACAAAGCAGCAGCTTCACTCTTCGCCAGCCCTCGAGCGAGCACCCTCCATGGAGATAGCTCTACCATATCTCCCGAAAAAGCTCCACCTGACGCCACACCAACATCCGAGGATCCCTTGAATAAAGCATCTCCGCCGCCTCCTTCACCAACCAAAAACTGACCTTCTACTACTACTACCCTAGGGATAGTACTATTCCTCACTTACCTCAACCTCTCACCCCTAACAAGAAAACCCATACACCGGAAGCATCTGAGGGCGTCCCTACACTGCCTCGCCCAATGAGAAAGCGAACCGCACCTGAAGCATCCCCGCCCAAAAGGCGGGGCCTTCCCTCGCCTTTCGGTCGCACACAGTGTCCTCCCTCGCTGCACAGTGCCGTTGCGCACCCCCCCGCTTGATCAGCGACCTCCAGACGCAGGGCGGTGACGCCCTCGCACGACTACCCACTCACCACCGCTACTCATCTCGCACCCCCCCGCTTCAAAATATGAATTTTGGTCATCATTGGTCAAACAGGAGTTGTAAACATGGAGCTGTGAGAGACAACAAAAAGTTATAAAAACGTCAATAAGGAGTTGTAACAAAATCAAGTCAATCATCATTTCACTTGAAAGTTGTAAAAACTATATCATGGAGTTGTAAGACATGGCAAAAAAGTGTAAAAACGTGAACATTGAGTAGTAAAAAATCAATAAGAATGTGTAAAAATTAACTCAAAATTGTAAATTTTGACTCTATATTGTAAAACTACAACATGTATATGTAACGATTTAATATGAAGTGGTAAAATGTAATAAGATTTGTAATAAATATTACGAAGTTGTAAAAGGTATATATTCAAAGTCTTCTTAGAAAGACATTAGTTAGGTTCTTTATTTTGCAAACATGTAAATATGAACACAATTGAAATTACCTTTTCTAAAATCACTAAGTTTTTGTTGTAAATAGCGATGAAAGATCATAAACTGAAGGTTTAGATTGTGTGCTTGTTAATTTTCTAAGGGGACGTGCTCTTTGAAAATAGCCTATAGCATGTGTGGATGGTGTGTGTGTGTGTGCGTGTGCGCGTGCGCGTGCATGTGTGTGTGTGTATGTCTGTGCATGTGTTGTGTTTGTGTGTGTGTGTGTTGTGCATGTGCGTGTGCATCTGTGTGTGTGTGTGTGTGACAATCACTAATTGTCTTATGTTAATTATGTCTTTTTATTGTAGTTGAAAAATCAATGAGTAATGAAAAATCACACAATAGAACAAACAATCAAGAAATAAAATTTAATGTTTATCAAACCTAGGGACAAGTGAAATTACTATTTTGAAAATTCAGTGAGTGAGTTTTTTTATAAATGATGATGAAAGATCACAAATGAAAGGTTGAGATTGTGTGCTCATTAGTTTGCTAATGGGATGTGCTCATCTAAAAATGCATATATATATATATATATATATATATGTGTGTGTGTGTGTGCGCGCGCGCGCGCGCACGCGTGTGTGTGCTTGTGCATACATGTTTGTGCGTGTCTGTGTGTGCGTGTGCGTGTGTGATAATCTCTGATTGTAATATGTTAGTTACGTATTTTTGTTGTAGTTGGAAAATGAATCATTAATCAAAAATCACACAATAGAACAAACAATCAAGAAAGGTGGTTTGATTTCAATTAACATGTTTAGGCCCCGAGGTTGACTCTAGGAAACATTAGATTATTCAAGAATGAATCTAAATAATTGAATGCTAGATTTTCAGAGAAGAATATTATTTTATATTCGTTTATGAGAAAATTAATGCAATTGGGACCAAGTTTTGGGATGTTTTCGCACATTTTCAATCGCATTAGTTTCGAAAATGATAAAACATGGTCTCAATGTGACATTATTCATAATTAATCTACTGTAATTTTTTAAAATTTTTGGATGCAATATGAACTTTCTATGAACTTTTAAATGCAAATAAAGTGATTAAGAATAATTGAATTTTAATAAATACCAAAGATTATTACTAGAAGAAAAAATACCCTAGATAGATCTCAATGAAGGAAATCCATAACAAGTTTAATTTTCTAAAAATATGAGATGATGGGAAACTAAAAGTCAGTTACTAAATTCACTTGACAATTTATTTTGAGCAAATGGAACATGTAAATGAACTTATTTTTAGAGGCATGACATATGACAATTTAAAACATCAGATGGGTAAAATATCAGATATTTATCACAAGAAACTTATAAAATCAATCATAACTCATAAAAATTCAATAAACTAGTCACAATATAGAGAACTAATCATAGAATAACATGCAAATTTTGATACCAAAATTTGATGATAAAATGATGTTCAAAAAGATATTCAAAAACACAAATCAAATTTAAATAAGGCAAATGTGCACAAGGGTGCTGATGGCATTACCTAAAGCATGAAGAGCCCATTCACAAATCCTTCAAGGGGCACCACGTGTCTGTAGTGGCAGATGGTTGGGTGATCTCAGAAATGGGAGAGCTAATGAGGGTGTTCTTGCAATATCTCCAAAGTACTTGTGACATGTTGGACAGGTGACCCCATGGTAAGCCATTATGCAATAAAAGTTATTGTAAATTACTCCTTAAATCTGAAGTGAAGAATAACTAATTTGCGTAGTAGGTCTCTTAGTACAAATAGGGTTTATGTACCTTGGCCATCTTGATAATCATGCAGTTGTTGAATCCAATGGTTAGATCATAGAGGTTGGTGCTAAGATGATATCTAAAGAGTTAGATTGAGGACACAACTAGCATCGTCAAATGATTGATAGCAAAGGATCTCCAACCTGAGAAGGAGATGGCATTAATCCTTATTCCAAAGGCTGACATTCAACCGACCTCTTGATATAGGACCTCTGAATAAGAATAGAGATTTTGAGGTATTGAAGTTGTTAAGACAAAGAGTTGACTTAGCAAGATCGAGACAAATGTATTACTATATGTCTAACTATATACATTAGGTAGACCATTAGGTTGATGACCTAATCAAGGTCTATACACCGATGAGTAGGTGTACATATAGGGGCATATGAGTACTACGATCTCTCAAAGGGAACATACATATTCATTAGACATGAGCTTACTCATCAGATATTGGGATCAACCAAATTTCATAGATGGTTACCTTGCTTTGGAAGCAAGACATGATTTGTAAGTATGATATATGCTTTTGGAAAGCATATGATAGATACGAATGAATATCTGATTTATCATCACAATCTTCATTTATTATCCCTCTATCTTGAACCTTTCAATAAAATCTAATGTTAGTTAACCTTAATTAACAATCATCCCTTGTTAATAACAAACCCTAATTATTGTACATAATTAACATATTTCTATTTTCTTTAGTTTCTCTTATTTTCTTTTTTTAATCAAAAAATAAATATAAATATTTTATATATTTATTTTGGATTTTTTTAATATATTGGAAATACAAAAAATCAGAAAAGAAATAAAACAAGTGTTTTTATTCATTAAAAATGCTTCCAAAAAATCTACTTTGTACATGTGACTTATTTTGTTTTTCTTCAACATGAAACATGTAGATCCCATTGAAATCTACAACTTTCATGTTTTGACTTTTTAAAAATTTGACATGTAACTATTTTATTTTGATTTTTCTTTCTTTTTTTATTCTGTAATAATCCTATTAGGCTACGTGGTGCCCCTAGGACCGCCCACGTGGCCCGCCTTCTATGTTTCCACCTGCACCTCTTTGCGCCCGTTGGATTCACGTTTAGCAGTCGATCTAGGCTCAATGTTCTCGCCCCTCTCTCATTTGTCTGATCAGCCGATCAGATATGATCTTATCCACCCATCTCCACTCGATCCCGGACCATCTGATGATCTCCATCAGATGGCCATCCTCCTTCATCTTCCTGTCTCCCATGACGCCACTACACATGTAACAACCTATCCTTATACATTTCCCCCAACCACTCCCAGCAACGGCTCACTGCATGATCGACACACGATTTCAATAGTCCACGCCATACCCATAATCTCATATGATTTGTAACCCCTGATCAAGAATCGACGGTTGAATCATCACTGACACACATACATCTGGAACCATCGCTCTTCTCTTCAAAATCCACCTCACGAGTTGCTTCAAGGGATGTACACCTTTACACAGACAGCAGCCCAACTCCTCTTCCTCCTTCTTTGATAGGGGAGCAGGGAATTGAGGGGCCATGACGACTCTGGCCTCGGTGAAGACCTGTGGCCACCGACCATATTTACGGCCTTAAATGTGGTCGTACGAGCTTCCCTACATGGCTGGTAGGGTAAAGCAAAGATCGTAGCGTCCTCAGCGCTCAGCCTAAGCTTCCTCGTCCACAGGAAATCCTCTTCAAATCCCATGTAATCCTCTCAACCCTTGTTCTCTTGTTTTCTCCTATTTAATTAGGAATGTACTTACCTCTCCCCCTCCAATTGAGAACACCACCAGCATCGCCAAACCACCCCAACCTTCGATCACCATTTAGATCCCCTTCTTCCTTCCTCTACACCTCAGTCCTCTCTGCCCCTTTTCTCCACCACCACTATAGAGGAATCCTCGGACCTCCACCTTCTCTATGCACGTTAGGTTCTTCACTCATCTCACGCACGCACTCGAGTTTTCCTTGGCTATCTCTTTAACATCGCATGTCTCAAAATCATCAATGGTCGGATGTTTCGTGCCCCCCATTCTAGAGCCTCAACGCCGATGAGGGGAGGTCAATTCACCTCGTCGTCCACCCTCAATGCCTCCTTTGACTTCCACGGCCTTCGCCACCCTCCAACAGAACTTCCCCGACCATCAGAGATAGAGGAGGAGCATGGAGGAGATTCATGTAGCTTGTCGGAGCCCAACCTTCACCGTCGCATCGAGGAGGACAACGGTGGAGCTCCATGTTACAGATATCATCCTATTATCTTGATCAGACGGCCCAGAGCCAGCTCCAGCCTTGGCACAAGTCCAAGAGGATCGGTGGGATCGGATCGGCTCCGAAGCAACTCGAGTCACCATGTGACCCGAGCCACCTACAACTGATCGCACCCTACCTCTGAGCTGGAATGCATGTGCTTTGTACGTACGGGTAGGGTAATTTATAGCAATATCCTGAACTTCTCCATATTTGCAAATTGGTCCTCCCCAAGCGTGTGTACGTCATGTATCGTGCTTAGGCAAATTGCACGAAAGCCCAGCTGATTTTATGAAATTATAAAAAGGCCCTTGCCAGGACCAGTTTGCAACATTTTATCTATTTATTTTCCATTGTTTCTTGCATTTATGCCCTTAGACGCTTTTGTTTAGATCTTGAGCATATGGACTCTGCCTCAGTTGATTTCAATTTCATTTTGATGCTGATTTGATGCTCTGCAAGATGGCATGTTAATTTACTAATTTGACACTTAGATCAGTATGCTAAATATTGATGATTATTGTATCACTTGATCATTTATCTTTCATACCCTTTGCCTACTAATTGATCAAATTGTTGCATCAATTAACAATGAAATTGATCCTTTTTGTATTGTTCGATCACTTGATAGATTCAGGGGCATCTTTGTACATGTAAATAAATGTTGTATATCATTTTGTTGCATTATGTCATATCTTTTAACCTGCGTAGAAATCAAATAAAAATGTGTTCTTCTCATACATGCATCATGCATCACATCACATGCATTGCATCATTTTTGTGCATTATTTTATGCATTGTCTGCCTATTGACCTAGGTTTAGATATAATCACTTGATCATTAATTTTTGACTAATCATCAAAGAAGCTTGTGTCCCTATGTTCGACCTTGGTAGACTTGCCAAGTAAATATTCTCCACACATTCAAAGGTGTGGTTTTTGAATGTTCTGTTTTCACCTCCTGTGTTATGACAACATGTCATTATTAATAAAGGCAAACATGTGTTCATCATATGGCGTCGTTGCCGAGGACATAGCTCATTTTAGTGATTGATTAGATTTTTAATGTTTGAAATAAGTTGATCATTTCTTATGCATAGTTCTCCATAATGTGTCTATTTTTGCATTATTTTGGTTGTCCATTAAAAATTTTGATGTATATCTAATGCTAGATTTTGTGGCAGGGCCCATGGAGATGGAGGATGTTAGGTCAACATGGAGGCGAGAATCGGGAGCTCCTGCTGCAAGGAGCCACATAAGGAATTTTGAAGACGTCAAGGAATTTAATTAGCATCTTGTGTCATTTATTTTTCAATGTTGTAATAATTGCATTTCTAGTGGTCCTCGTTCGAGGATTCGTGTTTGTACTCATGGACTTGGACTTGCATGTGGCGTGTGGAGCCTATTTCACCCCTGTCTAGGTGGGGCTCCACTTGAGTGTTCGACATGGGTTAGGTACATGGCTCTTTGAGCTTCTTTATGATATATCTCTTGTGCTTGATAGTTGGTTAGAACACATTAATAAAAATCTATGAGATTCACTTCATCTCATATGATTCAGTGAGATGCACTCAAACATCGATCAACTTAGTCAAAAATAATTCAATTCTTCCCGCTAATAGTAGTATGTTTAGGTGTAGTTTTACTCGATTTGCATGCATATAATGGTAAATTCTAAATTCAATCTTGCTCATGCATGGAGAATATTGGAGGCAATGTAAAGTTTTTTCTTGAGCATGCATCATGATTTCCATTTGCATTGGCTTTTCTTGATGCCCCTCTTGATTTATCACTTAGTATTTAAATGAAATTGGGAGTGTTCGTTAAACGATGGATGCTTGATATGTGCTCATAATTAATTTAGTGATAACCTAAAGTATAAAATTAGGGATATTAAATGTAAGTCGACCTTCATAAAATGGAGTAAAATTCACCTTACATTATGGGAGAGCAATACTAGCATTATATGCAGGATGTGTTGCATGTTGAGACATGAGGACATATCCCTAAGATAGTGCCCAAAACCCATTAAGCCATGTGCAACGGACTCAAATTTTGGTTGGTCACCAATAAAATCGAAAAGATAAATGACCAATATATGTTGGTCTTCATGTGTGAGTTAGTGAACCAGGGTATATTGCTTGATTGGTTGAGCCATGGTTGTGTATTCTAGACACTATATTCATCTTTAAACATTCATTCATCTTTAAGATTCGTCCATTTTGTAAATCCATTTCACTCTAACGACCCAGTTCCCCATACATATCTCCGTATTCAGATACTTAGACTACTCTTTAGCCTAAGTATAGGGGGAACCATGTACATCTCTGAGTGTTCACCTCGAGTCTCTCCATCTTCATTTCATATATTTATACTTAGACTCTTCTCATCCTAAATATAGGAGAGACATGAGCCTATGTCATCGTCTTCACTCATTTGATCTCCTCTTTTAAGTCTTCTTCTTATACTTAGGTTATTTGTAACCTAAGTATAGGTGGTAACTCGAGTCGGTTCTTGTATGCTCATCTATATTTCAGCATGAGTTATGGCTTCATATCACTTTGTGCTATGAGGACATAGCAAAAGCTAAGTATAGATGAGTCATATATTTCATATATACTTTAGTCATAGCTCATATTTTGAAATTTTTAAACTGTGTGTGGCTAGGGCATAGTATTCTGTGAACTAATTTGTGTAAAAATGTTTGTAGAATGATCGAAAAATTTTCTAAATGTGTGACACTATTTTGAAAAATGTTTGACATTGGTTTGAAAATTGAAATTTTACTTATTTTGAATATTATTCAAAAATGTTTTGAAAATCTATATATTATGTGACATGGTTTGGAAAATATTTTCAAAACTCTTTCAAAAATAAGTGATAAAATGAGACTAATTTGTGTTTGTAAATACTTCTAACCTTATTCAAAAAGCCATAAAAATTAGAAAATTTAAAATTTTCTTTGGTAAAAATTATGACTACTAAACTTAAAAATGATTAGCTACTTTTTAGTGAGGAAACGACGCTCTCATTTAGCAGAGTGGGTGGTTAAAAGACAAAGCATATGGAACTATCTTGAAGTAACATTGGTATATGTTTGATGGTCCGTACTTACAACCATACTGGCTGGAAGTAGATGCAACTAGTCATATGAGTTTAGGCCAGTCATTATTTCTCTAAAGAAGTTCAAAAAAAAGAAAAATAATCACAAATTAGTAACTTTTGAGTTTATGTATCCTTGACACAACTACTATCACTCAAGGCTTGAGGATTTGAGAACACTGGGTTTTTGAGGGCTTAAGAATCTGAGTTAACCAGCCTTAGTCATTGCGGTTTAAGATTTAATAATCCTCACTCCCTAGTTTGAAAGATATGAGTGCTATAATGCACTCTTTATCTCTACTTTAAAGGAATATAATCAACACATCACCTGCACAACTGCTTGAATGATGAGATGAGTTGAGATTTCACTTGATGGAAGGGGATTTGATTTTTGAGTATAGACCTGATTTGATGGTGCTCAAGGATGGGATAAAATCAATGAAAGCTTCATGAAGCCTGAGTGTCAGCAAGCCCTAGCAGTATGAGAACAAGTTCTTATGTTATCTTTTGATATTGACCTATGTACCAAGGTGTGATGAAACTTAATAAACTATTGATCAAGGTGCGCCAACTTAGTAAAAGCAGTGGAGCTAGAAAAAGAAAAGGGAAAGAAATGTTGAATGAAAAAGCTCTCAGTATAAAGTCAATTACAAAGAGCTTCCATCAAAGGCGAATGCTCCCAACCATTTCAAAGTGTCCATTAGTACCAAGGCTATTAGGACCAGGAGTCGGGTTAGCATCCAAAAAGGGGCTCTGCATCGTATAGTGATACAAGTCTAGGTGCCGAAGGTATCTTAGATACTCAAAAGAGACACGCCCCGGTGCACTCCCAGGAAAACAAGTGCATATGACTCCAAGCTCTCTCGATGGACACACTGATCAACAACTAAAAATACACGTGTTGAATAATAAGGCACTCGAGAGGACCATTGTTTCAATGTAAGGGAGAGAAGAAATGATACAATCATATGCCCTCCATCAACTGACCTTCCATCTACACTTTCAAGTCTGACGAACTACTGAGATGGTGGATTGAACACAAGAACTGACTTATTCCCTAGTGTTGAGGATAAGGTATTGAGGAAAGTCTCTTGGACTAGGACCCCGAGTGACATCTCAACTCGACTCTCATGATTGTGGTACGCACTAAATATCATATCCTTATACTATATGTACATATAGAGAGTCTGATAATTAGAGAAGTTGGATTCCTTTTGACCAGAACTTGGTTGAGCTCGGAATTTTAGGATCACTCAAATCAAGGCTTCTTGATGAATTAAGCCTTGAAATTTCAAATGCATTGTCAAGGATTAATCTGACTCTTTCATTCTTTAGATGCTCGAGGACGAGCATGGTTTAAGTATAAGGGTGATGAATCTCGGATTTATCATCACAATCTTCATCAATTATCCCTCTATGAACCTTTCAATAAAATCTAATGTTAATTAAACTTAACTAACAACTAATTCCTTCATAACTAACCTTAATTATTGTACATAACTAACATCTTTTTATTTTCTTTATTTTGCCTTATTTTCTTTCATTAAAAATTCCAAAAATATATATAATTATTGTATAAATTTATTTTGGCTTTTTCTATAAATTGGAAATACAGAAGGATCACAAAAGAATTAAAACAATTGTTTTTATTCATTAAAAATACTTCCAAAAATTCTACTTTGCATATATGACTTATTTTGACTTTTTGTTCAACATAAAAATTGTAGATCTCATTGAGATATACAATTTTCATATTTTGATCTTTTTTTAATTCGACCTGTAAGTATTTTATTTTGATTTTTTCTTTCTTTTTTAATCATTAATCCTATTGGGCCACTTAGCACCCCTAGGGTCGCCCACGTGGTCTGTCACGACCCGTCCCGCTAACCAGGACGTGCCGCGACAGAGATTTCTTTTCCTTTAAATTTTTTTCTTTTTCCTCAAGTACACATGTGGAAATCTCATAAAACATAACATCTTTCTATTTCAAGTTCACAACACCAAGAAGTGTATTACACAAGTTCTATCTATTACAACTTCTCACAAAAATAACATGGACAGTACAAAAACAAACAAAAAGCAAACGACACCTCCTCCTAATTTGTAAGCGGTCCTTTCCCCTGCTAGTCGTGATTCTGCTGATCTGTACATAATTATAATATAAATGGATGAGTCTAAACCCATTTATGAGCTTAGACCCAGTGAAAGGATCTCAAGCTTTTTACATATAGTTAAAATCTGAAATATGAGCATCATGACAAAAATTTATGCTGAAAACTGTGAAATAGCTTGAAAGAGATTTTATGACAGAATTTACATATAACAACATGCTAGTTTTGCAATTGAACGCTGAAATCACTTCTAAAGCAGATAAACTGAAACATAATCATCACTATCAAGCCGTTTGTACTAATCACCACTGTGGCTAATTTATTGACTCATGAACGCTGAAACAAAGCTAAGTCATACGCGCAGACGGTCCCAAAGACCAAAAACACTCTGCATACGGCCCAAAGCCTATATGTATACAGAATGCGGACCCAAAGTCCTCTTGATATCATATCTAATGGTTTGTCATATCTAATGGTGGTTTCAGGGTCATATCTAATGACATCACCATATCTAATGGCTAGTTCATGATTTGTATAAAAGAGCTACTGTCGTGCTTATCTTCTGATTCTGATTTTTTTCTTGCCACTGATAAACCATACTTTTGCTAATTCAAGCTCATAACAGCTAAATCATGAACATAAAACACTCTTGACATAACATACATATTCTGACAACTAGAACTTATTAAGAACTTGAAAATCGATCCATAATGCATAGTAACCATGCAAAACATAATTCTTCACATAAAAACTCATATTTGAGTAGTGAAACTTATGCCTCGTGTTCCATCAAGAACAAAATGCTTAAAAATGTGTTATCATGATAAAACGCTTGAAACGACGTCTGAAATACAATCTAAAGCCCTGATTTCATCTCAATCGTATGATACTTGAAATTCCTTCGTAAAAGCTCTAGAAAACACGATTTCATACTTGTTATCATAAACATGCATAAAAGCGAAAGACTAGTGCTTTAAAATAACGCTTGAGAATCCTTCACTTGATTGTTGTCTAACTTGAGTCGAAAATATTTCTTTAGTGAGAACCTCCTCTATAGACGTCTTAGATTTGAGTACTACGGCTTGATGCGGACAGAACTTCGTTACGGCTTTTAATACGCTCTTGGTCACGGACAGAGCTTCGCCGTACTCCTATCATGCTCCTCCAGCAACCGCGACGGCCTTGTGGCGGTCTTGTGGCTCTCGGGTCGGCCTTGTGGCTCTAGGATGGTGAGAGGGGTGTGGAACGAATGGAATGGAATGGGGAGGTCTTGGGTATATATAGGCCTCCACCCCCTTTACATGTGTGACATGTGTCAACACGTAAGGGAGCCTCTAAGCCACATGTTGCCTCTCTTCCATGTATGACGACACATGGCAACACTTGTCAACCATTTAACATGTCACATGTCTTATTCATGAGAAAACTTGTTGCCCAAGTAAGAGGCTAGGCTTATGCATGAGATAACTTGCTGCCCAAGCAAGAGGTTTGGCTTATCACGAGATAACTTGTTTCCCAAGTAAGAGGTTTGGCTTATACACGAGATAACTTGTTGCCCAAGTAAGAGGTTACACCATGACACGTGTTAGTCTAAGGATGATGACACATGGCACTATTGAGTTTTTGACACTTGTCCTGACTATATAACGACACGTGTCCCATGATTTCCTCTCCATGTGTCCTACTTTTGCTAATGACACTTAATTATCACTAATGATGGGTAATTAGCACTAATCATGCTTAATTAGTCTTAATGATGTGATTATGACTAATGAGTATAAATCTATATAATTATGGGCACTATGCTAGTAGTGGCTTCTACTACTTATAAGGTACTACCAAAATTCCAGCTTACTAGATGTGGTACTATGTTTTGATGTGCTACACAATTTAGAGAACCTTTTGAAGTCCATTTTTATACAAGATGGTCTCTGATATAAACACAACAAGTTTCAATGAAATCATTGCATCAAGGCGAATCTATTGACTATGGTATCCGTAAAGTGTGAACACTATCAATCCAATATTTCCTTAAAACAACACTTGATAACATTCAAAGGCATAGTGTACAAAACGCGTATTACAATTCTCCCCTACTTGCAATAAATTTCGTCCTCGAAATTTAAGTACCTTTGCTAGCTTGAAAATAAGTGGGGATATTGAGATCTCATTTCTTCCTCTCGTTCCCATGTGGCTTCTTCTATTGTGTGACTCCTCCATAAAACTTTTACTAAAGGAATCTTCTTTGTACGAAGCTCTTGTACTTTAAAATCTAGAATTTCCACAGGAACCTCCTCGTATGACAGATCTTCCTTCAATTGAATATCTTGAGGTTGTATCATATGGGTTGGATCTGGAATAAACTTCCAAAGTGTGGAGACATAAAAGACATCATGTATCCTTGCTAGTTCAGATGGAAGTCGAAGACGATAGGCCACACTTCCGATTCTCTCTGTGATCTCGTAAGGGTCAATGTATTTAGGGCTTAGTTTCCCTTTCTTCCCAAATCTGATTAGGCCTTTCCATGGAGATACTTTTAGAAACACGTGGTCTCCCACTTGAAATTCTAAGTCTCTCCTTCGCTTATCTGCATAACTTTTCTGTCTGCTTTGCGCTGCCTTTAAGCATCTCTTGATTTCCTCAACTTTTTCTATTGTGCTTTGTATTAGTTCAGGTTGAACCAATTTCCTTTCTCCAACCTCACTCCAACAGATAGGTGTTCTGCATGGTCTACCATACAAGGCTTCATAAGGTGCCATCCCAATACTAGTATGATAGTTGTTATTGTAAGCAAACTCTATAAGTGAGAGATGTTCATCCCAGCTTTCTTTAAAGCCCAGTGCACAAGCTCTAAGCATGTCTTCTAGAGTCTGGATAGTCCGTTCTGATTGGCCATCTGTTTGAGGATGAAAGGTTGTACTAAATGCTAATTTCGTTCCCATAGCTTTATGTAAGCTTGGCCATAGCTTAGAAGTAAATCGTGGATCTCTATCAGATACAATTGACACGGGAGCCCCATGACGGCTAACTATCTCATTAGAAAAGATCTTTCCCAAGCGGTCTAGACTATATGTCATGTTAATGGCTAAGAAATGTACAGACTTAGTTAATCTGTCTACTATGACCCATATTGCATCGTGACCTGGACGAGTCCTTGGAAATCCTGTAACAAAATCCATAGTGATGTGTTCCCATTTCACGTTGATTAGCTATCATGGATGATATTCTATGGAACAATCATAATCTTTGATTAGCTCTAACCATCTTCTTTGCCTTAAATTCAACTCTTTCTGAGAGAAAATATATTTCAAACTCTTATGATCCGTAAAGATTCAACAAGTTTTTCCATATAGGTAGTGTCTCCAGATCTTTAAGGCAAATACTATAGCGTCTAACTCAAGGTCATGAGTTGGGTAATTTAACTCATGTTGTTTTAGTTGTCTAGAAGCATAAGCAATCACCTTATCATTCTGCATCAAGACGCATCCCAGCCCTTGTCTTGAGGCATCGCTATAGATTACAAAATTACCCTGTCCTGAAGGAAGGCTAAAGTATAGGTGCTGAGGTGAGACTACTCTTGAGTTTCTTAAAACTCTTCTCGCATTCTTCATCCCAACTATACTTCACATTCTTCCTAGTTAACTTTGTCAATGGTGCAATAATTCTAGAGAAGTTTTCTACAAATCTTCGATAATGCCCAGCTAATCCAAAGAAACTTCAGATTTCTAATGCATTTATCGGTCGTTCCCATCTAAGAACAGTTTCTGTCTTTGATGGATCTACTGTTATTCCTTCTCCAGATAAGACATGGCCTAGAAATGCAACCTTCTTCAACCAAAACTCACATTTATCAAACTTTGCATAAAATCGATGTTCCTTCAGAGTTTGAAGTACAATTCTCAAGTGTTCTCTATGTTCTTCCTCTGTTTTAGAATATACGAGAATATCATCAATAAACACGATCACGAACTTGTCCAGATATGGACGGAAAACCCTATTCATCAAGTCCATAAAGGCAGCTGGGGCTTTTGTCAATCCAAAAGGTATTACTAGAAATTCGTAATGTCCATAATGAGTTCTAAAGGCAGTCTTAGGAACATCTTCAACTTTAATTTTTAGCTGATCATACCCTGGTCTCAAATCTATCTTTTAAAACACAGAAGCCCCTTGCAACTGATCAAATAAGTCATCTATTCTGGGCAGAGGATAGTTATTGCGGACAGTCGCTCTGTTTAGTCTTCTGTAATCTATACAAAGTCTCATGGAACCATCTTTCTTCTTGACAAATAGAACAGGAGCACCCCATGGGGACATACTGGATTGTATAAATCCCTTATCTGTCAACTCCTGCAATTGGATTTTGAGTTCTTTAAGTTCAGCTGGGGCCATTCTGTAAGGAGCTAAGGCAATTGGATTGGTACCCGGAATGAGGTCAATAGTGAATTCAATTTCCCTATCAGGAGGAATTCCTGGTAGTTCATTTGGAAACACTTCTTGAAACTCCTTCACCACAGAGATGTTTTCGAAACTGACTGCTTCTGCCTTAGTATTAAACACGTAAGCAATATAAGAGGAATATCCCTTCCTTATCAACTTCTGGGCTAAGAGACAGGAGATGACATGGGTAGGATATATCTTCTTTCTCCATAGAAAGTGAATTCAACATCACCTGGTTTTCTAAAAGTAACATGCTTCAGATGACAGTCTAGAAGAGCATGATATGTACTTAAGCAATCCATTCCTATGATAGCATCAAATTCCCTTATCTCCATAGGAATCAGGTTTACTTCAATATAATTCTCTCCTATCTTTACCAAACAATTTCGGAGGACATTCCTAATAATTTCTGGTTCTCCCTTAGGCAAAGAAATTGCTAAAGCATGCTTGAGAGTACTTGTAACTTTATCAGCATATAGGGAGAATCTTTGTGAAATAAAAGAATGACTTGCACCAGAATCAATAAGAGTATGTGCACTTTTACCAAAAATAATAGTGGTACCCGATACAACATCATCTGCAGATATGGCCTCCTCTAAGGTCATAGCAAACGCTTTTCCTTCTCTCTGGTTTGATCTCTTCTGTGTATTATTTTTATTTTGTTCCCTTGCAGGTGTAGTACGACGTATAACGACATCACGATTTTCATTTGTTGCTGGTCTTCGCATAACCCGACGGCCTTGGACCAGTACGGGGCAATTCTGACGTATGTGGCCTATCTCGCCACATTGATAACACCCAGTGGTCCCCTTGCGGCAAGTTCCCAGATGAAACTTTCCACAGTTTGTACATTGTGGAAAAGAAAGAGTTCTGTTTTCAGAAGTCCCAACTGTATATCTATTCGTTTGATTCCCATGTACTCTAGGAGCTGATCTATTATCTTGCCTTGAATTCCCAGCTATTCTTGGTTCTTTGTTCATGGTTCCTCTCCATAGGGGTCTATCTGCAAACATTTTCTTTTCGTGATCATTGCACTTTCTTCTTTCTATCACCACTCGTTCAGCCCTACGAGCAGCCTCCACCAATTTTTCATAATCAGTATATCCTATGGCTGAAACCATTTAAGTCAATATGCATACCATCTTCTAGACGTCTACACCTTTCTTCTTCTGTTGCAACCAGAGAAGCAGTAAACTTTGAAAGTTCGGTGAATTTCTTCTCATATTCATCAAACATATTGCTCCCCTGAGTAAGGAATAGAAATTCCCTACGTTTCTCTTCCTGATAAACCCTTGGGTAGTATTTTTCATTGAACTCTTTCTCAAAGATCTCCCATGTAATATGAGATGGGTTTGGATATTTCATTTTCACCGATGTCCACCAATCATCAGCACTATCTTTCAGAAGAAATATGGTATACTTCAACTTTTGTTCGTCTGTACAGTCCATTAGAGCAAATATTTTCTCCATATTCTTGAACCCTTCCCTGGCCTTCTTTGGATCAGTGCCTCCTACAAATGGTTCTCCTCCCAGCTTCTTTATGTGTTCAAAAGGTAACTCGTGCTCAAATTCATGTCTTTTAACTGAGTGGGCAGCCATGCCTCCTAGTGTTTGAGATATCAAGGTCAAAATATCGTACACGTTATTATTGTTATCATTCTCATGACTAGGGCCTTGTGTGGTCACAGGTGGCTGCTCTGCTGCCATGGTTTCCTATAAAATAAAACTTCAGTTAGATCCTCATCAACAAAATCCTCCAATAATGATTCTAGACATCCTCAAGACTATAATATCAATAACTAAATTATCTTCTAATACTTATAGGTCAACTCCTAATATAATTCTTGCTCAAGGTTCTAAAACCTTTGCTCTGATACCACAATTTGTCATGACCCGTCCCGCTAACCAGGATGTGCCGCGACAGAGATCTTTCTTTTCCTTTAAATTTTTTTTCTTTTTCCTCAAGTACACATGTGGAAATCTCATAAAACATAACATCTTTCTATTTCAAGTTCACAACACCAAGAAGTGTATTACACAAGTTCTATCTATTACAACTTCTCACAAAAATAACACAGACAGTACAAAAATAAACAAAAAGCAAACGACACCTCCTCCTAATTTGTAAGCGGTCCTTTCCCCTGCTAGTCGTGATTCTGCTGATCTGTACATAATTATAATATAAAGGGATGAATCTAAACCCATTTATGAGCTTAGACCCAGTGAAAGGATCTCAAGCTTTTTACATATAGCTAAAATCTGAAATATGAGCATCATGACAAAAATTTATGCTGAAAACTTTGAAATAGCTTGAAAGAGATTTTATGACAGAATTTACATATAACAACATGCTAGTTTTGCAATTGAACGCTGAAATCACTTCTAAAGCAGATAAACTGAAACATAATCATCACTATCAAGCTGTTTGTACTAATCACTACTGTGGCTAATTTCTTGACTCATGAACGCTGAAACAAAGCTAAGTCATACGAGCAGACGGTCCCAAAGACCAAAAACACCCTGCATACGGCCCAAAGCCTATATGTATACAGAATGCGAACCCAAAGTCCTCTTGATACCATATCTAATGGTTTTCCATATCTAATGGCGGTTTCAGGGTCATATCTAATGACATCACCATATCTAATGGCTAGTTCATGATTTGTATAAAAGAGCTACTGTGGTGCTTATCTTCTGATTCTGATTCTTTTCTTGCCACTGATAAACCATACTTTTGCTAATTCAAGCTCATAACAGCTAAATCATGAACATAAAACACTCTTGACATAACATACATATTCTGACAACTAGAACTTATTAAGAACTTAAAAATCGATCTATAATGCATAGTAATCGTGCAAAATATAATTCTTCACATAAAAACTCATATTTGAGTAGTGAAACTTATGCCTCGTGTTCCATCAAGAACAAAATGCTTAAAAACGTGTTATCATGATAAAACTCGTGAAACGACGTCTGAAATACAATATAAAGCCCTGATTTCATCTCAATCGTATGATACTTGAAATTCCTTCGTAAAAGCTCTAGAAAATACGATTTCATACTTGTTATCATAAACATGCATAAAAGCGAAAGACTAGTGCTTTAAAATAACGCTTGAGAATCCTTCACTTGATTGTTGTCTAACTTGAGTCGAAAATATTTCTTTAGTGAAAACCTCCTCTATAGACGTCTTAGATTTGAGTACTACGGCTTGATGCGGACAGAACTTCGTTACGGCTTTTAATACGCTCTTGGTCACTGACAGAGCTTCACCGTACTCCTATCGTGCTCCTCCAGCAACCGCGACGGCCTTGTGGCGGCCTTGTGGCTCTAGGGTGGTGAGAGGGGTGTGGAATGAATGAAATGGAATGGGGAGGTCTTGGGTATATATAGGCCTCCACCCCCTTTACATGTGTGACATGTGTCAACACGTAAGGGAGCCTCTAAGCCACATGTTGCCTCTCTTCCATGTATGACGACACATGGCAACACTTGCCAACCATTTAACATGCCACATGTCTTATTCATGAGAAAACTTGTTGCCCAAGTAAGAGGCTAGGCTTATGCATGAGATAACTTGTTGCCCAAGCAAGAGGTTTGGCTTATCACGAGATAACTTGTTGCCCAAGCAAGAGGTTTGGCTTATACACGAGATAACTTGTTGCCCAAGCAAGAGGTTACACCATGACACGTGTTAGTCTTAGGATGATGACACATGGCACTATTGAGTTTTTGACACTTGTCCTGACTATATAACGACACGTGTCCCATGATTTCCTCTCCATGTGTCCTACTTTTGCTAATGACACTTAATTATCACTAATGATGGGTAATTAGCACTAATCATGCTTAATTAGTCTTAATGATGTGATTATGGCTAATGAGTATAAATATATATAATTATGAGCACTATGTTAGTAGTGGCTTCTACTACTTATAAGGTACTACCAAAATTCCAGCTTACTAGATGTGGTACTATATTTTGATGTGCTACACAATTCAGAGAACCTTTTGAAGTCCATTTTTATACAAGATGGTCTCTGATATAAACACAATAAATTTCAATGAAATCATTGCATTAAGGCGAATCTATTGACTATGGTATCCGTAAAGTGTGAACACTATCAATCCAATATTTCCTTGAAACAACACTTGATAACATTCAAAGGCATAGTGTACAAAACGCGTATTACAATTCTCCCCTAATTGCAATAAATTTCGTCCTCGAAATTTAAGTACCTTTGCTAGCTTGAAAATAAGTGGGGATATTGAGATCTCATTTCTTTCTCTCGTTCCCATGTGGCTTCTTCTATTGCGTGACTCCTCCATAGAACTTTAACTAAATGAATCTTCTTTGTACGAAGCTCTTGTACTTTAAAATCTAGAATTTCCACAGAAACCTCCTCGTATGACAGATCTTCCTTCAATTGAATATCTTGAGGTTGTATCATATGGGTTGGATCTGGAATAAACTTCCGAAGTGTGGATACATAAAAGACATCATGTATCCTTGCTAGTTCAGATGGAAGTCGAAGACGATAGGCCACACTTCCGATTCTCTCTGTGATCTCGTAAGGGTCAATGTATCTAGGGCTTAGTTTCCCTTTCTTCCCAAATCTGATTAGGCCTTTCCATGGAGATACTTTTAGAAATACGTGGTCTCCCACTTGAAATTCTAAGTCTCTCCTTCGCTTATCTGCATAACTTTTCTGTCTGCTTTGCGCTGCCTTTAAGCATCTCTTGATTTCCTCAACTTTTTCTATTATGCTTTGTATTAGTTCAGGTTGAACCAATTTCCTTTCTCCAACCTCACTCCAACAGATAGGTGTTCTGCATGGTCTACCATACAAGGCTTCATAAGGTGCCATCCCAATACTAGTATGATAGCTGTTATTGTAAGCAAACTCTATAAGTGAGAGATGTTCATCCCAGCTTTCTTTAAAGCCCAGTGCACAAGTTCTAAGCATATCTTCTAGAGTCTGGATAGTCCGTTCTGATTGGCCATCTGTTTGAGGATGAAAGGCTGTACTAAATGCTAATTTCGTTCCCATAGCTTTATGTAAGCTTGGCCATAGCTTAGAAGTAAATCGTGGATCTCTATCAGATACAATTGACACGGGATCCCCATGACGGCTAACTATCTCATTAACAAAGATCTTTCCCAAGCGGTTTAGACTATATGTCATGTTAATGGCTAAGAAATGTACAGACTTAGTTAATCTGTCTACAATGACCCATATTGCATCGTGACCTGGACGAGTCCTTGGAAATCCTGTAACAAAATCCATAGTGATGTGTTCCCATTTCCATTCTGGTATTGGAAGTGGCTGTAAAGTCCCTGCAGGTCTCAAACGTTCTGGTTTAGTTTGTTGGCATATTGGACATCTAGAAACATACTCTGCAATCTCTCTCTTCATGCCAGACCACCAATAGTAACTCTTAAGTGTTCTATACATCTTAGTACTTCTTGGGTGCATGGTATACATGGAATTATGTGTCTCTTCCATAATCTCAGTCTTTATATCAGATTCTTCGGAACACACAATCTTCCTTTAAAGAATAAGACCCCTTGACCATCTATTGTATATCCGGCTTCATCACCTTCCTTAATCTTCTCAACCATTTTAATGATTTCAGAATCATGGAATTGTGCCTCCTTAATTTTATCATAAAATATGGGTCTTACTTGTAAGGATGCTAATAACTCCAGAGCTATTTATGGTTAACTTTGCACGTAACTCTTTCAACTGATAATATTCTCCTTTTAAGTGAGATAGCTGACCATTATACTTTCTACTGAGAGCATCAGCTACGACATTGGATTTCCCCGGATGATATTCTATGGAACAGTCATAATCTTTGATTAGCTCTAACCATCTTCTTTGCCTTAAATTCAACTCTTTCTGAGAGAAAATATATTTCAAACTCTTATGATCCGTAAAGATTCAACAAGTTTTTCCATATAGGTAGTGTCTCCAGATCTTTAAGGCAAATACTATAGCGTCTAACTCAAGGTCATGAGTTGGGTAATTTAACTCATGTTGTTTTAGTTGTCTAGAAGCATAAGCAATCACCTTATCATTCTGCATCAAGATGCATCCCAGCCCTTGTCTTGAGGCATCGCTATAGATTACAAAATTACCCTGTCCTGAAGGAAGGCTAAGTATAGGTGTTGAGGTGAGACTACTCTTGAGTTTCTTAAAACTCTTCTCGCATTCTTCATCCCAACTATACTTCACATTCTTCCTAGTTAACCTTGTCAATGGTGCAATAATTCTAGAGAAGTTTTCTACAAATCTTCGATAATACCCAGCTAATCCAAGGAAACTTCAGATTTCTAATGCATTTATCGGTCGTTCCCATCTAAGAACAGTTTCTGTCTTTGATGGATCAACTGTTATTCCTTCTCCAGATAAGACATGGCCTATAAATGTAACCTTCTTCAACCAAAACTCACATTTATCAAACTTTGCATAAAATCGGTGTTCCTTCAGAGTTTGAAGTACAATTCTCAAGTGTTCTCTATGTCCTTCCTCTGTTTTAGAATATACGAGAATATCATCAATAAACACGATCACGAACTTGTCCAGATATGGACGGAAAACCCTATTCATCAAGTCCATAAAGGCAGCTGGAGCATTTGTCAATCCAAAAGGCATTACTAGAAATTCGTAATGTCCATAACGAGTTCTAAAGGCAGTCTTAGGAACATCTTCAACTTTAATTTTTAGCTGATGATACCCTGGTTTCAAATCTATCTTTTAAAACACAGAAGCCCCTTGCAACTGATCAAATAAGTCATCTATTCTGGGAAGAGGATAGTTATTGCGGACAGTCACTCTGTTTAGTCTTCTGTAATCTATACAAAGTCTCATGGAACCATCTTTCTTCTTGACAAATAGAACGGGAGCACCCCATGGGGACATACTGGATTGTATAAATCCCTTATCTGTCAACTCCTGCAATTGGGTTTTGAGTTCTTTAAGTTCAGCTGGGGCCATTCTGTAAGGAGCTAAGGGAATTGGATTGGTACCCGGAATGAGGTCAATAGTGAATTCAATTTCCCTATCAGGAGGAATTCCTGGTAGTTCATTTGGAAACACTTCTGGAAACTCCTTCACCACAGAGATGTTTTCTAAATTGACTGCTTCTGCCTTAGTATTAAACACGTAAGAAATATAAGAGGAATATCCCTTCCTTATCAACTTCTGGGCTAAGAGACAGGAGATGACATGGGTAGGATATATCCTTCTTTCTCCATAGAAAGTGAATTCAACATCACCTGGTTTTCTAAAAGTAACATGCTTCAGATGACAGTCTAGAAGAGCATGATATGTACTTAAGAAATCCATTCCTATGATAGCATCAAATTCCCTTATCTCCATAGGAATCAGGTCTACTTCAATATAATTCTCTCCTATCTTTACCAAACAATTTCGGAGGGCATTCCTAATAATTTCTGGTTCTCCATTTGGCAAAGAAATTGCTAAAGCATGCTTGAGAGTACTTGTAACTTTATCAGCATATAGGGAGAATCTTTGTGAAATAAAAGAATGACTTGCACCAGAATCAATAAAAGTATGTGCACTTTTACCAAAAATAATAGTGGTACCTGATACAACATCATCTGCAGATATGGCCTCCTCTAAGGTCATAGCAAACGCTTTTCCTTCTCTCTGGTTTGATCTCTTCTGTGTATTATTTGTATTTTGTTCCCTTACAGGTGGAGGACGACGTATAACGACATCACGATTTTTATTTGTTGCTGGTCTTCCCATAACCCGACGGTCTTGGACCAGTACGGGGCAATTCTGACGTATGTGGCCTATCTCGCCACATTGATAACACCCAGTGGTCCCCTTGCGGTAAGTTCCCGGATTAAACTTTCCACAGTTTGTACATTGTGTAAAAGAAAGAGTTCTGTTTTCAGAAGTCCCAACTGTATATCTATTTGTTTGATTCCCATGTACTCTAAGAGCTGATCTATTATCTTGCCTTGAATTTCCAGCTATTCTTGGTTCTTTGTTCATGGTTCCTCTCCATAGGGGTCTATCTGCAAACCTTTTCTTTCCGTGATCATTGCACTTTCTTCTTTTTATCACCACTCGTTCAGCCCTACAAGCAGCCTCCACTAATTTTGCATAATCAGTATATCCCGTGGCTGAAACCATTTCTTTTAAGTCAATATGCATACCATCTTCTAGACGTCTACACCTTTCTTCTTCTGTTGCAACCAGAGAAGCAGTAAACTTTGAAAGTTCGGTGAATTTCTTCTCATATTCATCAAACATATTGCTCCTCTGAGTAAGGAATAGAAATTCCCTACGTTTCTCTTCCTGATAAACCCTTGGGTAGTATTTTTCATTGAACTCTTCTCAAAGATCTCCCATGTAATATGAGATGGGTTTGGATATTTCATTTTCACCGATGTCCACCAATCATCAGCACTATCTTTCAGAAGAAATATGGTATACTTCAACTTTTGTTCGTCTGTACAGTCCATTAAAGCAAATATTTTCTCCATATTCTTGAACCATTCCCTGACCTTCTTTGGATCAGTGTCTCCTACAAATGGTTCTCCTCACAGCTTCTTTATGTGTTCAAAAGGTAATTGGTGCTCAAATTCATGTCTTTTAACTGAGTGGGCAGCCATGCCTCCTAGTGTTTGAGCTATCAAGGTCAACGTGTCGTACACGTTATTATTGTTATCATTCTCATGACTAGGGCCTTGTGTGGTCACAGGTGGCTGCTCTGCTGCCATGGTTTCCTATAAAATAAAACTTCAGTTAGATCCTCATCAACAAAATCCTCCAATAATGATTCTAGACATCCTCAAGACTATAATATCAATAACTAAATTATCTTCTAATACTTATAGGTCAACTCCTAATATAATTCTTGCTCAAGGTCCTAAAACATTTGCTCTGATATCACAATTTGTCACGACCCGTCCCGCTAACCAGGACGTGCCGCGACAGAGATCTTTCTTTTCCTTTAATTTTTTTTCTTTTTCCTCAAGTACACATGTGGAAATCTCATAAAACATAACATCTTTTATATTTCAAGTTCACAACACCAAGAAGTGTATTACACAAGTTCTATCTATTACAACTTCTCACAAAAATAACACGAACAGTACAAAAACAAACAAAAAGCAAACGACACCTCCTCCTAATTTGTAAGCGGTCCTTTCCCCTGCTAGTCGTGATTCTGCTGATCTGTACATAATTATAATATAAAGGGATAAGTCTAAACCCATTTATGAGCTCAGACCCAGTAAAAGGATCTCAAGCTTTTTACATATAGTTAAAATCTGAAATATGAGCATCATGACAAAAATTTATGCTGAAAACTGTGAAATAGCTTGAAAGAGATTTTATGACAGAATTTACATATAACAACATGCTAGTTTTGCAATTGAACGCTGAAATCACTTCTAAAGCAGATAAACTGAAACATAATCATCACTATCAAGCTGTTTGTACTAATCACCACTGTGGCTAATTTATTGACTCATGAACGCTGAAACAAAGCTAAGTCATACGCGCAGACGGTCCCAAAGACCAAAAACACCCTGCATACGGCCCAAAGCCTATATGTATATAGATTGCGGACCCAAAGTCCTCTTGATACCATATCTAATGGTTTGCCATATCTAATGGTGGTTCCAGGGTCATATCTAATGACATCACCATATCTAATAGCTAGTTCATGATTTGTATAAAAGAGCTACTGTGGTGCTTATCTTCTGATTCTGATTCTTTTCTTGTCACTGATAAACCATACTTTTGCTAATTCAAGCTCATAACAGCTAAATCATGAACATAAAATACTCTTGACATAATATACATATTCTGACAACTAAAACTTATTAAGAACTTGAAAATCGATCCACAATGCATAGTAACCGTGCAAAACATAATTCTTCACATAAAAACTCATATTTGAGTAGTGTAACTTATGCCTCGTGTTCCATCAAGAACAAAATGCTTAAAAACGTGTTATCATGATAAAACTCGTGAAACGACGTCTGAAATACAATCTAAAGCCCCGATTTCATCTCAATCGTATGATACTTGAAATTCCTTCGTAAAAGCTCTAGAAAACACGATTTCATACATGTTATCATAAACATGCATAAAAGCGAAAGACTAGTGCTTTAAAATAACGCTTGAGAATCCTTCACTTGATTGTTGTCTAACTTGAGTCGAAAATGTTTCTTTAGTGAAAACCTCCTCTGTAGACGTCTTAGATTTGAGTACTACGGCTTGATGCGGACAGAACTTCGTTACGGCTTTTAATACGCTCTTGGTCACTGACAGAGCTTCGTCGTACTCCTATCGTGCTCCTCCAGCAACCGCGACGGCCATGTGGCGGCCTTGTGGCTCTAGGGTCGGCCTTGTGGCTCTAGGGTGGTGAGAGGGGTGTGGAATGAATGGAATGGAATGGGGAGGTCTTGGGTATATATAGGCCTCCACCCCCTTTACATGTGTGACATGTGTCAACACGTAAGGGAGCCTCTAAGCCACATGTTGCCTCTCTTCCATGTATGACGACACATGGCAACACTTACCAACCATTTAACATGCCACATGTCTTATTCATGAGAAAACTTGTTGCCCAAGTAAGAGGCTAGGCTTATGCATGAGATAACTTGCTGCCCAAGCAAGAGGTTTGGCTTATCACGAGATAACTTGTTGCCCAAGCAAGAGGTTTGGCTTATACACGAGATAACTTGTTGCCCAAGCAAGAGGTTACACCATGACACGTGTTAGTCTTAGGATGATGACACATGGCACTATTGAGTTTTTGACACTTGTCCTGACTATATAACGATACGTGTCCCATGATTTCCTCTCCATGTGTCCTACTTTTGCTAATGACACTTAATTATCACTAATGATGGGTAATTAGCACTAATCATGCTTAATTAGTCTTAATGATGTGATTATGGCTAATGAGTATAAATCTATATAATTATGGGCACTATGCTAGTAGTGGCTTCTACTACTTATAAGGTACTACCAAAATTCCAGCTTACTAGATGTGGTACTATGTTTTGATGTGCTACACAATTCAGAGAACCTTTTGAAGTCCATTTTTATACAAGATGGTCTCTGATATAAACACAACAAGTTTCAATGAAATCATTGCATCAAGGCGAATCTATTGACTATGGTATCCATAAAGTGTGAACACTATCAATCCAATATTTCTTTGAAACAACGCTTGATAACATTCAAAGGCATAGTGTACAAAACGCGTATTACATGGTCCGTCACTATTGTCACCACCAACTCTTCATGCATGTCAGATTCACGTGCAGTAATCGATCTGGGATGCATGTTCCCACCCCTCTCTCATCCATCTGATTAACCGATCGGATATGATCTTATCTACCCATCTCCACTTGACCCTAGACCATCTGATGAGCTCCATCAGACGGTCATCCTCCTTCATCTTCCTCTTGCATGCGATGCCACTACACATATAACCACCTATCTTCATCCATTTGCCCCAACCACTCCCAACATGACCTTCACCAACCGCTCACTACATGACCGAGACATGACTTCTGTGATCCACACCATATCCATAATCCCATCTACTTCATAACCCTTGATCAAGGATCGGTAGTTGAATCATCAGTGACCACTACAAAAAAAAGCGTGATTGGCGTGCACACAATGGGGTGCACGGGGCGAGCACATGTGCTTGCCCACAGTCGACCGAGCACTTAGGTTGCACATGTGCTCTCCACCCTGATCGCCCTTTTGAATCTGGAGGCGCGGTTATACTTTTGTAGATGGGCGAGCACTTTAATAGCACACGTGCTCGCCCAAATGTGCTCGCCCAGTTGAAAATCGAGGCGCGACGGAATAGGCGCGTGTCAATTTTCCTGGCGAGCACCTAAAGAGCACTGGGCGAGCACATAAGTGTGCTCGCCCGCGCCCGTAACCTTTCCTCATTCCTGCGCGAGTTCTTCCCTGATTCCTCTCCTCCGGCGACTTGTGTTGTGCCATTACCGCATCGAGAGAGGTCCGTTTGACCATTCAATCACGCACACACCCTTCGTTAGGTATATCTTATCATCCTTTCTCTCTTTTTTGTGTATTTCATTTGTTTTTATACTTGTTTTAGATATTAGGGTTTTGATGTTGTTGATGGTTTTGTTCTTAAACTTAATATCACTAGTTGTTAATCTTGTTGCTTATGCTTCATGTAGTTGTTTAATATGTAGTTGTTGTTAGATTTGAGTATATATATGTCTAATATTGATGTATGTGAATAAATATTGATGTAGGTGAATGTAGGTGAATGTTGATGTAGATGGGTATAATGTAGGTGAATGTTGATATAGATGGGATGAGAGAAACATTAGCTAATATAGAGAATTGAGAATTGGCATTAGGTTCATAACATTACGTTCATAACATTAGGTTCATAACACTAGTTTCATAACACTAGGTTCATAACATTAGGTTCATTGGGAATTGACATAAGACTAGTTTAATAAAATTAGAGAATGTTAATATAGAGAAGTGCCATAACACTAGTTTCATAACACTAGGTTCATTGAAAGAGGTGATGGGAGATACAAAGCCTTTGAGAATAAGAACTATATAATGGATATTAAATTAGATATTTATTTAAGTTAAAATGATTGATGCGTGATAATTATAACTACAAACAAAAATTTTGATTCTGTGATAATTTTATTATCACATTAAATTTTAGTTATTGTGATTAAGTAAATCACATTAACTTATAGTTAGGTTTATGATAAGTCTAAAATACTATACATTAATTATTAGAAAATCGCACAAAATTCTTCACACACAGTGCGTCCTTCCACACCGGGTGGTGTGTGGCCCTGCACAACGGGTGGCGTGTGCAACACATTGGAGGATTTGATCACCTCTGACTGTGTTATATTTTTTGTATTTTGTCACAGCACTATTGGACTCACTTTGGGATGTTTATCCCAGACCAATGGTCGTGGATTTTGATGTTTGCAGGTTCGAATTTTTTTTGCAGGTGTCCATTAACTTTTAGTGACCCAAGCACTATATTAGGCACTAAATAAGGATCACACTTATCCCTATCCCCATCGTTAATCAGCCAAATATACGTAAATGCCTGGTTAATATAAATGAATAAATATTTTAAGATTATTTTATAGTCTCATTTGTAGCACATACAAATGTATGACGTAAAATGATCTTAAAATATTACATTTATATTAGCTTTCCTTAGTTCGGAGGTCCTGGACTAAGGGGGTCCGTAAGGATTCAAATTTACTAAAAGGTGATCCGTGTCACAATGTCTTTATTTCTTACAGAAATTCGGTTCATAACCCCTTCCTCTTCTGTATACCAAATCAATCATAGTTATTATTGAAATAATCAATAATATGATTATTTTGATAATTAATTACGATTGATTTATGGGGTATACGGGAGAGGTGCAGGGTTATGCTGCTGAATTTTCGTTAGAAATAAAGATACTTGTGACAACGATCATCTTTTAGTAAATTTGAATCCTTATGGACGGGCTAAAGTGATAACATAATTAATACACTTCTCTTCTCATCTTTTATCTCAATAATGTGATACGTTTAGATATCCTCAATTTCCTAGATTTGACATTTTAGATTATTTAATTCAGGTTCATAAATATGACCAATAGAGAATGGATGTACAACCGTCTGGTAGATGGGCGTATAGCAGATGCTTTTCAAAGAGGTGTTCAGGAATTCATACAATTTGCTTACGCACAAGGTTCCCGCATTGTGGATTCAGATGGAACTATCTTGTGTCCGTGTAAGAAATGTCGTCTAATGAGGAAGAGATCAAAAGATGAAACTCAGTTACATCTTTATAGAATGGGTTTCATGGAAGGATATCAGATTTGGTGGAGGCATGGTGAGAATTTCGAGGACAGAATGAATGATGTGGAAGAAGCTGACAATATTAATCCCTTTGCAGATATGGTTATGGATGTTGCGGGTCCAGAATTTAATGATACTTTGTTAGATGATGAGGAACCATATGGAGAGTCTGCAGAATTTTACGAGCTATTGAAAAAAGCGGAAGAGCCATTGTGGTTGGGTTGCAAGACATATTCAAAACTTTCTGCGGTCTCGGATCTTCTATCGATGAAGAAGGAATATAATATGACCGATCATAATTTTGATGCAATGCTGAGGATTATTAAGAAGATGTTACCAGAAGATGCAGAATTACCTGATAATTATTACAAAACAAAAAAGATGATGCAGAATTACCTGATAATTATTACAAAACAAAGGATTGTTACCAAAAAATATTATCGATGCTCTTTCAGATGTAAGCAGATTTTTTCAGGTGTTATGCTCGTCACGCATACACCGCATGGAGATGGATTATCTTCAAAAAAATATTTCTGTGATTATGTGTAACCTGGAGAAGATATTTCCACCGTCATTTTTTGACTCGATGGAGCATCTGATGATTCATATTCCATGGGAAGCAAAAGTTGGTGGACCGGTAAAATATCGTTGGATGTATCCATTTGAAAGGTAATTAAATGTATTACAATGTCATTCCTTCTTTACTATTTGGACTAAATGTTTAACCTATTTTCTTATAGGTTTATGTTCTTTCTTAAAAGAAAGGTCTGAAACAAAAGTAAAGTTGAAGGATCTATAAGTTCACAATATATATATGAGGAAGTCGCAACATTCTGCGCAAGATATCTTCCAGAAGATGTGGAGACTATCCACAATAGATGCAGGAGGAATGAGACAATTTCTTCCGATGAAGAACCTTGTATCAGTATCTTTCGGCCATCCACTCATCTAATAGGCAAAGCAACTGAACGTTTCTTATCGAAACAAGAGAAGGATGCTGCAGAGTTGTACGTATTAGAAAATTACGAGGAAATAACACCATATGTTCAGTAAGTATTTGAATTGCTTTATATATATATTCATTACAAGTAATGAATATTTTTCTCTTATAAATTGTAGGGAATTTAGACAGAAAATTATGGAGGAAAATCCTGTGTATTCAGATGACGAAGTTTTGAGCACTTATAGAAATCAATTTCCAGCGTGGTTTAAAGACCGATCAAAACAGTTGGACGGTGGTGATTTCTATTCTCATATTTTAAAATATTTTGGAGAAGGACCTGTTTATAAGGTTCGATCATACAACTCATGTTACAGTAATGGGTATCATTTTCATACCTTAAATTCCGGTAAATATATGACAACTCAAAATCATGGAGTGATGGTTCACGGATCTTGTTATGAGGAAGATCATCTGAATTATTGCGGAATTTTAAAGGAGATTATAGAAGTGGAATATAGTATACCAGGCTTGAATAAAGTAGTTCTTTTCTTGTGTGATTGGTATGAACCCAATGGAGGTGTAGTACTTGATAAAAGAAAGAACATTGTCGACGTGGTGCAAAGGAAATTTATACGCAGATTTGAATCATTCGTCTTAGCATCTCAAGCAGATCAAGTATGTTATCTCCCACAAATATCAAAGAAGAGAAAGGGCATTGAAACAGTAACTGTTGTGAAGATAAATTCTCGAAGTTATATCTACAATGATTCCAGTAATCAGGAAGATGACATAGATGAAGCATTTACACCGACAAATGAAAGAATAGACTTAACAGAAGAAGTCCCAGTTATCGAATCGATTCGATTGGCCGATAATGAAGTTTTGTGTGTTGACTTACAAGATGATACTGACTCCAGAAATGATTTCTCGGAAAACTCAGAAAATGAAGAAATAACATTTAATCCCACCGAAATAAGTGATGAAGATTAGTTGTAAGTTTTATTATACAATTATAATTGAATTAACTAAAATCTTAAATAATAACTATGTAATGCATCATTATTACAGTCATGGCAGGTTTTGGACGTGGCGGGGCGCATGGATCACATAGATCCAATCATCCTTCTTCCTCAGACACACCTTCTTCCAGTAGGCAGCCCACCCCGGATGTTGTTCCTGATTCACAGTCCGACGAGGTTCGCCGGGTGATAGCTTACTACGAGTCTCTTGGTTATCCTCCGCCACCCTTTTACGTAGGAGGCTATGGAGAGCCATCTACCTCAGCAGCCCCTACAGGATTCCCAGTCCAGGTCCCCATACCAGCCCGGACATCGATGGGTTCTGACTCTCCTTCTTCTGGACGGCCGAGCACATCCGTGTCTTTACCCACTGTAGTGGACAGACGTCGGCGTCCCACCCTTTGTTGGAGGTTACGACTGATGGGAGGTAAAAATTTTATAGATTTTATCTTTAAATATTTTCCAAATTTTTATAAATTGTATGGAAGTTAAATTTTCTAGTAAATGCAGGGATTTTTTGAACAGCAACAGGGTGGCAAAGGAGATAACCAACATAATAAAGACACACTTGACTTCCATGCAATTTAGGTGGTGTCGCATCCCTGCTGCAGAGCAGGAGAGACTGTTTGACATGTTTCTGGTAAGAAATGTTTCTAAGAAGTGATACAGAATTTTTTGATCAAGTTTTTTGTATCTTATAAATTGTTATTATTTTTCAGAGTAGGTTTCGCCTTGGCACTGGTCTGGGGAAGGAGGTTTATCGTAGAGCCTTCATTCGTTTGGCAGAAAAGAGAATGAGCGATACATTTTTCAAGGCAAGGAGAGACTCGCATGCGAAGACGGGATGCGAGGAGATGAATTTTGAGGAGATGAAGAGGTTCCCGCCGTCATGGTGTACGGAGGATAGGTATTATACTTGTCAAATAATTTATATTACACTTTTTAAAATAATCAATTATCATAACATAATCCTTCCAGATGGGCCGATTTCTGTGATGCATTCGTTGCGGATGATGAGTTTGGAAGAAGATCTACGGCGGGAAAGACAAACCGCCAAAAACAAAGGATTAAGTCGACCAGTGGCTCTAAAAGCCACAATCAGATTAGAGCGGAGATGGTATTACGATTTAAAATTATTTTTTGGAGATCTACTTTAATATAATGCAATGTTTTAATAGATCTTAAAAAAAAATTCAGGCTGCTAGGTTGGAAAGGGAACCCTCTTTTCAGGAGTGGTGGTCGAGGTCCCACATGAGTGGGAGAGAAGGAGAGTCGCAATGGTCCACTCCTGAAGCAGGACAATTGTTGGTAAGTCTATCAATTTATTTACAATTAATTGATATATTATAACTTATTTATATATATTGTAAACTTTGTATTTCAGGATCGTTATCTGGCACTATCTGCAGAAAAATGGGGTGTCGATCCAACTGGAGAGCAACCACCATTTGATAAAACGATCTGGAAGCAGGTATATATGGATAAATATTATCTTACTATATTCATTTCTAATATTTATTTTTATATTAAAAATTGAAAAACTTATAAGGTGTTGGAGGAGAGGGACGTTGTGGCGAATAGGAAGCAGACGCTTGGTGGTCTTCCTCCATATTATGTGGAGGAACATCGTCACTCCTATTCTGCATACTCTCAGCCGTCGTACACGCAACCACATCCGTCCCAATCAACAGTTCCAATGGAGTCGCAGATGGCGATGATGGTGGAGCAGGTGACGAAGCTCCGAGAGGAGTTCACGGCGTACATGTAAGTATTCTTCTTATAGAATGAGTAATACAATTAAATTTCTATATCTACAAAATGCATGTAATAGATAAATATCTTCCATATATAATATAGGTCGCAAGGGCGTGCATCTCAACCTGAAGAGATTGAATCTGATAACGAAGAGGAGGAGGAGAATGACCCTGAAGAAGAGGCACGCATGTATGCGAGGTTCAAAGAAAAGGAGAAAGAAAAAAAGAAATCAAAGCAGGGTTTAGTGTCCAAATTTTTTAGATCAAAGAAGAAGTAAATTTTTGGTGGTTTGGACGTGTATTTTTTTTAAACTTTTAGAACATCTTTTAATTTATATGAACTTTGTTGGCGTTGACTTGTTTGTAATATTTAGATATTAAATTAGATTGTTTATTTCTGAATTCATGTATATTGTGTTCCTTTAAATTCTTAGTGCTAGTTATCTTACTCTACGAACTGCTATAATATATATACCCTTAGGGAGCTACCTGCAGTGGTTTATTGGCAGGGTATACAGGTTCGACGGGGCGTCAAAACCCTGTCGAACCTGTATATTTTTTTCCTGGAAATCACTTTGGGCGAGCACATGTGCTCGCCCGGTGCTCCGTGGGTAATCGCAAATTATAGAGGAGGCGATCACATCGGCGAGCACATATGTGCCCGCCAGAGAGAGGGCGAGCACATAGCGTCCCAAGGTGCTCGCCCACCAGCCGTGGCGACTCTCAGATAAGCGAGCACGCCCTTAACGAGCACATGTGCTCGCCCACCCCTCGGGCGTGCACATGGTGTGCACCAGGCGTGCACATGGCGTGCACCAGGCGTGCACATAACGAGCTTTTATGTGCACGCCAATCCCGCCTTTTTTGTAGTGGACACACACATCTGGAACCATCATTCCTCTCCTCAAAATCCACCTCACCAGTCGCTTCAGGGGTTGTCCGCCTTTACGCAGGCATCAACCCAGCTCCTCTCCCTCCTCTTGTGATAGGGGAGCGGGGGATTGAGGGGCCACAATGACTCTGACCTTGGTGAAGACCCATGGCCCCCAGCCATGTTTATGGCCTTAAATGTGGTCATACGAGCTTCCCTACATGGTTGGTAGAGTGAAGCGAAGATCGGGGCATCCTCAGTGCTCAGCAAAAGCCTCCCCGTCAATCGACGATCCTCTTCAAATACTAGGTAATCCTCTCACCCCTTTGTTTACATGTTTTCTCCTATTTAATTAGGCATGTACTTCCCTCCCCCCCCCCCCAATTGAGAACGCCACCAGCACCGTCAAACCATCCCGACCTTCTCTCACCATTTAGAACCCCTTCTTCCTTCCTCCACATCTCAGTCCGCTCCACCCCATTTCTCCGCCACCACGGCAGAGGAATCGTCGGACCTCCACCTTCTCCGTGCATGCTAGGTCCTTCACTCATCTCACGCATGCACTCGATATTTCCTTGTCTGTCTCCTTAACATCGCAGGTCTCAAAATCTTCAATGATCGGATGTTTCATGATCCCTCCGTTCTAGAGCCTCTACGCCGATGAGGGGAGGTCGATTTGCCTCGTCGGCCACCCTCTCCTCTAACTTCCAGGGCATTCGCCACCCTCCAGCGGAACTTCCTCGACCTTCAGAGCCTGAGGAGAAGCATAAAGGAGATTCCAGGAGCTCGTCGAGCCCAACCTTCACTGTCGCATCGAGGAGGACGACGGTGGAGCCCCATGTTATACTATCTGATCAAGATCCCAATGCCAACTCCAGCCTCGACGCCAACCTAAGAGGATCGCTGGGATCGGATCGGTTCCGAAGCAACTCGGGTTGCCATGTGGCCTAAGCCACCTGCAATCGATCGCAACCTAGCTCCGAGCCTGCTTGCAGGTGCTTCATGCGTACGGGCATGGCATTTTGTAGTAGTAGCCCCAAGCTTCCCCAAATTTGCTAATTGATCCTCCCCAAGCACACGTGCCTCACATGTCGTGCCTGGGTAAATTACATGAAAGTCTAGTCGATTTATTAAATTAAAAAAAGGCCCTTGCCAAGACCAGTTTGCAACATTTTATCTATTTATTTTCCTTTTTTCTTGCATTTATGTCTCCGGATGCTTTTGTTTAGATATTGAGTATATGGACTCTATTTTAGTTGATTTCAATTTCATTTTGATGCTAATTTGATGCTCTACATGATGGTGATTAATTTGTTGATTTGGCACTTAGATCAGTATGCTAAATATTGATGATTATTGTATCACTTGCTCATTGATCTTTCATACCATTTGTTTATTAATTGATGAAATTGATGCATCAATTAACATTGAAATTGATCCTTTTTGTATTGCTCAATCACTTGATAGATTTGGAATTTTAACCTGCATAAAAACCAAATAAAATTGTATTCTTTTCATCCATGCATCATGCATCACATCACATGCATTGCATCATTTTGTGCATTATTTTATGCATTGTCTGCTTGTTGACCTAGGTTTTGAAATAATCACTTAACTTAACCATTAATTTCTGATTAATCATCGAAGAGACTCGTGTCCATGTGTTCGACTTTGGTAGACTTCCTAAGTAAATATTCTCCATACATTCAAAGGTGTGGGTTCTGAATGTTCCCTTTTCGCCTCATGTGCTACAAGAACATATCATTATTAATAGAGGTGAAAACACATTCATTAGATACCACCATCAACTGAGGGATTGATGGTGGTAAAGTGGGAAGCGGATCCTAGTCGCCATCCGACTTGCATGTGTTAAGCATGCTACCAGCATTTATCCTGAGCCAGGATCGAACTCTCTAAGAGATTCATAGTTGCATTACTTATAGCTTCCTTATTTGTAGACAAAGCTTATTCGAAGTTGTCTTTCAATTCAAACTTGTATCTATGTGCTTCATACAAGGTTGGGAAGATAGGGGTGAAGGACAAGAAATTGGGATTTTTCTAGTTTTAGCCCCAAAAAAGTTGAAATATACTGAATTTAAGAAAAATAATCTTAATTGGAATATAAATAGGAATCTTTTTACTATACATTATCTAACAAACTCAGTGGAATATTCAAAGTTTAAAAAGTAACAACATAGAACTCAATCTTTAAGTTGTATCTCAAATTGATTTTAGACTAGTGTGGTCTAAGGTTAAAAAGACAAAATAAACAACCTATTTCAGTAGTTGTTGACTTTATTGGAATGAATTATAATGATAAGTATCACATTGTTACTTCTTAAAGTTCAAGACAGCATTCAGATTGGGTTTATAGAACAGCAGTTTTACTGTAATTTACTCTTTTCAAAGAGCACCAATCTAGCAAGTGCAGCGCCAATTCGCAGAACAATTACTGTATTTTCTTCGGGCTTGCCATATCACCAACAAATCTGACAACTCCTATAAACTAACGTAATAGTGGAATCTTTTTACTAAAAATAAAATAAAATAAAGAGTAGGATATTTGCATTTCTTAAATGAAAACGCTTATATATGCTGTCAATAGAATATAGCTTTTTTTTTCTTAACATGGAGGAGCACATTTTCAAATGTCAGATAAGGATAAGTTAGATCCTAAATAAAAAAAATCGCCACACCTGAAGAATCATTTACAACAGAAGCATTCTAGCACCTTTTTGAAGCCCGTGTACGTTTTAAAGTATGGAAACATCTTCTCACAATCTATGAGGACACTTTAAAGGTCAACCAACCTCTGAACTTGCTAAGGTGAAGGATGCTCTTGATCAAAAGTAGGAAGCATCTTTTTATTCCTGGCATCACCCCTCCATTAGGCACTGCCAAGCTGAAGGATGGTCATGACTCATGAGACACCACATTCAACAGTGTCAAAAATGTTCAACGCATCGACAGCTGCTAAAAGAAATTGTAGGTAGTAAAGTAATAACATGGAAGCAACATTCATTTCCTCCAAGCATCATCCACAACGGACCCATATCTCACATTAGTACATGCGACCATGTCAAACTCCTATCTCAAAAGCTTTCTCCTCCCACGTGCAAATAAACAAATCAAAGTCTACTCAAGGAATTTTCTATATGGATTCATCCCCTCCAGCTAAAGCTACATCTAGTTGAATCTGGTATTAGATTCCAAAAGAGAGACGAGTTTAATAGCATTATCACGCAGCCATAGCCTAAACAGTGGAATGAAACCAATGAGCATTAAACTTATCATTCATCAAAAAACGGACAACACCAAATGTGCAGACAAGCTTCAGCTACGTATTATTTATCCGCAATGAATCAGCATAAACTGGCATCATAAGACTGTTACATTGTTGAAAAGTCTAAATAGAACCTGCAGCATGAGCACTCATGTCGTCCGCACACTCAACCGGCATTCTCCTCGGCGTAGCTCGAGCTTCTGTCATCCTATATCAGGAGACTGATCAATCTATATTCGAGTTGTTGTGCATATCCTCTATCAAATGGATTGCAGGATCTATACCCCAATCAAATCAGCGAGAATCGGGAAGAACAGAGCACCAGAGATATCAGCAGTCAATCTCCCACAAGCATGCTGAGCATTCTAGGGCCCATTCCTCGGAAATGGTATATGGCTTGTCCATTTGCAATGAACTGGCAACGTGAATGAGTTACCTGCAAAAGAAAAGGCATTCGAAATATAATGGGAGGAAAACAAACACAGTAACTTAGAAGCTATTTATAGCACTTATGGGAACCAAAAGAAAATTGTCAAATGTGACACTCTAATAACGGTACCATGTGAACTTATACATGAGTTCATGAATTTCTGCTAATTATCATTGGATCCAAGCAATGCAACTGGAAACAGATATGCATATCCAAATGTATCTGAATCCAACCGGCTACCATATCTGTTCTATACTAACTTCGACATCTGCATCTGTCTTAAAAAACACATGGACATCATCTAAATTTTCACAAATCTGTATCTGCACTCCTGTTTTTGTTCGAAAATAAATTGTATATTTTTATAATTGCTAAACAGTGTCTTGCACCTTCTCTAACCACATTTGAGATTATTATTATGAAATAAACTAGTTTACTGTATTTATATCCTATATAAGTCATCAATTAAATGTTGAAGCTTTTTTAAGAGAAATTCTGCTAATATCCATATCCAATCCATAGCCACCGTTCAAAATCCATCTTGTTTTAAAATTATGACAGCGCACATTCTCCGGAAGTATTGCTCTACGACGGAAGTTGCCCTGAAAGTATTATTCACTGTAGCCCTAGAGCTCTCTTATATAGGAGAAAAGCTCTATAAGAAAATTACATAGATAGACGAAAGAAATAGAAAATTACAGGATAACAAATAAAGAGATATAAATATCTCAACACTCCCCCTCAAGCTAAAGCATAAATATCTATCATGCTCAGCTTGAAAAAACAATGGTGAAACGGTCCCTTTGCAAGAGCTTTAGTGAACATGTCAACAATCTGATCACCTGAAGCAACATGAGAAGTGAATATAAATCCTTTTGAATCAAATCACGGGTATAATGGCAGTCAACCTCAATGTGATTTGTTCTTTCATGAAATGCAGGACTATTAGCTATAAATAGCGCAGCTTGATTATCACATTTTAGGTGCATAGGAAGAGGCACCTCCATAGTTAGGTCAGTCAGTACGGACTTGACCCACATCATTTATGTGCTCCCTAAGGCCACTACCCTATACTTTGATTCAGCGCTAGATTTGGCCACAATAGTTTGTTTCTTGCTCTTCCATGAAACCAACGAGCTGCCTACAAACACGGTGAAGCCTGAAGTTGACTTCCTATCCTTGGGACCCACAGCATAGTCTGCATTTGCACATACTGACACTGCCAGGGTTGTGTCTCACCTAAATAGAAGTCATCCACCTGGAGAAGACTTGAGATACCTCAAGATCATGTTGATTGCATCCATGTGAGCCTGCCTAGGTTGCTCCATAAATTGGCTAACCCTGCTGACAGCAAACGATATATCAGGCCCGGTAATAGTGACATACAATAGCTTCCCTACTGGCTCTCTGTATTGTCCCTTATCCACCTCTGCAGAGTCATCATCATATAGTCGAGCATTGGGATCCATTGGAGTAGTAGCAGGTCTACATCTTGTCATACCTATCTCAGATAGGAGATCAATGATGTATTTCCTTTGCGTCATTACCATTCCCTGCTGGTTTATTGCAAATTCCAGTCCAAGATAATATCTCAGCATATTAAGACCCTTGGACACGAACTGTTGTTCAAGAAAATCCTTGGCTGCCGGAATTCCTTCGTTATCACTGCCTGTGACAACAATATCATCCACATAAATCAAAATAGCAACCGTACTTTTCTGGGTTCTCTTAACAAAAAGAGAATGATCTGCAGTAGATCTGGCAAAACCCTGTGATTCAATCAACTCTGAGAGCTTCTAAAACCAAGCCCTCGGACTCTGTTAAGGCTATATATAACCTTATGAAGTTTACACAACATACTAGACTACCCCTCAGCAGTAAACCCTAGTGGTTGCTGCATATACACTTCTTCTTGCAAGTCGCCATACAAGAAAGCATTCTTGACATCTAATTGGAAAAGTGGTCAGTCCTTCACCACAGCAACGACAATAAGAATGCGGAATGTAGAGTGACGTGCAACAGGAGAAAAGTTGTATACTGCAGAATTTGAGTGCATTATCATAACGTATATACTTGACATTTGCAGGAAAAACATTCCTTATTCCATTAATAAAAGACTGAATGATAGGACTAGCATCAGACTTGTTCTTAAGCACGAAGATCGGAGATTGCTTTCCAGAGATTGCTCGTTGATCTGGGGTCTGAAGCTCCCGGAGCGGATTGGTTTTTTTCTGTGGCTCCTTAGGCGTAAGCGACTGATGACGAGGTATAGATGCATGAGGCTGCTCGAGGTTATTTCTGATAGGTGCCTTCTATGCAACGCGGCGATCGAATCGATTGAGCACTTATTTTTCTCGTGCCCTGTGGTAACTCAGGTCTGGCTGGATTTGGGACCGGCATGGTGCAGCAGCGGTGACTTCCTCTCTTTTTGGGATTCGGCTCATGCCAACCTTCATAGACCACGGAGGGAGCGGGTTATCCCGATGGCCATTCTCTGGGCGGTCTGGAGGGGAAGAAACGACCTTTTTTCGGGCCAACATTTTTACAAAGAAAATGTGTGTGTGTTAGTTAATCGGTTGCTTGACGATTGGAAACTGTAATGGGTGGGGTGTGATGCTTGTTGACTCGGTTGTTCCTGTTATCTTTTTTTTCGTTTTTAATATATTTTGGGGCGGACACCACTGAGTGTTTCCCCCTACCTTTCAGACTTCAAAAAAAAGCAGGAAGACCCATGAAAATCTAGAAAACTCATCAACAGCAACAAAATAAAAATGATGTCCCTGAAGATCAGGATACGACTGGGACCCCAAATATCCAAATGATCAACTCAAAAAGATTATGACTACTTTGACCCTGACGACTCTGGAATGTGGACCTATGATGCTTCCCAAGCTGGCAGGCCTCGCACTGAAAATTAGAGTGAGATCTGAAGAACATGGAGCGGATTTTGCAGAGGAAGATGACCAAAACGGAGATGCCACGTATACGGAGAGACAGATCCAGTGCGAAGAGAGGAGACACCAACATATGGAGATTGCACCAGTCTGTATATGCCTCCTTGCTCACGGCCAGAACCAATCACCCTGCCCGTTAGAATGTCCTGAAACACAAGAGCAGAGGGGTCAAATATGGCACAATAATGCAAATCCTTGATGATTTAACTAGTAGACAATAGATTCAGAGAGAATTCAGGAGTGTAAAGAACATTCTGAAGCCGCATTTCAGGGGTTAGTTGCACCTCCCCCTGACCAGTAATGGGGGAGTGTGTCCCATCAGCTATCACAACAGATATGTCTGACTGAGTTGGGCTATAGGTACTAAACTGACTCTATCACCACAAAAATGATGGGATGCTCCTGAATCCATAATCCACTCTGATAAGTATGCCCTGTAACAGCTAGTAAAAGCATATGATGTACCTGATGTGGATGTAGAGGTTGAGGCTGCTACCTCCGAAGATCCTAACAGCGAGCTAGATGATCCAGGAGAAGGCATAATCTCCTTGAGTCGTGCAACTAACTCATCGAACCTCTGGTCAGATGCGACAGAAGAACTGATGCCATGTTGGATATGTTCTGTTGCATGTGCTGAAGCAGGAAACCCATGCTTTGAATAGCATGTTTCCTCTGAATGACCTGGTATGTGGCAGTAAGTGCAAGTCTGACGAAGAGGTCTACTGCTCCCTCCTCTCCCACAGCCTCCTCAGTCACGAAACTGCGTAGGGCTCCCCCTACCACGAGATGTTGCCATGGCTGAAGAGGTCTGAGACACGGAAGTACCACCAGAAGATATAGAGAGTCTGCTCAGCCGGCGATATGCCTCCTCCATCGGAGGTATTGTGGCGTCTGTAAGAATCTATGCTCTGGTAGCATCATATTCAGGGTCAAGTGCCGCTAGGAAAACTCCAGTCATCACCGAATCCCTATATGCCTTGAGCTGCTTCGATGCGATAGTCAACGGAATGTAGCCATGTAACTTCTCAAACATACCCCTTAAAGAAGTGTAAAGGGTATGAAGAGGTTGACCATTCTGCTTGGACGTGAAAATGTCATGCTGAAGTTGCAGAATCTTTGATTCGTTCTTTGCTGGAGAGTATGTTGCAGCAAGAATATCCCACATAGCCTTAGCTGTGGGCTGACTCAATATATCGTTGGCTATCTCCAAGGACACTATCCCTGAAAGCCACACACGTGTATATACGTCATCTGCCTCCCATGAGACGTTAACCCCAGTCTTGTCCACAGGCTCTCCTGTGTGAGAATATGCTTCTTGCCATTGTATTGCATTAGATTCATGAACTGCATGGCCTACAGTTCATAGTTAGTTCCATCCATCTTCACGATGGGTGCGGGACCTTTGAAGGCACCCAAGGATGGAACATCTGCTTTGTTGCCTGACATACTGACAACTATCTTCAAGACTGAGGTCACAAGCTAGAAATGTCTACACAGACATATAGGAAGATGGTTGTGGGTGTAGACTCATATCACAACCTCCTCCATCAACAACGAGCTTCTTAAGGTACCTAGGATGGTTTAGAAGATCAAAATCACACCGCAGGATCCAAAATCAGACCTATTCGAGTTTCAGGAAACAAAATGGAGCAGCCTTTTTATGTCCGAGCCACCTGGGAACCCCGGCGACGTCGCCTCACACGTGGACGGTAACAAGCTGCAAGAAGGGGGCGGAGGGGGTGGCCTGCAGGCTACGGAGGGACGGCAGCGGCCTGAGGGCTGCTGCCAGCAGCGGTGGCGGCGGCCTGGGGGTTGTTGCCCGCGACGGCGGCGGCGGCGTAGGGGCTGCTGCCTGTGGGCGACAGGCTCTAGGGTTTTGGTGGGGGGTTTGGAACTCTAGGGCACGAGCTCCGGTCTAGGACCATCGCTCTGATACCATATGGAAAGGATTGAAATGAAAAGGTATCACTGTTACCCTAGAGCTCTCTTATATAGGAGAAAAACTCTATCGAAAAACTACATACATAGACGAAAGAAATAGAAAATTACAAGATAACAAATAAAGAGATATAAATATCTCAACACAGATAGACAAAAGAAAAGCTCTATGGAAAAATTACATAGATTCTCTTATGTCTTGACCTCTAGGAAAACTCCAGTCATCACCGAATCTCTATATGCCTTGAGCTGCTCCGGTGTGGCAGTCAAGGAAATGTAGCCATGTAACTTCTCAAACATACACCTTAAAGTATGCTTTGAGCTTTTCTCCTATATATGCCTTGAGCTTTTCTCCTATACTTGAGCTTGAAAAGTGGTAGAAATGAAAATACTTTTTCATTTCAATCCTTTCCACAATAACCATTAATACTTGTATTTGTATATATATCCTAGTTTAAAACAAATAAGATACAGCAGCACATATTATCCCCATTTGTACCCATCCATTCGCATTCCTAATCCAAACCCAATAACTTGATAGTTCCAATTTCCTCGATAGCTACTTGGCATAGGTCTAGCTTGTTACAAATACAATCAAAGGCAAGGTCCCTCTAAGGATAGAAAGCACTGAAAGGTGAAGCCGTCCCTACAGAAAACCATCGCTATTACGGATGTCTGGCAAATAAGATATTGTAATATAAATGAGGTTGGCAAGTAAAAGTGCACAAAATTTGCATATAACCAATTGAACTATTAACGGATTGGAAACTTTGAATACCATCCGGTCCTCGATACGATCCAGTGCCTTCATTTCCCTGTGGGTGATGGAGACATAATACCACACAATTAATTGATTACACCGTATACGACAGTGACTGTATGTATGGCAGTGCAATCTCCACCACTCATCTAGAATTCTGTGATTCGAAATATTCCTTTCAGCAACTCCACATCCCATCTCAATTGTCTCATTCTTTACCATCTCCATTGTCTTCATATCCAATGGCATCTACATCAACTACCAAATTAAGTTTTACAAGTTGAATTCATGTAACAGTTCCACCTGACCACCTTATTAAGATCTTGAAGGCACATTAGGACATGTACATTCAACATGGAACTTTCCGCTTCCAAACAGATAATTTCGGTAAATCCTGGGCTCACATCAAAAAAGGTCACATCTTCCTTCCAACAATTCTTTAGCTTTCACCAACACCTAATGCTAGGCTTTTTCCTTCTTGTACATCCAAACCAAAGCATTAGGTAGCCATCTTTCACTTCCAAATTACCTTAAATGAGTTTCTCGCATTTTATCTTTTATACCCTTACTATGAATCCAATCCTTTTTTATATGGCCACACATCTACAATAACATCTTCATCTCAGCTATAGACACTCACGTCCAGTGGTACTATCCAACACTTGCTGCCATAAATCAGTGATCATTTCACTGCAGCTCTATAGCATTAATCTTTTTGTTTTCAAGTAAATCTTATGAAAAAGAACACCTGAAACACCTTTCCACTCCAACCATCCAGCATTAATTTCATGGGTGACAAATATATGCAACAATGATTTTAACAATAGTTTGATGTACACAACAGTAGTAGTACGCAAAGGATCACTACATGCTGACAAAGGTCACCATCATAAAAGATGTTCCATGCTCAGTGTAAGAAGCAGATTTGATTAAAAAAAATACAAAGATGAGAAATGTTGATATGAATGCACAAATATATGCAATGCAACAGATACTGGGGAATGAGGCAAATGTGAATGTTATGTGAAAGATGATTAGGAATGGGAAGAGTTGCAAAAGTGTACAAACAATGAACACGGATACCAAATTATGAGTAATACTGGAAACCATGGAAACTGTGACTACCAAAATATATCTTTAGATATGTCGATTGACTCGATTTATTAAACAAGAAATAAGAATTCAGATGTACTTAAATAGGACGAAACCCCGTAATTTTGACATATTCTCAAATAGAGTGCGCATCATCTCTTTGCAAAAAAACTCATCGCATGATAAGTGGGTGATTCTTGAACATGTCACAAGAAGAGTTGACCAAAATATTCCCCAATCCATTATTGTAAAGAAGATGAGCATATGGTGGGACCGATGGTGTCAAAGACCTCAAAAAGTTGTCATTAAGGTGCACCGCATCGCAGTTGAAAAACGTGTACGATGCATGCAACGGTCAGCTGGCGAAATCTGTCACGTCTTATAGCATACGAGGAATGAAAGATCATTGTGATTATAATTGCATAGAACATTCATTTCATTAATCCCTTTATAGAGGAGTGCTCATATATCTTGACCCCAATATGAAGAGGTTCTTCCTCATTATTTTTAAAAAGTCACATTGTTAGACGTTGCAAATTTCCCACCACCCAATTAAATATCCTCTCCCAATTATACATCTCCCCAACTTTAACCTTTTTCATAAAAAGGATTTCAGTGGAGGACATCCTTAAAAATTACCCATAGAAGCCTTCGTTCCTTGGGGAGTAATTTCCTACAAGAGAATGTTATATGGACGATGGCTCAGCTTCCTTGGATAGTGGTAAACGATAGCCCCTCATCTAACGACGACAACGATGCAAGATCAGGATGGTGAAAAGGAGCACAGTATGCAGAGGACAGCAACGATGGAGCGTAGGCGCAAATGGTTGGCAATGTTCAGCGCTCAACGTAGGTGGTCAGGTGGTGCTTGGATGTAAGGCGGAAAGGTGGAATAATCGCAGAGAGGGGATTGGTCAATGGTGGTGTGTCAGATGGTGAGAGAAGTCGAAGAGGCTAACAATATATTGAACTCAATGGAAATTTTAGTAGGTAGGGTGGTAATTGAAGCATGAACACGCATATTTTGATGATAACAGAACTTGTGCAATCAGCTTGAAGTTAGGTCAAGAGCAGAAAAACTATTGGACCAAGAACAAGCTCAAGCCTGAGGAGCTCAAGCTTAAGTGAAGAAGAAACTAAGAAGCTTCAAGGTTGCAAAAAGCAGTAGTCGGTACTCGGTCGGCAGGGTCCCTGAATAAGGATTAATCGGCAGTCGGGCAGCTAATCGAATTTAATCAACCATTAATCGGTTTTGAATTATTTTAATTATTTTAAATATATAAATCATTTATTATACATATATTCTTATATATTAACATAGATTTGAAAATTTTCTATACTATAATAATGATACAAGAGAAGTAATTGACTTTAAATATAACATTAAGTATACTAGTATAAGTTTGCTTTTAAAAAAATTAAAAACTAAAAAAAGGAAAAAGCTTGATGTAAAAGTCCGGTGATTAGTCGACCGACTAGGCCTAGTCGAGTCGGCAATCCCCCCCCCCCGACTCGACTAGTCGGGCCAACTAGTCGGCCGACTTTACAAGCTTGAGAAACCTAAAGAGTTCAAAGCTAAGGAGCTCAAGCTCGGGAAAGGATCTCAAGCTCAAAAAGAAGACAAAGTCTTCTTTCATTGAGTCCTTCATTTTTGTAATTGTCTTAGAGTGTAAGAGTCCTTAAGAATCATGCATATTGCATCTCAGACTTCGGCTTTGACTTTCATGTCAGAATGATTCAATCAGAAGGAAAGTGGGTGTTGCTCCGATCGAGTATAAGATGCGAAAAAATCGCGTAAGGAGGTTTGGCCATTTGCAAATGAGGTTGGGTGATGCACCAGTTAAGAGACGCGACTGTTGGATGTTGAGCTGACAAAGAGAGGGCGAGGAAGGCCCAAAAAGTGTTGGAATGAGACTATCCGAAGGCATCTTAGTTTTTTGGATCTAACCCTGAGAATGACCCAAGAGATATCTGAATGGAGGCAAAGAATCTATGTAGCCGACCCCAAGGTTCCGGAAAGCGGTATGCGTATGCGTTCGGACAGGTCATTGAATAGCGATAAAACGGTATGCAGGGTATATGCGGCTCTACGTGGTTTCCTATTTTTTATTTAAAAATAGATAAATATATACAAAATGACTATAATTGAACTAAATTATGTATAATTGTGGTCCAACAGAAGATATAAGAAAAACGACTTTCATATAGATCTCAAAACATCTCTATCGATCAAATATCAATACTTCAATAGAAAAGTTAGCACACATAAAATTGACAACAATCATCAAAATATGTAAGTATCCGAATAAAAATAGAAATTTAACACAAATAACATTACTAATGTGCTAACTAAAATAACATAAGAAAACAAAAATGTTCAAGCAATAATACTTTGAGGAAGAAGTGTATACATACATTATTTCCTATGACCTAGTTCAATCATTAGTCCTATAATAAAAAAAAGTTTATGGTAATTGGAAATAGTGATCAGGAATCTGTTTGAGGCGTAACATGACATTTTATTTATCAAGTTGTCAGTTTATTACTTGCATTCATATGTGCATCCCATGAATGTGCTTAACTTCTTAGCATAACATGGCATTCAGCAAACCTCCATATAATTGTTTCATGGAATTCAACCAGGTTTACTTTTGCAATTAGATATTAACAGATAATGCTCTTAGATATTAACAGAGATTAACAGCTCTTAGATATTAAGAGAGATTAACTGTTTCATGGAATTCAATCAGGTTGTTGTATTATTCTTCTCAGCAAGTCACCATTGAGTGTCGTGCATAGCATCATAATGTCTATAGGAACGATTGACATACCCACCACAAACTTCCTAAAGTACTTAGATGCTTCGATAAAACAAGAAATAAAAGAGGGTGTGTAGCATATGTGTATCTCCTTTTCCAAAGTGCAATAGGTTGGTCAAGATCCTTTGAATGATTTGTTTTCGTACCACAATCTCCTAAGGAGCTATACTCTAATCTAGTAAAATCTCATGTTGTACAAAAATATCAACAGGGCATCTAGAAAACGATATTGCAGAAGCGTATCAGAGATAAAGAAATATAAAAGGTTGATGAACATCAGGATTTAACGTGGAACCATACTCCTTAAGGAGTGGGATGAAACCACGCGAGAATGCCACTAAGGGTTGATTCTTCTATTAATTTTCTCAACCAATACAATTAGTATGGAGCTTCTCATATAGCCCCAAAGACAGACCAGAGCCCCACTAACAATAGATGTAGGATTAAACATGTGGACGTTGTAGTTGAACCCTGGAGGGATCCAATTACCCATTTATACATGTGAGGCATAATCTAACACTTACTCTCAAGTTGGAGAATGCACTGTTGCAACCCTCGTATCACGCCATTGTCCAGCACCATAACGTTCAACGAGTTAGCTCACAGATTCAAAAACATTGATTGCATGTGCCACCTACGACGACTCATTCACCGCATGTGTGGCAGCTACCGCTGCCCGAGTTTCTGAAGCCCTAAATTAAGGAGTGATGTCGCCAACGCTGCAATTCTCTGTTTCGCCCCCTCCATGGGAGCATTCGAAACCCATGGCACCGTCCTCGTTGCCACCTCTTTCGCCAAGGGAATCGCCACCACCTTGCACACGGCCATCGTTGCCTTGCGTACTGATGAATCTCGTATTCATCAGGCTAAAATCCACTTTTTAATCCCCTAGCTTAAATAATCCAATAAAAAACACCAATAATTACACATTATTATCATGTATCAGTATTATATTGTGTATAAGTAACCTATAATTATTGTTTATAATTACTATTATTTACTTTGTAATTATTTTTCATTAAAAACCCATAAAAAATAGGTTAAATAATTGTCTATAATTCCCTAACCCTTAAAAGAACTAAAAAATACAAAAAAAACTCAAAACCCAAAATCGGTGTTTTAACCCTTTAAAAATACCCCCAAAAATACTTTTTGTACAAATGACCTCTTTTAGTTTTTTTGTCCAACATGAAACTTGTAGATCTCATCGAGATCTACAACTTTCATGTTTTGACTTTTTCTTAGTTTTGCTTCTAACTAATTCTTTTTTACTTTCCTTTGTTTTTATATTTTCTAATTTCCTGATTGGGCCACGTGGCACCCTCTGGGACGCCCACGTGGCCCGCTCCTCCTTCCGCCACCCGGCACCTCTTGGTCCGTCTGATCCTCGCTGCCTGCCTTCATCGTGTATGCCCGTTCTCGCTCCACTCCCAGCCGTCTGATCTTCTCCCAGATCGGATCCTCACCACCCACTTCCGTTTTCACCTCAGCCAACCGATCACCTCATCATCTACATATGCGGTTCGGAAGGGTGCCCGCATACGCATATGCGGTCGCATATGTGGTCGCATGGACCGTATTTCTGAACCTTGAGTAAAGGTGTATAATGAATCTCGTATTCATCATGTTAAAATTCACTTCTTAATCCCCTAGCTTAAATAATCCAATAAAAATCACTAATAATTCCTCATTATTATCATGTATTATATTGTGTATAAGTAACCTATAATTGTTGTTTATAATTACTATTATTTATTTTGTAATTATTTTCTTATTAAAAATCCATAAAAATTAGGTTAAATAATTGTCTATAATTCCCTAACCCTTAAAAGAACTAAAAAATACAAAAAATCTCAAAACCCAAAATCAGTGTTTCTAACCCCTTTAAAAATACCCCAAAAAGTACTTTTTGTATAAATGACCTCTTTTGTCTTTTTATCCAACATGAAACTTATAGATCTCATCGAGATCTACAACTTTCATGTTTTGAATTTTTCCTAATTTTACATCTAACTAATTCTTTTTTATTTTCCTTTGTTTTTATATTTTCTAATTTCCTGATTGGGCCACGTGGTGCCCTCTGGGCCACCCACAAGGCCCACTCCTCCTTCCACCACACGACCCCTCCTGGGTCGCCTGATCCTCGCCGCCCGCCTTCATCGTGTCCGCCCGTTCTCGCTCCACCCCCAACCGTCTGGTCTTCTCCCAGATCGGATCCTCACCACTTGCTTCCGCTTTCACCTCAGCCGACCGATCACCTCATCATCCAAGGGCTAATCTCACGCCATGTCTTCCACTCACTCCCACCCGTTGGATGGTCTCTAAGTCCCATCTGAGCCGATCACTCCCGCCTTTATCCTCGCCTTTTGATGAGATCATATGATCTGATCTAAAGCGTCTGCCAGCTCCGCCATCTGGACCGTTGGATCACATGATCCAACGGCCACTGCGTCGTATTCAACCTTGTGTAACGGTCTCCGACTCACAACCAAGCCACCCCCTTCCAATTTAGCAACCACCTCCGACCTCCCCTCCTCGTTGTAACACCACCTTCACGCTGCCCATTACTCCGACAATCTTCGCGCATTCCTCCTCCACCACTCCCCCGCCATTAAAATCTCCGTTAAAAACCCAAATCTTCATCACATGCAACGTCCATCACCACCTACAAAGTGACTTCCTCTGCCCCCGTTTCCGCTCATCCACCAACCCAAGGGGCTTTGGCCCAGCTCCCTCTGCCCTCCGATGACAGCGGAGGGCAGTGTTGAAGCGACGACGACCCTGTCCCCTAGTGAGATCCATGGCGCCTCCGCCATGCAAGCTCCGCCGTCTCCGGCGGTAGCTGAGCCCCAAGGTCAGGTTGTCCTCGTCGGGCAACGACCCCGAGCTTCCTCGAAGCTCAGCACAAGCTGCTACCTCTGCCAATTGCTCCATTCCAATCTCCAGGTTTCTCCCATCTCATGTTTTCTTGATTTTTCTTGGAATTATCCTGACGCACTCACTCGCTCCCATCTCCATCCGTCCATCTGACTAGCTCCACCATACATCCTACATCCACGCCAACCCTTGCGCACATCCTTCACTTATCCATAGCCCTACCACTCTGACCCACCTTCTTCTCCACATCGCCGAAGAAGAAGCCTCGTGGCCACCGCTCCTGTCGCCTCCACGACCTCCACTCGCCTCACATCACCTCACGCCCATCACATGTATGCTTCGGCTTCCATATAACCCCTGCAGGTTCGCATTGATCAGACTTCGTGCTCCCTCGCCGGTCTCGACCTCCATCTCCGGCGTTGGGTCATGATCAGTGACCTCCTGCTACCCTCACGCATTCCCCTTTGATCAAACTCCTCCGCGAGGTCAGGAAGCGTCGCCATCCCTTGACGAGTACGGGGGAGCCCGGCGGAGATCTGGCGAGCTCATCGGAGCTCCATTTACATCGCCTCTCCCCCGACGGAGGAGAAGCACAGGCGTCGTTGGATGGCCCACCACGACGGCCATCCAATGGCGTAGATAGCGCCACGTCTCCCAACCCGAAGCTGCAGGCCTGGATCCAAGCCGCCTCGTCTCAAAGCTTCCGAAGCCGCCACGTGCCCTCCGAGCCTGCCAAGCCCACCGAACCTGGCCCTCGCATGCATGGCATGTGCAAGGCTGGGTAAATTGCAGGAATGTCCCAGCCACTTTCCAGAATTGCAAGTAGGTCCAGGCGTACGTGCCTAATGTGCACGCCTAGACAATTTAAATCTATGCCCGGCCGATTTCTGATATTTGCTAAAAGGCCCTCGCGTACAATTGCAAAATTACAAAACGACCCAGGCGGTTTGCAAAATTGCAAATAGGTCCCTCCAAGGACCTATTTGCAATTCTTTATCATTTTATTCCTTGTATTTTTATTACATTTATGCCCCTGCATGTTTTCTTCATAACTTGCGCATCGTAAGTCCAAACTGCATGATTTTAGTGTCGTTTTGTTCCTTATTTCCTCCTCTATCTAATGGCATATTTAATTTTCTCATCTGACACTATTTTCAATGTGATGCATTTCTAATGTTATAAAGTGTCTGGTGCTCAATTGCCTTGCCATTAAATAAGTGTTTGCTCGTAATTTTATACACAAAACGACTCTGAATATGAATCGCATTTTCTGCTCATTTTCTCTAGGGCATTTTTGTAATCCATTATCCGCATGATTATCCCTTGCATTCATTCACACCTTAAGCATTGCATTTCGTATAATTGCATTGAAAAATAACTAAAAAAATGCAGGTATCATATATCTGCATTGTTCTGCATTTTATTGTGCACATCTGCATGAAGACCTGAAAATGACGATTTATTCACACACGCTCTTAATTGGCCAAAATTCGAAAAATATATTAAAGTATCTCGTGTCCCTGTGTTCAACCTTGGCAGACTTGCCAAGTATAAATTTTCCACAACATTCAAAGATTGTGATTTTTGCTTCACCAAATTCGTCTCCTATACTACAATTCATTATTATTAAAGAGGTGAATTCTCCGTTCATCACGTACGCCTCGAACAACCACTATTGTCTCCGCTGGAGGCGACACCACACGATCACGAGGCCCCTTTACGAGCCTCCCTCATTGTAATCATGGTTGTCGCCATCGCTTGTTCTCGAGCTTCCACCGTCACCGTGTGCTCTTCATGTCTGGTCATCACCGCCATCCTCTCGCCAAGAAGAGGCGTTGTCGCCTCTTGTTTCGGAAGCAAGAAACCCTAAGACATGGAGAGAAGATCTCTCCAAGGGGATTCGTATACCCTGAAATTAGGGATTGGAAATTGATTTGGGCTAATTTCAGTGAAGTCCCTCCTTCAGACAGATTTTATTCAAAGGTTAAAGTTGGTGGGAACTTGAGAGAAAGTGCTTTAGTTGAAGGGGCAGAAAATTTGCAGTTCTACCCCCTCAAGCGAGAATATTTGAAGAGAGGTGCTGAGAAAAAGAAATTGGGGTTGCCACCTTCTCCAATTAGGACTAGGAGTCTAGGAATGTGGGAATTACCTATATAAGGATCCTATAGTATAGTACATTACCCACATCTCTCATCCTAGACTTGTGCCATTTATTCTCTATGGCTTCCTTAAATTTCACGACGCCAAAGATGAAGTTGCCATGTCAATTCTTCAAGCATCACATCAGGAGAGTGATAATCACGTGGATGTCACCTTTTGCACCACATATGTTCTTCCAACATGAAGTTGACGTCTCCAACCACCGTAACGTGGATTCCGTCATATGCTCCACATCTGTTTTTTCAACATGGGATCGAGAGAGTTGTAATTAAATCGTCAAGTTTTAAACCTAAAGATCGAGCAATTCATCAAGAGATAATTTTTTCAAACAGTGGAAAATTGATGCAACATTTCTCAAATTGATAGGTCAAGCCGGATTGAAGCCATCACAAATTTGGGGATTTTCTAAAATTAAGGATTCTTGTCCCTAATTAGTTATTTTTTAAATTAGTCACTTATTTTATTTAAATAAATTGAGATTGATTGTAATCTCAATCTTTCCGGTGGATAATTTTAGTTAGAGTCAAATTAGGAAGTCAGTTAGAGTCATTAGAATCGGTTAGGATTTTATTTAAAGGGTTTTCACTTTCTGATTTTCCAATCCCACCCCTCCTATATGAAGGGAATCGTAGGCATTTGTTTTAAGCAAATCAGAATATATGAAAAAAATGAGATTTATCTCTCGCTCTCATCACAATCTCCGTGATTTGTCTCCAAAATCCCCGCAACTGGCGCGTTATTATCTTCCCCGTCCCTCTAATTTCTTCTCCACGAAATATTTTCACCGTCAATTATTTTTCACCGTTGGATTTTTCTATCTACATCACATCCCACGTTGTTAAACCAATTCTGGTAGGGTGGCGGGATGGGGCGGGACAAGACATTGTCTTAGTTCTACTTGTGCATATGATGATGGATACGTACAGTATGTATTCCTATGGGCATTAAATATTCAAAGGAAAAACATTTGATGAATCTTGTTGCAAAAGGTGTCCAACTATTCTCTTTTATGGAAGGCTTCGCTGCCCACTTAAGAAGTAAAAACTTGGTTTTGATTTTAAGTTCAGTTTGGATTACTTGGACGTATTTCCAATTGTATGGAAAAATAAATGCTAGGTAGTAGCCTGCAATTAAATTCCAATATCGAAGTGGACTGAACTGGCACCTTTCAACATGCAGCTATTAGTTGGAAGTCAAAAACTTGAAATTTGAGGGAAGATAGGTAAGTAGTTCATGACTTCGAAAGGCAGGTACAACAACTTGGACCATCAAGATCAAACTGCAAAACAAAAAGTAAGGCTATAGTTAGGCAGAAGGGCAATAATAACCATGAAAAAAAACTATTTACTTAAAATATCGGCATTCTAATTACCCTGCCTCAACAGTTACGGGTCTAGAAAGAGATATTAACCAATAGTGGACACATTCGATCCAATCCAAAGTTCCATGAAACTGAATCTGTAGAAGATGAATGAAATATATAATCAGAGACAAACATATCTGAAGAACACAGTAGCTCCAAAATATGTCTGTGATAGTTACGTAATATTGAGTTCGAGAATGCACGATTAACTGTCTTGCTGATTATCTGGAAACAAAAACTACCTTTGCAGTGATTAGGTAAAGACTTTAAAAAACACCCACATGATGGAATTTGACAACTTATCCAATTGAGCATGACAGCATTATTTGCACACAGATTTCATGCAGAAAGCTTCTGAATTCCCTCAAAACTTAGATACACTACAGTTTCTTAACTTTGCATTACAAATTCATTTACAATCAGCTTTTATTTTCAATCATGGTTGTCAAAATTGAATTACATTTATGAAAGAAATGACAAATAGGACCAATGGGGCAATTATGACCACCAAATTAAAAGTTTGACAGCCAAATCATTTCATCTTTTCCAATAAGAGGACAATAAGTTCCAATCTAACATGAATACGATAGTCATTTACATGAATAAAGAATAACCTTCAGTTATTATATTAACTCATTATTAAGTAATACCAAAGAGCTAGTTTGTTTCTCAGTACCCTGCAATATGTCACTATGCTTACCATGGTAAATGCAGTTATATACCAACATCAAGCGGTAGTATAGGCATAAATGTTTCCTGCAAAACATCAAATAATATTACCTCTTCCATTAACATCTCAAAAGCAAAGTTCGCTAACAAATTTCAAGGCTGTTCCCTTTTTAGCATGGAAAATATTTTGCATAAAGTTTGCACCACCAATACCACAGTTGAATCCACTACTCAGTCACAAACCTCGGCAAAGAGTCAGGACAGCATTGGCAGCAAGAGGTGCAATGCCCTGAATCTTCTCAGCAGTGAAAATTGCATCGGAGACTGCAAAACAATCCAAAGAAATTTATTCAACATCTAATGGGGGGAATTATCTCTGAACCGGTAATGCCCAGAGTCAGGACAGCATTGCAGCAAGAGGTGCAATGCCCTGAATCTTCGCAGCACTGAAAATTGCCTTGGAGACTATAATACAAAGAAAAAAATTACCGAACAGCTTATAAGGTGGGTAAACTAGCTCTGAACCGGTAATGTGGAACCAAAGCATGCATCATCTTAAGTATGTATCGGGTTTAGTAGTCATCTAAATACTTAGGAAACAGTAAGCCCAATGAGCATGCACGTACAGCAGACTCAACTTTACTCAACCCCACATCAGTCCATGTGGACGGCATATTCCTACAGCAGTAAACCATATTTTCCATATAATGGTTGATCTCTCCTAAAATTGACTTTGCTGCCTCCAAATTATTTATTTAGGAAGCATAATATCAAACATTGACTTGCGAGGTTGGAAACAGTCGCGTTCTGTCTGTAAATTTATTCTCCTCATGTAGACATGGTTGATTTAATACAATTGTTTTCGTGAAATTGCATATTTTACCTATTGCGTGCTCTTTAATTGATATTAAATTAATCATTGCTCCAAAAATTCATGTTAATTAGTTTTTAGTATGTTCTACATTGTGTTCAAATTTCATGGAATTTGCATGTATATCGAGGTCAGAATAAAATATTTGGTGATTAAAGTAATTAATTTTTAATATATTGTAAACTCAACATTTTTAGGATTTAGAATTTCTCCTGGACAGATTCTCATTAGATACATCTAGGATAATTTTAGTTCCTGAAAATAATTAGGTTTTCTATTTATTAAAATTAATTTGCAAAAAATCACCCTACATGCATTTTTAATTCGTAATTAATTCATTTTGCATCAAAATATTTCAAAAAGATACTGAGCATTAATTTCATCATATTTCATTTCCTGGTCAAGCTTGAGGATTTTTGGACTTGATTTGATCAAAAATTGCATTTTAGTTCCCGAACTTTGTCAAAATTGCATTCCATCCATTAATTGCATTTAAAAATACCAAAAAATATTCCTCTGAAAACCTAAGTTCAGGATCATCTATAGATTGACTTAAGGAGACAGTGGCCTCCCTAAGTTCGACCTTAGGCTTGACCAAGTAAAATATAAATTGACCACTCGCATTAATCGATAAATAAATTAGTGGTCGTTTTGATCAATCCTAATAGCTCGAATACTATAGCAATTCGACAAATTAACATAGGATAATTTTGAGGTTTTTCAAATGGCACTGTTGCCGAGGATCGAACCCGGGTAAACCGCGTGATAGGAGAGAATACTGACCACTATAATTAGATAAAATATGAAATAAATACTTATAACTTAAACTTTTTTAGATTTTTTATATTTAAGAAAATAAAAAGATAAAATAAATAAAATAAAGGGGACATATGTACAATATACAATGAGGAGCCGAAAACCCAAGTTTCACATACAAACTCCGATTCTTTTGAATTTGGTCTTGTTTTGAAGGTAATTAAACGTACATTAATTCAAAAGTGAGTAAGGGTTCATAGGAGACTGTATGAGAGAGATATTCACATTAAAAGCTTTTAGTCTCAAACAATGGTTGGGGTTTTATTCGTCAATTTGACAAGTTAGTATTTTTTGGTATTTTTTATTTATTAGTGTTAGTGGTATGTACACTATAGAGTTGATTTTATCCAATTCTGAATTAGTGAAAAATAAATAAAAATAGAGGAAAATATGGTAATATACAGGTAATATTTACAAAGGAATTTGGCTTCTTATTTAATGCAATTATGCATACTAAAATGCATATATTAATTTTAAATGCATGAATAAGAATAATGCAGAATAAATGGAGAAATGCAGCTAATTACTCGAGAATGAAGCTTTATTTTCAATTTTTAGAGTGATGAATCACATATTCAACAGCCTCCCACGAGACATTGACCCCGGTTTTCTCAACTGACTCTTCCTCGATAAGAATATGTTTCTTACCCGTAGACTTCATGAGGCTCATGAACTTCATGGCCCAGAGCAAGTAGTTTGTCCAGTCCATCTTGACAATCGACGTTTGACCTCTGAAAGCGCATGTAGCGGGCATATCGACTTTGCTCTCTGACATATTATCGGATGAAGAAATGTAGGGTTTTGTATACCAATGTAACTTTGTCTACACAGACATACAGGGATTTGATTACATGTGTAGACTTATGCAATCAAATCCATCAGCATCAGAGAGGGCCGCCAATGACGAAGAAGAGGTACAACGGCAACGGCGACGGAAGAGGTGACCGGTGGCAAAGAGAAGGGTCGCTGACAGTCATGACACCTGGTAGGAACGGTGACGACGCCTGACAGAGGCAGCGGCGACGCCCGATGGGGGGCGACAGTAGCGGTAACAGCGGTCTATCGGGGCGGCAGTGCGAGAAAGAGAGAGACAGAGAGGGAGGGATGGAGGGAGAGAAGGCTTGGCGGGTGGAGTTAGTGTTAGGGTTTCTTCTCGGGTATGAGAGCTCCGACCTAAGACCGTCGCTCTGATACCATGTTGGGAAAAAGAATGGAAGTTGTTTATTCCTGGGAATCCCAGGCTCTCTTATATAGAGGATAGACATATAGGTAAATTACACAAGACGGACATAAGGAAGAGAAATGAGGAAATAGTACAGAAACATAAATATATCTCTACAAGAATGAAGTACATCCAAAAATTCTCAAAGTACAAGAAAAGGTGTCACATCAGGATATAACAAAGAGAATGGAGTTGCATCCTTTATAACATATGATGGGACCATGTTAACAAAATGAGTAGCAGTAAAAATAGCATTCCCCCAGTAAATCCTACTTCATGCGAGTAAGGAATGTGCAATGTCAAGTAGGTGGTGAAGCTTCCATACCTTTATCCCATTTTGCTGGGAGGCATATGGACAGTGATGTTAATAGAACTGACATGCCTCGCACTCAAACGACTTCAGAGAAAAGAGTTCGAGAAAAATCATGGATAGATCTTCGTAAAGGGGAGCCCAAGATGCAAGTGCCAGAGGAACGGGGCATGGAGATGGATGCAGCACCAGCAAAAGTATTATCTGGAGGAATGTCAAGGTAGTAAAGGCCATTCTTCTCATGTCCCTTACTAAAAATTTGCATCGTTCGAATGTCCTGAAAGTAGCAGAAAACTCGTCAAAAATCACGTGGTAATTTAGCTCAGTACAAAGCTTCTGCATAGACAATAGGCTCAAAGGAAAGTCCGGAGCACAGTGAATCCCAATGACTCAGAGTTTGGAGGAGAACTCTATGGTCCTTACAGTGGTAATAGGGAACGAGCCTCGTTGGCAACTCTAGCTGACTTCACAGTGGAAGAGGGTCAAGAGGAGATCAACAGGTACCTTCTCCCATCAGATGAGTAGAAGCATCAGGGTCAATGATCCAACTAGATGTTGAGGTAATGGCAGAGTTGGTTATGTACTTGAAGTGGTAACCAGGTGCGCAACAGGAGTAGCCTCGCTAATAGTGGCACTGAAGTTCTGAAGTAGCTGCATTAGTCTTGAGTAGTCAGTAGTAGTGAGTTGGATTGTATGTCCACTAGAGTCCTGATCAAATAAAGTCCATGTCCCAGTTGCATCATATTTAGAAGCAGAAGCAATATTGAGTCGAAGATTTACAGGAGGATAGCCAAATTTTGCCCAACAGCACTCTGATGGATGATTCCATCATTGAATGCACTGTGGATACCTCATGTCACTGCCATGACCGCAGCCTGAGTCACTACTACAGCATGTGTCACGGTCACGGTCACGACCAGGACCAGAGTTGCAACCTCATCTACTACGAAATATGTGCCGACCTCCTCTTCCAAAGGACACAATGTAAGCAGAGTTTTTTGCACGATGCGAGAGGAAGCATGGCCAGCAGAAGTCTCCATCTCTTGAAGTCGGACAAAAATGACCTTAATGGACGGCAAGGTATCTGATGTGAGAATTTGCTCCTTCATCGTCTGATAACATGGATGTAATCCGACAAGGAATCAATAAACTTGCCATTGGGAGTCAGGACCTCTCTGTCACCTATCTGGGGCAACAGGCAGGCTGAAAAATGGCAAGTTCCATGTATAAACCATTGAGAAGCCAGTAGTACTCTACAAATGTGGACTCTCCTATGAGATCATATCTGCATATGTATGTCTACAAGTCAAGATTTGGTCGTCTGCTAGGAGTATATATGTTCTGATTCTTCCCACATCTCTTTCTTTGTCTCCTTGTAGAGTAGATTTACCGTGGTAATGCTCAACAATATTAGTTATCCAAGTCATCACTTGATAATTATCATCAAGTCATGACTCGTAATCCCCATCAATCTCCTCCAGTGGTTCTTTGGTTAGAATATAAATCTTTCTCTAACCCCCAATGAACACCTTAAAAGCTTGAGAACATAGCACATAATTCTCAGTGCCCTTGAGTTTAATTGTCGTTTCATGTACTATCATAGAAGACGTAGCGTAGAGGGGCTTTGTCTCGATAAGAGATAGATGCCATTGGGTTGGATAGAAAGTAAAAAGATGGTTTGTACAACCTCAAACAATCATTGAGTTAGGGTCGTACCCTAGACTCTTTCTCAAATGTGTGGAGGAGCCCTGTAGGGCTAGCTGGCAAAGCTTGGAAGGGCTGGAGAGGAGGAGCCCCACCCACAGGTGTCTTGGTCGTTAGATCAGGTCGGCTACAATGAGAAAAGCATCTCCCGAGGTTTCACCGCCTACATGGGGCCTGGAGATCAGAATAGGCCCATGTGGAGAGCTTGAAAATCGAGAAATCGCAAGCTCGGTCGAGGAAGGCTGGTCTCGTGAGGCTGAGGGGGGCTAGAGGTTACAGCAAAGGATTTGTTATTAACTATGGTGTAGGATCATTACTTTGATACCATATAGAGAAGAAAATGAGAATGCATGTCTTATTCAATAGTTCTAGGGTTTCTTACGAAACGTGAAACCCTAGAGAGCCAAAAGAAGGGAAACTACAGAAGGATCCAGTATGTTTACAGGAGTCAATAAATAAATAACAAATAACTCTAACATATAAGAAGTGGCACAACCCTAATTTTGACATGATCCCCAATCTGTGCATGTGTCACCAATATGTTATATTAGTTCTTTCTCATGAGCTTTCCAAAAGTATGCATTATAACACAAAAAAATACAGTACATATCAACCTTTCCATAGAAGTGTTTACAAAGTTTAATGGCATTTTTTTCAAAATTATGTTGGGAAAAAGCCAGAACCTGAATTTACAAAAGACCTAAACAATACTCAAGATCAGTCAGATGCATCCAATAAAAACTGTAATATAGCTCACACTACCTGTAATTTGTGGTGGTGTTTCCTTTCCCTCATCCATATTCTCACCATCAGAAATCCCTGATGCAGTTATCGACACAACATGCAGAGAATGAGATCCATCTGATATCCAAGCAATCTGAGATTCTGGAAGTCGGATTTCATTTTCGAAGAAAAGAGGACCATGGACAGTTCTATCAGAATCAACAATAAATTCTGTCAGGCCCATAACAAGAAATGTCACTTACCTGAAGAAGGGTCTGGAAGAACAGCCAGCATCTGCACCTTCAGCGAACAATCTATATGCTTGATTGTTGCATCAACAGCATTTTGCGCACTTAGAATGTGCAAACCCCCAAATGAATCTAGGACCAGAAACTTCATTTTAGACAAAGAATGAATTGATATTGCCATCAACGATGCAGCGGATCCAATTTTATCCTCCGGTTGTCTGCTTTTAGAATGTTTGAATTCCACAAAGAAGGAGCCATGATCACCAGAATTCTGTTTAAGTTTCAAAGTCCGGTGCTTATCTATATGTAACAATTACAGAACAAAATCAATAACGATAGGTTAGGATGGACATTGAACAGAACAAATCGAATCAATTAATGGTCAAGCAGCTAGTTTGGCAGTAACGATGCGTGCAAAGTGACCGAACTTCAATTATCTGGTGTCAGTGGTTTTCTATAAAAAGAGGGTTTCTTATTTAGTAGATAAATTATTTAGCAATCAATCAACGCAACCACAAATAGAAAAAGAATTCCATCAAAATGATGAATAAGACATCATCGCAAATATAAAGATATAGACAACTTTGTTGAATGGAAGGATGAGTCGTATATGCTAGCAATCATATATATATATATATATATATATATTATGAGAGAACTAGACGGGGTTATCTTATTTATTAGTAATGCAAATAAATTCTCCCAAGAATTCATCGAATCTTTTACCAGGGTTTTTTTCCACTCTGGCCGGACAAAGGTAAAACCTTTAACCAATAATCTAGCCCCTCTGAATTTAGAGGAGAAAAACTTGACCAAGCTGCAAGTAGCCTCTACAAGAACAACCAGAAACAGCCCTCGACTCCTCATGATTGCAATAGGCCAAAGAAGAAAAACTAAGCAAAATAATATTGCCGAATAACTACAATAAATAACAAAGAAAAGGAGGTGTATGTCTTCTTATGTAGAATGAAAGGAAAATTAAACATCCCTATCCTGCAAACAACATGTTTTTCAAAGCAAACAAAAATGTTTCCTAAAACATACTGTCGACATGTTATTTACATTTGGCTAAATTATTTCCTCTTAAATACCCGTAAAAGAAACACAACTTTTAAAATATGCACCAAATTTCAAACCCAAGCAAAATTGCATCCTCTTAAATACCCATAAAAGAAGCACAACTTTTAAATTATGCACCAATTTCCAAACCCATAACAAAAATGCATTGGGAGCCGCTGAACCAGGCCTAAATATAATAGGGAAATTTATTGGTCCAAACCACAAGAAACCTCCCCACAAGGATAGAAAAATGATATACTATCAAAATGTGAAGATGCTCCTCTCCTGATTAAATTTGAGAACGATGGTTGGAGAATAGGTGCCTTCGATGCAGCAGGATTTCCTTCCTAGAGTATTATGGTCATCAATATGTCTCAGGCTCCATCTTTCTTAAGGATTGAAAAATATCGTAACTGAGAATATAATACATTGATCTCAAAAGGGAGTTCCTCTGATGGAACCACGAATAAGGTTCTCACCCAACAGAACATTCAAAGTATATCTCACATTGGATTTCTCGAAAGAGAATGGTCATGCAATGAGTCTCTCTCGAAAGACGTCTGAAAAAAGACCAGTCCTATACAGAACCGTCAAATATGGATGCTTCAAAAGGTTAATACTGTAGGTACAATACTTGATCCTACCTAAAAAAACAACCCCCCCCAATCAAATCAATAAAGCATCTCTGGAAGGAGACTGCCAAAAAAACTACAGTTGAATATGAAACTCTACTCAAGACACCTCATTCTCCCATACTTGGCAGATTATGATGAGAATCGACCAAGTTGGAAGATCAGTGAGAAGAACAAGATATTTCTTCTTTCTTTTAAAAGATCCCTTCTTTTTTATCATCTGTAATCTTGTCATTGTCTCTCCTTTTTAATAGTCCCCTTGTTTCTTTGAACTAATTTTCATTTCATCTTTTTCCCAACTTCCCAACTTTTCCCTTATTTTATTTTTTTCACAAACTTAGGTATTTGAAGGACAAAACAAAGAAGAGATATTTACACCCATAACCCTGAGTAATTTCGTAATTGCATCAAAACCTTCAATAACTCGTAATTACACCCAAGATTCTGAATAGTGCCTAACTATTACATGGCATAACCATGTGTTAATTTGTAACATCCGAAACCAATTAAAGTCGAACTCGTCACGATTAGAGTCAGTTCAACCCAATAAAGTTATCAAACAATATTAAATAACCTTCAATCAATAGATCGAAAATCAAAAGTCGTTTGGTTGTAATCGATCAAAAGCCGAACGCATCGTAATGTGTGCCCGAAAAAGCCACGGCACAAATTCGGAAACTGCGAAACAAACCGAGACCGTCATAAAAATCCTATTCGACGAAATAAAACTAACGGAAACGACCGTTCGTCAATCGGAGATCATATGATATTATAAAACCGAGAAATTTAACAATAAACCGAAACCGTATCTCAAAAATTCCGGACATCCATACCCGATTAAAAGTATATCAATATTATACTCATTTTGATCATCATTTAGAGACGATCAAAATGAGATATTGCGCATCGAAAGCGGACACTCAAGGCGTGAATACGGTCAACTTTAAGTATGACAAATAAAGAGAGTTTTAAAATAATAATAATAATATATAAATAAAATTTATTTTTTGCTTAACACAAATTTAACATTAACTGTTCGATTGCCAGCAAAAAAATAATAACTATTATATTGAAAAAATAATGTATGACATCAGCAGCTATGACATCAGCATGCTGATGTCATATATATTAAGATATAAAAAAGGTAATGAGGAAGGTTCCATGAACCTTCCCCACTCCCTCTGTTTCTCTCCCATCAATCCCAATGTTGGGAAGCTGTAAATCTCCCTTCTCCCCATTTTCCTCTCCGTTTTCCTATCTTCTCCAGCCATTTTTTCTCCGTGCTATCCAGCAGCCTTGCTGGAGCAGCTCCTCTCCGTTGGAGCTACATAAAGTGCTGCCAAGACAAGCAGCCAACATCCTGCTGCAGCCCTCCCATTTGCTGGAGCTCCAATTTAGAAATTCTGCAACATCGGAGCCTTGGAGCTGCTCCAAGTCACCAAACTTAACATGCAAGTAGATCTCCCTTAGAGATCTAATAAGGTACAGAACTTCTTTCCTTCTTTCTTGCTGCCATGCATGAACCTTAGGCTAAACAAAATATCACCATAGGAGTATAAACTATTTCTAGAGACATATTTTAGGTGTAATCATCATATACAGTACACAAAATATCTCATCATAAAGTTGTCATGTATATTTTGTGCATTTCATACAACAGCAAATTTCCTTTTTCTATCCTTTAGAATATCCAGTAATTATTGTAGCAGAAAGGCTATTTTAAAAATAGCAATCATACATTCATACAGCCATAATATATACTAAAGTTATAAGTCACAGCAGGTCTCCTTTTGTTCCATATAAAAAAATCTTCCAAAACAAATTCATCATAAACAACCAATGGAGGTCATGAATTTAGATGGAATCTGAGACTAGAAAATCCATCATAATTAATTTATTGGTGACTTCATCAGCATTTTTTCAGATTTAATACAACACTACTTTTGGTTAGAGGTGGTGGATATACATAATATGAGCTTGTAAGGAGACAGAGCTGCCTCAAGAGGATGAACCTCGCAGCTTCAAGTTATGATTCCCTTTAAAAGCCTCCTTAACAATTTCATGAATCTATATATCTATATCTATATCTTGTAATCTAATCCAACACAAAAGCATGGGACTGGTCCATCTCTGCTAGACATCAGCTTTGGAAATATGTGAAGGCCATCTTATCAACAAGAAACATAGAATAGAACGGGAAACAGTACCAAGAAACCACACACCACTTTCATCCACAAAACCCCAATTTTTTTCCGAATCTAGAATCTGCTTTCTTTTTTCTTCTGAATTGTAGAGCTAATGTGAGATTACTCTATGCAAATCTCGAATTTATATAATTTGAAGGTGGTTCTGCACATTTGCAATTCCCATCACTATTCTGTTCACGTATTTTCAGAGATATATATATATATACAAGGTTAGGACCATAATCCTTGCAGATGCAGAAGGCTTTCAGTTGTGAATTTAAGGGAATAAAATCACAAGTTAAAAGAATGAAATTCTACCTGTGAAGAGACTGGAGTCTACCTTTCTTCGTCTCAGAATTATTCTAAAAGAACATGCAACATTCATTAATTGGTAAAATATAAACTTCTTGAAAGGGGTATTAGGTTTGACACTTAATGAATAGCCATATGAAACTTATGGAAGAAAAATCACCCTCGAAATAATATTGCTGGCAACTCTAGTGGACAGTGATTTAATGTATATTGAAATATACAATGAAACCTTCTCAACAATAGATAAATAAATTTCGAAGGGGTTTTTATATTTATAGATCTAGGGTATGCTCTTGCTATTACCAATCTAAAATCCTAACTAACATTATTGTGACTAATTTCTACATTAGAATCTAAGAAAATACTTTCCAAATAAGTGCATATGACTATGGTGGAAAATGTTCATGTAGGGTTACAACCATTTTCATTAATAGTGTTGAAATTGATAACTAGATCTATTATATTAACCACACAAGAGGTTGGGAAAGGAAGGTGAAATCATACACATTCATATGATGATGAATCGATAATGACATATAATCCAGAGGGTCGGTCATGGTGACCCCGACACCAGACTGTGCGGGGGCGCGGTGACCCTCAACTGAGCGGGAAATAGGAAGCCCAGTTAGGGTAGCGGCCGCCAAGTGTGCAGGTCAAGGATCCCAGCCCTTTTTACGATTTTACGCGAGCTCGCAGTGTTTTTACGTCTCGTTGGGATCCTGACTTTTGACCAGCTTCATCGATCCTCTGTTTTAGGATACTCATGCGGGGGATCCTCGGTTTTACTTTTTCATATGAGCTCGTCTGTCCGTACTAGTCGGGTCGTGTTCTAGAGTGACTTTTCCGGAGAGTCTCTCTCACCCATCTTAGTGGCGTAGCTTTAGAGTAGATATATCCCTCTATTGGATCGCACTTCCAATTAGAGGATAAGACGGAAGAGCCTCTTAGGAGGCTACCTTACCGCTTGAGTTTGGTTACTTTTCCGCCAATAGGCTTGGCGATGCTACATCTAAATCCTCCTTGATTACATTTAAATCAGTTACAGTTGAATTTGGAAGAGTTACAGTTGAACTCGGAAGGAAACATAATGGTTCTTGGCTAAGAAATGAAATCAATTATAAGGTGTGATAGGTAGAGCTGAATATAATTAAGTTGGTGGACGTGTTGGGAACTTAGTTAGGATGCATTATACCCCATCGCATGCCTACGGGGGCACCCCAACCCTAAGGCACTTTTCACGCCTTAGAGTCATAGTGTGAGATCATGCATAGACCAAGACCACAGACTATCCACTAAACTTGAGAATTTAAATAAAATAAAGAATCAATTCAAAACCACGTTTTCCCCCATTAGCAAAACACATTCTTTTAAGATCTCTAAATAACAAGAGATTAATATTATATATATGAGTCATTAACCACGTTATAAGAATATGACATATGAAAGGTAATGGGTAAAACTTGGGGCATTCCTTCGGGGTAGCTTGAAAACTCTTTCATAACAAGTAGTTGTAAAACTTTCAGTTGTTTATGCCTTACTACTTGTTTCTTTTGTAACCACTTTAAATGCCTACTTATTTCAATAAGTTTTTGGGAAGTACCAACACTCGTTGACGTCTCTTGTACCTCTCATATGTGGCAGGCAAGTTGCCTGCAACTCAATAGTCGGTTGATGATTCCAGATATCAGCTGTTGTTTTAGACGGTACAGTTACTTTTGTCACAATTTTTGTTCAGTTTATGAGATAAAATATTTTTCTTCTCTTTTGTATATTATAGAATAAATGTATACAGTGTCATCTATTTTGTACATATATGGAAAATTAATGAAATGCAATATTGGTGGCACATCTTCCTGTTGTTCTGTGGTTGTGAATATTAATTTGAATGTCATGGCAAAAAATGAAAAAATTTCCCTATATTTTCATATATCTTATACGATCTTTTGTGAAGGTAATACCACGAATGTGTTGTAAACGGGTACCCGGATCCGAGGGCTTGACATAATTTATGCCCCTTTCTCCGTTAACTATGAAGGAATCGGTAAGGTATTTAAATAATCCATCCTTTAAGTTCGTCTAATTTACAATTGATGTCACTACTCCTTCCCTTCCCTATTCCACATGTTTTGCCGTTGTCCATGGTGTCGTCGTCCTCATCTAAGATGTCCGATGCTCATGAAGTCCATGCATGTCGTCATCCTCCTCTTGTGATGTCCGACACCCACGAGGAGTTGCAGTAGACTCAAGAGCGCCAGGCAATTAGCCGAAAATTTTGAGGAAGGCACTGCAATCGCAGGCATAGACTCTCTTCCTCGCACACTAAGCCATTGACGTGTGCAACAGGTAGCGCCGGGAGAGGGAGGGGAGGGATGTTCAGTAAAGTAAATAATTTGTGATGGTGGAGGGAGTAAAATCGGAGAATGCATTTACACGGGGGAACCAAAAATCTGGAGCATTTAGTGAAGACGAGGAGGTTTGTGTATGCCATAGAGGGTGACGGGGACTGAGTGCCTGCAGTACATGCCAAAAATCGGATGGGTTTTAAGGGACGAAGGAAGGGGGAGGTGGTCGGCAGGTTGTGGTCGGAGGAAGGGGAAGAGGATGGAGGAAGAGGGGGGTCGACAGAGGAGATGGTTTAATAGAGGGGCCCAAATACCAAACCAACATCATTGTATCATCAAATATTTCCTTACCCTGACCTATGAAGATGAGGTTTGGTGTCACACTGCACCTATGGAGGTACCTTACCCATAGGACACCTTTGGCAGTTTAACCAAGATACAAATCATACAACCCATGGGAGGATAAAGGATATCGACATAATAGATAAGACATGAATCGCCCTTCAACCACGACCTCATACTCATAATACCAAGCAAATGACAACCGACCGATGCGAAGGTCCCTAGATGGATCGTCAAAACTCCATAATGGTCAAGTCACCTTATTGTACACATAAATCACCTGAGATTCTTGGTGCCTCTACTTTCCAACTTCATCCTCGAGAGTCACTGGTTATTTTTGTTCTTACTAGTAAAGAAATTGGGTATGATGCTATAAACTAAGGTCAAGAAGACCAGGAAGTTGCCCTGGCCATAGAAGAATATGTGGATGTCGAGCCTGAGAAAATCTCACCACTACGAAACAAACCACCCCACATGAATCATGTCCCAAAAGCTAGCCTATCCCGTATGCCCCATTATTAGATGGCATCGAAGAGTCAAACGCAGAATTCAGACCTAAACCTCCTCGGTCAATTCCTGCACATCGTCAAAAGGATATCCCTATGGACTATGTAATCATGCCTACCCCAACCACTAGGATGGTTGTCTTTGAGTTTGCCGTGATTGATCCGATTTTTAAAATGACATATTGTGCCATGTGTATGAAGTCCTTGGATGCATCCCATAAAATGGGTCTCTTCTCCAAGGAAGTCGTTCGCATGTGTTGCATACCTCATTTATTTTTGTCTGATAAAGGCATCAAGTCATTGTCTAAGTTGGGCATGCATTTACACTATAACATTGCATATCACTTCCAAATTAATGCTTAAATAGAAGTAATAATCAGATCTTTGGGACACTTGTTGCATTGTCTCGCAGGAAAACAAACTACTTAATGGGACTCGATTCTTTTTTGTGTAGAATTTTCTTGTAATGGTTCATCTTATCAATCCATTGGGAAGTCTCCTTTTAAATGTTTTTTTGAATTTCCAATTCCATATGGTCTTGATCAAGTCTCCTTAGTTCGATCCGGGAGGGCTGGTGCAATTGCTGACCATATGGCTAATCCTACCCGTCAACTCCACCAAAAATCTACACCAAATCCCTAATTTCATCAACCATGTACCCAAAACAAGCCAATACCTACGTGAGAAAGATGGGATTTGGGGAAGGAAATTTGATTATGGCCCATATCCATAATCAAATTAAGCTCAAATAAAATTGATCCTTTAAGAATCGTCAAGAAGATGGGTCCAAATGCTTATGCAATAGACCTCCCTCCAGAGATGAGCACCTCATCGAAATCAAATGTTGACAGAGATGCAACTATACTAGAGCTACCGCAGACGAAATTGCCACCAACAATCATACATTCGATTTAGATATCGTCAAAGACATCCTTGATATTTGTGAATTGGCAATATATCATGGTCTCATCCAGCGATGGAAGGAACATTCCCTGAAAGTTGATTTGTGGATTGAAGAGCGTGAATTAGAAACGTTCCACCATGATAACCTGTAGAGCTACTACTCCGCAATCTTGTTGGAGCAAGATTCTTCTCGACAGGGGGAAATTGATGCAGTTCATGCCCAACATAGAGGAGGTATGTACAACTTTCAGCAATAAAAGAATTGTCCAAGAGTACCCTTATCTTTATACATCTCTCCAGGGGCTTCCATGTATTTTTTATCCTTTTCTTTGGAGCTTACGATTTGGAAAGGGCAACACACATTCTATGATGCAGCTCATGTAATTTTGGGTTTTTTGTATCTTTAAAGGGTGCAACCATGTTATAAAAGGGCATCATGAGAAGGATAGAAGGAAAATCCGAAAGAAGTAAAGAAAGCCAAGAACACATACGGGCATATCTCCTCTCCCCTTCCCTTCTCTTCCTCTCCTCCTCCTTCTCTCTCGCTCTCTCTCGGCAACCTTCCCTTCCCTTCTTCTCTTCCCCAGTTCAGCCTCCTTCCCTTTTCCCAGCTCCATTCATCCTCTCCAGCAGACCATAGCCCAACTCCCTTCCTCTCCACTCCTAGCTCTTTCTCTCCTCCCAACTCTCATTTCCCTCCTCAACAGCTCGCCACCCTCCTTATTCCCCGCAGCCTCTCCTCCACTCTCCCTCTCTCCCAACCCCGTACACCTTCTCTAGCAAGCTTCCACTCTTCCCCCAACCCTCCCCCTTCTCAAGCAACTTCACCCTTTTCCCCCAGCCCTCCCTCTCTTCCCAGCAGCGCTCAGCTCCCTTCCTCCTCTCCGGTGACCCTTACTCCCTCCCTCTAACAGCTCTAGTATCGCCCCCACAGTTGTTCCCGTCTTTCACTCCACAAACTTCACCGCCATCCTTCACCCCAAACAGCTCAGTCCCTCGCCATTGCTAGAGCCCTCCTTGTCATCTCCATGCTACAGTGGTGGTTATTTTTCTGATTTTTGGTGTTGAGTTCATTTCATATGATTTCATGTACTTCTCTTTTCTATAGTTACGATTCAGCTAAGAAATGGATTCTGCTATACTATTTGGTTTTATTTAGATGAAATCGAACTTAAAATATTCCATATCTTGTAACATTTTGGAAATGTCTTCAGGTGTCATTCTAGTCGAACATTTGAGTACCATGGTGATTGTTGAGATTATTGTACATCTTTGATGCTATTTCTTATTTATTTTCTTTATGTACCTCTCTTTCTATTTACCCAGGGCTTTTTTCCTATATAAAAGAGCACTGGGGTCTCATGAATAATCAAGCTATTCATTTTTCCTAACATGGTATCGGAGCAACGGTCCTAGACCAGGGTTCCCGTATCCCACCCTTAACCTAACACCGCACGCCCCCCCTCCCTCCCTCCCCGTGCCGCCACCGACAGGTCCCCTCCCTCCCCACGCCGCCAGGCATGCCCACACAGCCCCCACGCCCACGCGCAGTCCTTCGGTGATCCTTTAGCACCCATGCACCCAACGGTGATCCCCGCACCCAGCAGCGATCCTTTCTTGTGCCCAGTGGTGATTCTTCGGTACTCCCTGACCTCCCGCAGCCCACGCGCGGAACCCCACCTCCCTCCGCACCCAGCGGTTGCACACCATTGATGCCCCACCCCCCCCCCCCGAGCCGGTTCATTTTCTTATTCACAGGAAGGATGCAGTTTGGTTGTCTATACAGTCTGATTTTGCTCAGTTTTTCGTGATTTTCAATACATAAATCACGACTTTCGACTCTAGCCTATGACAACAAGAGATGAGGATGGTTGTATGAGTCTACAGATAAAACCAATCCTCTATATGATTGTGCAGACTCATTCAAAGCAGTCTACTCCTCAGTTTTGTTTAGGAAATCGGCGTTATTGTTACCATGTCAGAAAACAAGGGTGATGTTTTTCATCTTCCGATGCCTTCAAGGGCCCTACTCCCATTGTGAAGAGGATGGGACCAACTACGAGTTGTGGTCCATGCAGTTTCGCACCCTTATGCAATGCCATAACAAGGAGCACATTCTGACGGATCCAAAGACGGAGGACAAGACTAGGGCTAATGCTTCTTGGAAGCAAGATGATGCCTATGCTTGCATTTGGCTCTATGGGATGCTCACCACAGAGATTGCCAATGATATCGCCAATCAACCCATAGCAAAGGCTATGTGGGACATCTTAACAGACACTTATGGGCAGGCAAAGAATGAGAACAAAATTCTACAGTTGCAGTTTGATATTTTCTCGACCAAGAAGAATGGTCGATCTCTTCATACATACTCTCGCATCTTAGAGGCATGTTTGAACGCCTGCATAGCTTCATGCCTATTACTATCAGCACTGAGCAGCAGCAGGCATATCGGAATGCCACTATGACAGGACTCTTTCTGTCATGTCTTGACTCTGAGTACGATGCAGCACGTACTCAACTACCTATAGGAGAGATGATACCTCCAATGGAGGAGATCTACAAGAGGATAAGCAGAATTACTACTTCATCTACTCTTGTACCTCATACTCCCCCTGTTATGGCACCCTCTCGTGGCATAGGGGCACTTCACAGTTTTGCGGTCGAGGACCACGTGGACGAGGAGGAGGACGTCGGCGAGGCCCATGTTCACATTGCCACCGTCCTGGCCATTCTGAGGAGACATGCTATAAGAAGCATGAGTATCCTACGTATGCTCGAGTTGCTGAGCAGACCGAGCCTACACCTACTCCTGCTCCGGCTCATGATGCATGTTTTGACGATATTGTTTCCAAACTGAGAGAGATGATGACTACACCTACCACTTCGACTGCATGGTCTTCAGATGTCGCACACGCTGCTAGAGCATCTTCGAGTTCGTCAGGTATTGCCTATGCCCTTACCAGTAGTAGCAATTCAAATTTGCATGATTGGAACATGGGCTCTGGAGCATCTCATCATATGTGTGGTGATCGAGCACAGTTTACTTCTTACAGGTCTATCCCTCCTGAGATCAGTTATGATCATGGTATGAAAAGGATAGCCTCGAGGCGGTCGAGACGGAACGGGGCGGGCCTTTTTAGCCTCGAGGTGTATGCCTCATATGATATTGATGAGACGTACGCCTCAGAAGGTCGAGGCGGTCCGAGGCGGTCAAGGCGGAACGAGGCGGTATGTGAAGCATTTTCTGGATTTTACGCTATTTTCTAAAGATTTAAATTGTATTATTGATAGTTTTAGATGCTTATAAATGTATAGTTGTCTATGATATATATTTACAAGATGAATGCTTGGAATTTTTAATTTTTTCATATTCATATTGAGGTGCCTGGAGAATAATCGTTGTAGAAGAAGTCCAACGCGGAGTAGTAGTCCGGTCGTAAGAGAAGAAGTATACGCCCTGACGAAGAAGTCGAAGCTCAGTGAAGACGGATGATCTGAGTAGTAGTCTGAAGCGTCGGTTTGTCGGTCATGGAAGGGCAGCAGACGTCCTGAAGAATCATCTCTGACTCCCCCTTTCTCCCATACTTGATAGATAAAGAGTATGGAACATCAAGTTGGGAGAAACAAAAAGTTGGGAGAAATAAGTCGTGGTGAAGCAGGAGCTATAGGAGGGGAGGCTCCAGGCAGTGCCGGCTACGCAGAAGATGCGGCTGGAGCTACTGGAGCCTCGGGCGGTGCTTTAGGTGCCGCTGGAGGTGGCAGTTGGTGCTGCTGGGACTCGAACTGCTTTGCGCGGGACTATCGAATCCACGAGCTACGCAAGAGGTCCAGCCCTCTCTCCTTGTCGTCGAGAAAGGGCTGGTGATGGCGGCGAATTAGGTATTACGCTCTGATTTAAGATCATTGCTCTGATACCATGTTGAGAAGATGAACGGATGAGATGTTTATTCCATAGAGCTAGGGTCTCTTATATAGAGAGAATACCCTAGAGAGTACAAGGGCTACGGAATCCGAAAGGTCACAGGGGGTCACGGAACTCGAAAGGACACAGAGGGTTACGGAACCCGAAGGGTCAAGGGAGGTTACGAAACCCGAAGGGTTACAAACATAAATGTAAATCTAATAACTCTAACAGATATTTTAATGACAATTACAGCCAATGATTCTATATTTGAATGCGTAGAAATTTAGTGGATAGGTTTATGAAATTTACATATCATTTCTTTCATATTCTTATCTTCATAATTTCATCATATATTACAATGTTATATATTATATGTATGTCAATTTAGATAATTTTATCAGTAAATATATTTATCATACTTTTTGTAAATATTTTCCTATACAAACTGAGGCTTACGCCTCGCCTTCAGGGAAAAGGCCTCGTTTTGCCTTTCGTTTTTTCAAACCTTGGTTGTGATTGCCAATGGGGTTCACCTAACCATTGTTGGATAGGGGGAGATTGTTCTAACTCCCTCGATGTGTCTGCAGAATGTCTTAAATGCTCCAGTATTTCAGATGAATCTTTTGTATATTAGCCAGATTATAAAAGATTTGCATTGTCGTGTCATATTTGATCCTTCTTCTCTTGTGTTTCAGAACATACTCACGGGCAGGGTGATTGGATGTGGTCGTGAGCAGAGAGGACTCTACAGACTTGTCCAGTCTCCACGTGTTGGTGCTGCTTCCATCCCTTCTGAACATGTTTCTTCTTTCATGTGGCATCTTCGCTTTGGACACCTTCCTCTACAGAAGATGTGTCATGTCCTCCAACAGATCTCTAATCGTACTACCTTGGAGTGTGAGGTGTGTCAGCTTGGGAAGTACCATCGATCCTCTTTTCCGAGTCGTCAGAGTCGTCAAAGTCAAGGTTTGAAAAAACGAAAAAGCGAAACGAGACAGTTACCCTAAAATCAAGGGGACGCGTAGCCTCAAGGCGGTCGATGCGTATGCCTTAATATTCCCACCCAAATTATGTAATTTAATAAAGAATGTTGTAATAATATCAGTAAGACAATATTATCTAATAAAATTCCAATGTTCCAAAGCAATTAAAGCATATTTCAAGTAACTTTTCAATACAAAGAGTAACAAACATGGCTGGTAGACTACTTGGGCTAATGTAAAAGTCTACAAGCTCAAGACAAAATATTACAATGCTTACAGAACATAAATGAGTTCGAATATTCTACTTCTAGTACATGTCTACTAGTTCAAAAACCCAAAGAAAATACTAAAAGATGTAGCTCACAATATTCTAATCAAGGTTCCGAGCTTCCAAGCCCAACTCAATATATGTATAAAGATCAGCATCTGAAGAACTACTACTTGTTGGATCATCTAATGAGTCATCCATATACTTCAAATTTGCTTCATCTTCCCCTTCATAGCTAACTTCATCGTCACCGTCATGAAACTCCTCATCATCAACGTCCACTACTGCTTTACCTAAATTAGATAACACTAATGTTACTTAACTTACTTCTATTGTGTTTAACATAACCAAATATGTTCGAGAATCAAAATAATAGGAAGCCATTACCTTTATCCTTCCTCCTCTTCCGATGTGAATTGTCTTGTTGATCAGCTTCATCCTCAGCTTTTACAACCTCATCTTCAATGGGGGTGTTTGCATCAAGTTCTTGATACGCTTCAAAGTCACAACTTTGGAGCTCTGACACTCATTCATCACTAGAATCCACGTCATCCAAGCATAGAGGATCCTCCACAGTCTTTCTCCTAATCTCTCTATACTTCAACTTTAGGTTAAACATCACATAGACAAAATCATTCAATTTGGCTTGCGTGAGTCATTCCTTCTTTTTGTGTGGACCTAGTGGTAGATTTCCAATATAAATAATTATGTTAATCATAAATCTTAATATAATATAATTGTAAATATTATCGAAATATTACATGATTAAAAGAACTCCAGTTCCGCTCGTAACCCAATGCACTACAAGTCAAACTCAAAATTCGGATGGCATATTTTTGCAATTCGGGACATTCATCCCCAAATTGAGACCATCTGCTGAAAATGTTATATTTCACAAACAAAATTAATGTTAGATAATTATCAATTGAAAGAAATAAATAATAAAATAAAATGCATACTGACCAAGACTCCTCTTCTTTCATGTACTTATTGCGTTTTCCCATCAAAGAAGTCTCTTGCATGCTTAAAAGCATCAATCTGTAGATCAATTTTCTCCCTTGCAGTTTGATCATCTATCATCCTCATTATGCAATCAAAGAAGCCCTTTTTTATCTCAAAATGTTTGGAGAAAGAAGGTTCGTATTGGCATTGAGGATTCAGAAAGTATGTTGTTGCATGCAAATTGGTATGGAGTTGGCGATCCCATCTGTCATCCATAATATCCCACAATGTTCGGTATTTTGTTTCATCATTGTCTAATGCCTTCCCTATTTCTTCCTTAGCTCTATCCATGGCCTCATAGATGAAACCCACTGGTGGATATTTTTCGGAATCCACCATGCGCAAAACCATAACCAACAGCTTCGTCGTTCGTATCACACAGGCAACACCATGCCAAAAAGTTTTGCTTCTCAAAATTGTTTGACTTACACTTTTCCCTTGAGGCTTAGAAGCATACGGACTCTTCTTCCATTTACAAGAAGTAAAAAAGGACTCGAGGGGATCCTTTATGCTCATCAATTTTTGTAACGTGAGAAAAGCCGAAGCAAAACGTGTGACGGCCGGTCATATCAAATCTCCTCCTATTTGGTTCCTTACCATGGCTAAAACCCATCCATGCGCATAGATGTAGTTAATGATCCTTTTTGCTTTCTTGAACATAAAGGCAGGTAGAGGCAATTTCAAGATATCCTCCAACATCAACTCTATGCAGTGGGCCGCACATGGAGTCCAGTAAAGATGCTTCCTTTTCTCCATCAACATTTGTCCAGCCGCCTTGTAATTTGATGCATTGTCTATAATAACCTGCAAAACATTGCATTCGCCGACCTCCTCCACAATCTCATCCAATATGTTAAAAAGCAAAGTTGCATTCTTTACTTTATCAGACGCATCGATAGTCTTCAAGAACCAAGTGCCTTTCGGATTGTTCACCAAGAAGTTGATTAAAGAACGACCTTTTACATCTGTCCAGCCATCTGACATTATGCTGCAGCCAGTTTCCGCCTAAGAAGCCCTTGCCTCCCATAACATCCCCAATGCTCTTCATTTCTTTCAAAATCCAACTCTTAAGCTAGTAAGCCAATGAAGGCTTCAATCCCCTTCCAAAGGAGCCGACAGCATGAAGCATGGCCGGAAAGGAAGGGTTGCATGCATAATTGAATGGCAACCCATTCTCGAAGAAGAATCTGCCAATGGTACGACAAATACGATTTCTCTCCTCTTTCTTCCATGTCTCGTTCAATGTAGTTTGATTATCACTCGTCCCAATCGTAGTCGTTGGAATTGGACTTCCCAATGGTGATGGGCCAACAACAAAGAAGTCCATGGAACCTCTTGCTTTCTTCATGTTACTAGATCCAGATGGACTGATTGCTTGATTTTCACCACCGAATGGATTTTGCATCTCAAAACTACCAGCTCTACACAATTCTTCCATCTCCATCATTGCTCTTCTACTTTTATCTTCGTTGGAAGATAATATAGCCTCCATTTCATTCAACACTTCAATAGGAACTTGTGCGCAACCTTCACATTTTTTCCGGTCTTCGCAAGATGATGCTTGATTCTAGCGACTCCACCAGTAATCCTCTTACCACAAAAATTGCATTGGACATATACATATCCTTTAGCTTTTTAAGTCTCCTCCATCTCAAGTTGAACGCAATATTTCCATGCAGGATCATTCCGGTTTCCTTCAGAATTCTTAGGGCCTTTGTTTGACTTCGACATCTCTATGATTTCGAGTAACAAAAATAAACAACGATCATACGGTTTAACTAAATATATGAAATGTTAGTTCAATAAATAGAAGATAACATAACCAATTCTTTTAAAACCTAACCAAATTTGGATTACAACTCTTATATGTATTACAGCATAAAAAATGACGAGGCATCAAAGGGGCTAGTACTAAAAAAATCTACAAAAAATTAAAAAAAACATGCCTAACCGGACTGTAGGGTGGAGGCGAGGTAGGCGTGCGAGGGGCCGAGGGCTTCTGGAACTAGAAGGTGCTGCAGTAAAGGCCTCTAGCAGCACGATGAAGGAGGAGAGGAAGATGGGCGAAGGGCGGCGAGGACTTCCCAACACGCAGGCAGCGAGGGATAGGGTTCCAACTTCAAGGCCTCTAGTTCCAGCACGTTAGGGCGATAGGGCACGCAAGCGACAAGGGGAGGAAATTGGTTATAAGTGGGTCATGTGCGAAGCACGTGACCCACTAAAACCCCACAGTGCCTCATAGTTGCACCTCGCCTCAGACCGCCTCGCCTCGAGCATCAAGCCGATCATCTCGAGCATCGAGACGATTACCTCGAGCATCGAGGCGATCGCCTCGTAGCTGTAGACCGAGGCGTGCGTCTCTGAACCGTTTTGCCATGCCTCGCCTCGAGGCGTACGCCTCGGGCGCCTCGAGGCGTGATTTTTCGAACCATGGTCACAATAGTCAATTGCTTGAGTTGGTTCACTTTGATATCTCGAGTCCTAGTCGTATTCATGATCATCAGGCACATCGTATTTATATGGTTGCTGTGGATGATTTCTCTAGATTATCTTGGGTCTTCATGATAAAGAATAAAACTGAAGCCGGTCATGTTATTAAAGCTTTTCTTATTGAGATTAAGAATATTTTTCTGCTGATGTGAAATTTATTCGCACGGACAATGCCTTGGAGTTTTCTACTTTACAGTTGTCTGACTTTCTCAGATCCATTGGTGTTGTTCATCAGACTTTGTGTGCTTACACTTCGCAGCAGAATGGTGTTGCTGAACGCAAACACCGTCATCTTTTGGATGTCACGAGGACTTTTTTGATTCAGAGTCGAGCTCCTCATTCGTTCTGGGGTGATGCGGTTCTCACTGCATGTTACTTGGTGAATTGCATGCCATCTACTATCCTTGGAGAAAATGTTTCTTTCTTGATTGTATTTCCTGAGGACTTATTCTCCCTTACCCCCCAGAGTCTTTGGATCCGTGCGTCCATGGAGTCCCCTAAATCACCTCACAGCATTGTCGCAACTCTCTCCACGATCGTCTTAGTCCATAACTCCCTAACAACAGGACAGGAAAACAAAACATGCTCAGCACTTTCCTCTACCTCTTCGCAACGCATACAAGTGTTGATCACAACCAGGAAAGAACAAAAATCTTCTATACCCCGTCATAAGACACTTATGTCGCAGTAGCCAAATGAAAATCCAGATTTGCAAAGATACCTTCCAGCACCATAAGTCAATGAATAGATCTGAGATCAATGCATGATCCCACTTCGCCCCTCGATAGAGCATTATAGGTCTTCCGCACAGTGAAACACCCATCAAACCAGGACCAACGATCAACATATCCACCCATCCCTCTACCAGTTGGTAGAGTCTCAAGCAGTAACATGAAGTCCACGAATCGCTAATCAGATAATTCAATATGATGGGGAGGTATCCAGCTACCGCTCTCCCAACAATATATGACAGACACATCTGTGTCAACTGCTAAAATGTAAAGACACGAATAACAGCCCCTAAAGGGACCTTGTCCGGTACGGTCATCTCTCTAAAACCTGAAACGACATCCATCACCTAGAATATGCCTCATAAGCAACATCACACAGAGGAGTGCATGAAAAATCCCCTTCCAAAACTTGGAAGGCAATAAAACACCAGCATCTGGCTCTAAGGGATCGATCAAAATCCCCTAAATATCATGTAAAGTTTTGCAAAACAAATCATCCCCTCCTGCCTAAATTCAGGCCACCCATTTCGCCGACAGAGTCCGATTCATTATCTCCAGATTACCGTTTCGCCGACAGAGTCCGATTCATTATCTCCAGATTACATATCCAAAGCCCACCATCCTCCCTTGCTAGCATAACAGTCTTCTAACCAACCAGAGGCTTCTCCTGCAACTCTCCAGTCGAGGCCCAAAAAAATGTCTCAAAATCGCCTCAATTTTCCACTATACCCCAACAGGTAGGAGACGCGAGGACAGGGAAAACATCGAGATAGCTGAGAGGACCACCTTCAACAACACAAGCAACTACCTCAAGACAGACATGCAGCACACCAGCTCGCCAATTTCTTCTTCAGATTCTCAATGATACTCGTCACTCCGACCATCGCAACCTATCACCAATCAATGGCAACCCAAGATACATGATATGGAGAGTCCATCTGTGTGTCTGCAAGGCAATCTCACATCCAACCACCTTGCCCTCGTCCATTCTAAAAGGCACAAAAATGAACTTTGCACAATTGATCTTCAAATCGAAGATCATCTTAAAAAGCTCAATAACCGTAGTCATTCATGTGCCTCAACTGAGCCATCCTCCACATAAAATATGGTGCCACCCGCAAACTTGTAGAGTAGGAATCGAAATCTCATTAGCACAGCAACCCGAAAGAAAACCCCACGAACCAGCCTCCCCACCATCCTTTCTAGGGCATCTGCTACCACCACATGCAGCAAGGGCGCCAACGAACACCCTTACCTCACTGAAAGAAACCACCTTCCTACCTGACATTCACCGGCACCACATAAGAAGCAGTCATCACACACCTTTTCATCCATGCAATCCACTCGCTCAAAAAACCCTCAAGATGTAGGGACGACCATACGAAACGTTAATCCACATAATCATAAGACCAATAAATCCACCTTCCACAAAAGACCTTTGGTCTTTTTCATGTGTCATTCCATTGCTATCTCAGATGACAGTACCACACCATCCATCATGTGGCACCTCAAGATGAACATCATCTGAGCAGGATCGATAATCGAGCCAAGTACCTCTTGCAATCTATTGGCAAGCACCTTAACCATGATCAAATAAGCAACATTAGACAGCGTTATAGGGTGTAAGTCCTCAATGCGCCTCAAAACGTCCTTCTTTGGCAGAAGGAACATAAGAGAACAATTCAGTCGCTCAAACCCACCATTTTCCTGATGCAACTCCTCCACCGCCTTCATTGAATCCTGACCCGCCAAGTCCGAAAACTCTCGAAAGAAGAAAATCAAGAATCCATGCAGTCCAGGGGACCCCTCCCCATTCAGAATAGGCATTGCCCGCTTGACCTCAGAAAGCAAGAAAGGATGCAGCAACTCCTTAGACTGCACCGCCGACAAACGTGGGATATTTCTTCACAGCCATCTCTCGTCGTAGCTAAGAACACGCCTACTGATCTCCAGATCCAGGTAGGACCAAGAAAGCGATCCAGGAGGGACCAATGGGAGGAATTCCTCCATGTGTAATTCAGGTTCGTCGCATCTGAAACATCCATCTCCAGACTCCCACAAACTCAGAAAAAGACAAGGAGTCAAGGTCCGAAACCCTCCCCTCCCCCACTATCGCGACCAATCAGCTGATTGAAGAATGGCATTGAAGTCACCACCAACAAGCCATGCAATGCCCAAAAAACGAGAATGTGCCCATTGAAGCTCAACCCAAAGCGCCATCTATGAGGTGCCAATGGGTCCATAGACCATCGACAACAAAAGCACAAAACTATCAGAGGTCCTCCGTAACATAATATAGGAATCGGGTGTGGTACAGCGACTCCATGAGCTCGAAATACCCCTATTCCACCTAGATGCACTAACGGTTGGCAACATCTTGTAATCAGTAAAATGAGATCCATATAAGTCATGCCAGCTAAAGAAGTCTCATGCCTCCATTTTAGTCTCCTACAAACAAACGACATGACATCCACCTCCACCCTTCTAAAAGCACACCCATCACTCTCCTCTTGTCCACCTGGCCAAGGCCCTGAACATTCCAAGATACAATCTTTATCTAACAAAAGAGAAGGCGTCCCTGCCAGCAGCACCCCTATGCATCACGCCACCCTACCATGTTCCTCAGGCAAGTCAGCATGCACTCTAGAACTCCCTGCCACGGCCCTCAACACGAGCGACACTCGGCTGAACAACCACAAGATCATCCCAATTTGCAACCTCCTCTAGTGAGAGTCAGCAAGAAAAGCCACGAGCCCAAAGGTCTTCATGTGCCACATAGTTGTTGCATAGTTGTTCCATTTTTATTAATAATGTCATGCGAAATGAAGGTCATATTCTCGCCCATAGTTATATGGTTGCATATCTCGCATATCAATCAATAATTGTGTGCTTATTTAGAAATCATGTTTATCTTCTTTGAACCCCAAAAATGTTGAGTTCAATATATACTATGGTAATAACTTCAGGTTCAATGAATTGTGCATGATTTGAACTTATCAGAGCTGGTAATAACTTTATTTTACTTGCGAGTAGTTTCTGATCAATAATAAGAAACATAAAATTACTATCTCACAATTGGCCTATAAATGGACCAAGTAGCTTCACAAATATCGCTTAAGTAGCAGTTGTGTAAGGCGAGGCATCGTGGCCAATTTGGAAGTGGCGACAAAATGGATTACTTTTACAACAAAACAACCTAGCAGTTCTTTTATTAGAATTTTATCATCCATATCCTTCCAAGTTAAAATGAATGGAATTGCCTGCTTTTCAAAGACAATAGTTAGTGTACACTAAATCGACAATCATTTTAATGTCTCCCAAGAGCATGGCTATACGATATATCTATGGATGTCTATTTTCCTAAGTATATACAACTTGCATCACTCTTCCCACCATATAGAAATGAATGTCATGGGAAATGGTCCATTCCCTAATGCAATATCCTTCAAACCAGCACAATGTGCTTACACTAAAAGTAAAAAATCGGCAGCCGGTCTACTTAAATAGAGCAAGCAGGGTTTGCGAAACAGTTAAGATATTAGTTATTTTTATTATTGTTGTCTTATTTTCTATTTCTTTCTTCTTCTTTATGTAATTTGCCTCATAAATTTCTCTCCTATATAAGAGAACCCTAGGGCCTCTCATAAAGCAATGAATTCTTTTCCCTTTATATGGTATAAGAGCGACGGTCCTAGACCGGAGTTCCCGTACCCCACAAAACCCTAACCCTATATGCCGCCCCATCCTCTAGTCCGCAGCCCTAGGCCTCCAGGTTGCGACTCCTGACGTGCTAGGCCCCTGCTTGGGCCGGCCAGACCTCCCCGACCGTCATCTAGGCATCACAAGCCGTCGTCGGCCTTCCCGTGGTCTTCCTTGCCCCTCTGCAAGTCGTTGTACGGTCTGAACCGGTCTGATTTTGACCGGGAAACGTGATTTCTGATCTATAAATCACGTTTTCCAGCCCTAGCAAGCAACAACAATTGATGAAGTTAGTTGTATGAGTCTACACGTACAACCAATGCTCAATATGATCGTGTAGACTTGTCTATATCGGTCTACTCCCCAGTTGAGTTCCGTTATTTGGTCATTTTACCATCATGTCAAAGAACAAGGGTGATATTTTCTCGTCTGGAGCATTCAAAGGCCCGACTCCCATCGCTAGGATGGAATCGATGGATGGGGCTAACTATGAGTTGTGGTCCATGCAGTTTCTCACCCTAATGCAGTGCAACAATAAGGAACACATCCTGACAGATATAGAGCCAACGGATAAAATTGGGGAAAATGCTTCTTGGAAGCAAGATGACGCATATGCACGTGTTTGGCTATGAGGGACACTCACCACAGACACAGAGATAGCTAATGATATTTTGAACCAACCCACCGCCAAGGCGATGTGGGACACTTTGGCTTCCACCTATGCTCAAGCGAAGAATGAGGCCAAGATTCTCCAGTTACAGTTTGACATCTACAAGGCCAAGCAGAATGGTCGTCCTCTGCACGCGTACTACAGTTCATTCCGTGGCATGTTTGAGAAGTTACATAGCTATATGCCTATTACGACATCTCTTAAGCAGCAGAAGGCATATAAGAACTCCGCAATGACTGGAGTTTTCATGGTCGGCCTTGATATAGAGTATGATGCAGCACGTACTCAACTTCTCACATGAGCTACCATACCTCCCATGGAGGAGGCCTATAGCCGACTCAGCCGGATTATCATGCCTCCTATGGTCACTCCTCAGCCCTCGTCAGCTATGGCCACTTCTCGTGGTCGAGGAGTGACGACTCAGTCTAGAGGACGCACTCCTCGTGGGAGAGGCGGTAGACGTCCGCGTGGTCCTTGCAGCTTTTGTCGTCGACCGGGGCATGCAGAGGATACATGATATCAGAAGCATGACTCTTGCTTCCCAGGCAGATCCTCGCATGGATGATATCGTCTCTCGCATTCGAGAGATTATGACCCCTGCTGCAGGAACCCCCACTACAGATACATAAACCACATACAGAGCCTCTTCGAGCTCCTCAGGTATCGCTTATGCATTCACTGGTAGTCATGGTGCAGATATGACAGAGTGGATTATGGACTATAGTGCTTCTCATCATCTTTGTGGAGACAGAGCACAACTGAAGTCCTACAGGACCATACCACCTGGTAGATGGGTTGTCATTGCCAATGGCGACCACTTACCAATTACAGGACAGGGGGAGGTACATCTGACGCCATCTATGCGTCTTCAGAATGTTCTATATGCTCCTGACTTTCAGATGAATTTACTTTCCATTAGTCAGATTACTAAGGATCTGCATTGTCATGCCATCTTTGATCCATTTTCTCTTGTATTTCAGGACATACTCACGGGCAGGGTGATTGGAAGTGGCCGTGAGCAGCAGGGACTCTACAGATTGGTCCAACCTTCTCATGTTGGCGTTTCCACTATACCTACTGGACTAGTCTCTCCATATCTGTGGCACCTTCGTTTTGGTCACCTTCCTCTGCAGAAGCTATGCCATGTTCTTCCTCAGATTTCCACGAGATCCTCCTTTCAGTGTGAGGCATGTCAGCTTGGGAAGCATCATCGTTCATCCTTTCCATCCCGTCAGAGTCGGAGCAGTTCCCAGTTGTTTGAGCTCCTTCATTTAGATATTTGAGGTCCGAGTCGTGTTCCTGATCATCAAGGACGTCGTTTTTATCTTGTTGTCGTTGATGATTTTTCTAGACTTTCCTGTGTCTTTCTTTTGAAAAATAAGTCTGAGGCTAGATCCATGATCAAATAATTTATTAATGAAGTAGGGAATATTTTTTCTGCTAATGTCAAATATCTTCGCACTGATAATGCCTATGAATTCTGCACCTTACAGCTTTCTGAGTTTTTTAGATCTCTTGGCAGTGTTCACCAGACCTCATGTGCATGTACTTCTCAGCAGAACGGTATTGCCGAGCGCAAACATCGTCACTTACTTGATGTGACCAGAACCTTGTTGATACAGAGTCATGCTCCTCACTCTTATTGGGGTGATGTTGTCCTTACTACATGCTATTTGGTGAACCGCATGCCCTCATCTGTGTTGGGAGAGAAGATTCCTTTCTCGATTGCGTTTCTCGAGAAGGATCTTTTCTTCCTTACGACTCTTGTGTTTGGATCTGTTGCTTTTGTTCATGATGTCTCTCCAAGTCGGGACAAGCTCTCTCCTAGAGCTGTCAAGTGTGTGTTTGTTGGCTACTCTCGTACCCAGAAGGGGTATCGTTGCTTTGATCCGTTAAAGCGAAAGTACTTTGTCAGTGCTGACGTTACTTTCTTTGAGTCTATTATGTATTTTTCTCCTACAAGTGACAGACTAGCCCCATCTGACTCTGACGATGAGATCTACATGCCTCCACTCCTATTGTCGTTCCTCCGCCTCCCTTTACTCCTGCTCTACCACCACCTCCTCAACCACCACCACCACCACCTGCTCCTGTGGCTCCACCTCCTACTCTGATTCAGTTTTTGCCACGTGTTTTTCCTCGTAGGCCTCACTCGGTCTCATGCTCACAAGTCTTGCCCATCATCCAGCACGCCTCAAGTATGTACTAAGCACATTGTTTCTACTGATGGCACTACTGAGTTGTCTGTACAACATGATTCCACACAGGATGAGCAGGTGCCCTCTCAAGAGGGGAACTCACAGGTCACAGACTTGGCAGATGATCTTGGTGTACCGATTGCTTTGCGAAAGCAGAAATGACAGTGTGCTACTTATCCTCTTGCAGCCCAGGTTTCCTTGAGCATACTGTCAGAGGATTTCAGGAGGTTTACCTTGGCACTATCTATTATGGAGATACCATGGACATATCAGGAGGCTCTAAAGGACAGTCAGTGGAGGTTAGCCATGGAGGAGGAGATGGCTGCATTACAGTCACATGGCATGTAAAGTCTTGTTTCTGCTCCAATTGATGCATCTGTTGTGGGATGCAAATGGGTGTTCACTGTGAAACATCGTGCAGATGGCAACGTGGATCGGTATAGGGCGAGACTTGTAGCACGTGGGTTCACCCAAACATATGGGGTGGACTATCAGGATACTTTCTCTCCAGTTGCCAGACATTCTACTCTACGTGTTCTACTTTCTGTTGTTGTGATACGCGATTGGCCCCTGTATCAACTTGATGTGAAGAATGCATTCCTCTATGGTGATCTACAGGAGGAGGTCTACATGCAGCAGCCACTTGGGTTTGTCGCTGGGGGGTGTCAGAAGGTTTACAGACTACACAAGACTATCTATGGCCTTAAGCAGAGTCTAAGAGCATAGTTCCAGAAGCTTTCGGACGTGATAGAGCAGCAAGGGTTTGTGAGATCGACTGTTGATCACTCCTTGTTTGTGCAGAGGACCCAGAGAGGTACTATTGTCATTCTTATTTACGTTGATGATATTATTGTTACAGGGGATGACAGCAGGGCATTCAGGGTGTCAAGGACTTTCTAAGTCAGCACTTTGTGACCAAGGACCTTGGAAACTTATATTACTTCCTTGGACTGGAGTTTGCCAGGAACCAACGGGGTCTTGTGATGACCCAGAGGAAGTACGTTACAGATCTTCTTTCAGAGACAGGCAAGGCAGATTGCATACCTACCACTACATCTATTGACCCGAGCATGAAGCTCTATGATGATGATACTGAGGAGGTTGACAAGAGGAGGTGCAGAGAGCTTGTTGGCAAGCTAGTATATGTGACTATTACCAAGCCCGACATATCCTTTGCTGTGAGCAAAGTGAGTCAGTTTATGGAGCAGCCTAGACAGGCGCATATGGATGCAGTCTATATGATTCTGAGATATCTGAAGACTTCACCCGGTACGGGACTTCTTTTCAACAGAGGCACATCTCTCTCAGATACAACATGTGCAGATGCATATTATGCTGGGTGTCCAAAGGATAGAAAGTCTACATCAGGCTTTGCTGTGTTTATAGGGAATTCTCTTGTCTCGTGGAAGAGTAAGAAGCAAACTGTGGTTGCCAGATCAAATGCTGAGTCGGAATACAGGGCCATGGCGCATGCTAGTACAGAGATGATGTGGGTTAGATATGTACTTACTGACCTGACTATAGAGGTGCCTCTTCCCATGCACCTCCAATGTGATAATCAAGCTGCTCTTTTCATTGCCAACAACTCAGCCTTTTATGAGAGGACGAAGCACATAGAGGTGGATTGTCACTACACTCGTGACATGATAGAGAAGGGTCTTATCGCCACTACATATGTCAGCTCTAGAGACCAGACAGCAGATGTACTTACAAAGGCCCTATCCAGAGGACCTTATCAGAAATATTGTTCCAAGCTGAGTCTGATCGATACATACGCTCTAACTTGAGGGGGAGTGTTAAGATATTAGTTATTTTTATTATTGTTGTCTTATTTTCTATTTCTTTCTTCTTCTTTTTGTAATTTACCTCATAGGTTTTTCTCCTATATAAGAGAACCTTAGGACCTCTCATATAGCAATGAATTATTTTCCCTTTACCATACAAAAAACTTACGCAGTGCAAGCTCCTTAGTCACCACCTGTCGACCACCGGATGTCGCTTGCTCCACAGTGGCAACTGCAACGGACCCAAAATCAACACCATTGGGCAGTCTCTTCTTCTGCACTTCCCTTTTTAACAAGCTCCTGTCCTTCCCAGCCTCGTGCTTCCGCCGGACCTCCTCGGTCTTCCTCTTGAGCAGGGGCCGCAGCGGGAAGACCCTCACTCCGCCAGCCTCTCCAAGTACCATCAACCCCGCAGCGACAGTGACTGAATAAACCGGCATTGGGCATTCGATGACTGTGCACTTCATAACCTCGATGCCCGACTCGACCACCCTCGCACCGAGGACCCAAAGCCTCCCAGCGGAGTAGACAACGAGGGAGTTGACGGCCCCGCACATACGGACTTTGAAGCCATGGCAGAGGTCCAGGACGATCTCGGAGGCGGCAGGTTTGGAGCCGAGGCAGAGGGTCTGGGGGACGAATGCTTGGTCCCTGAGGGACCAGGCACGGAGGGCGAGGCGGGGGCCGCGGGGGAAGGCGGAGATGAAGAGAAGGCGGGAGGGGGGAACGAGGCGGAGGAAGCAGGAGGCGGAGGAGGGAGGGGGGATGGGGGTAGGGAGAGGGGGAGGGGAGGAGGAGGAGAAGGGGGAGTAGAGGAGCGCGGAGGAGTCGGAAAGGATGAGGGCAAGCGAGCGGGAGGAGGAATCGAAGAGGAAGGAGGAGGGGGAAGGGGAGGGAGAAGGAGAAGGCGGGAGAAGGCGGAGAGAGCGCCCCTGCATGAAGGGGGAGTGGTGGAGGTGTCGGAGTTTAGGGCATTGGGAGATTACTGCAAGATGCAGATGGTCGAAAGATCCATCTGGATTTGCTATTGACTCATTTGGATGGTTTGAGTTGTTGGGAGATGGTGTCGGAGTTGGGAGATTGTGGTGGGAGGGTTGACGAGAAGGTCACGTGATAGGCGCGTGTCAGACTCCTTCACGATAAATCACGTATAGATATGATAAATTTAAACGAAACTATCAAACAGACTGATTAGGGAAAAAATTATGATATTTTAGGTATTGGGATCTGAGCGTCGTCACACTTTGTTAATGATATTTAAAAAAAAGTTAAGAGAATGACAAAGCTGATCTTACGAATAAGATGTACTTGATTTAATATTTTGATAAATAACGTTCTATCGGTTATGTCAATTGTTTTTGTTTCTATTATTATTATCTTCAAATTCTCGTAGGAATGTCATATTTGTTATAATAACAATAATAACATTGAGACATAGCTAATTAATGTTGTTCATCAAAATCTTTGATTATGTGAATCATAGCCTAAGGTCGATTACGTCGTTTTCACGAATAAGTAGAATGTAGTTGGACTAGAATCTAAATTGATTTTTTAAGATCCTTTGGGTAATTTTTTTACTAGTAAGGGGGTGGTGGGGATGTTGGATTGAAACACTGGTCATTGGAGTGGGAGTCCATTGCTTCTATCATTGAACTATATAAGTGGATTCTCACACATCAAAAGGATATTAAAAAATGTTTTTTATTAGTTGTGCTCCTATGAGATATTGCAATATCAGTTGTATCCCTCCCTTTTTCTGGAATATCAGTTGTGCCCCTACCTTCTTGCAAAATTCATAGCTCTACCCTTCTGTTAAGGTAAAGTAGGGACATAACTGATAGTACAAAAAGGGCATAAGTGTGAATTTTGCAAGAAGGTAGGGGCATAACTGATATTCTAAAAAAGTGAGGAGCATAACTAAAATTACAATATTTCAGAGGGACACAACAGATAAAAACCCTAAAAATGGTCTGTTCAGTGCAGTGTGCCAACTATCCAAAAGAGCATGGTTCAAATGCCTCTTGTAGTGTTGTGTTAGGTAGTTGACAGTCAGCGTAAAAAATATTCGGATCTTTCAACATGGATTTTCAAAAAAATCATATGGCCCAACCCTACTTAATATGGGAGAATTTTTCGCCGTTTCTTATCCTTTTGATGTTACGCCAAACATAAAATCCAATCATGAAATATACTCGCTTATCCTTCTTAACGACAACATGTTTCGTCACAAGGACAAGGGATAAATTTGCATGTGTTCGATTCTTGGTTTTAATTGCAATTGTTGTGCTATTGAATGAAGAAGTTAGAGAACAAGGGGCTAAGCACAACAAAGGGGACTTAGATGCAGCCTAGACCAATTTATGTACAAACATCATGAAATTAGTTTTCCGATAGATATATGTAAAAATATCGATGAAAAGCAACATAGGTCGACGTTTATTTAACCAAATTGAGTGTGTAGGTTATGAGTTATGTTGGAAATTTTCAAGAATCAAACTATTTCTAATAAGAAAATCATGACTGGACCTTGCTTCCTATATCGCAAACCTTGCTTCCTAGATCCCTTCCCTCCGTTGATGTTTTCTTTTCTTTATAATTCCAATTGGTTCACCTTACATGGGTTAGGACATAAACCATTTTTTTCTCTAAAGCGTGTATCCTTAATGTACACTCCATTGAAGTTTCATTCTAGTGGCAAGTCATCACTAGACCTCTACTCCTTTTCGCATTACACCTTTTTGAAGGTAAAGAACACGACTCTCATTGATGATTTCTCTGATTTCTGAATCGATACTTGCAAATTTTCAAATATTGTTCCTCCTTGTGTTATGACCCTTTGATGTTTCTTCAAGTTCGGAATATTGAATTTCATCATCTCTTATTTTCTCTTATTGGACCATGGACAACTTGTTTCATGTTGAAGTACTTTGATCTCCCTGTGTTTTCCCTATTTAAATCACAATCTTATAATGTTTCATTCATACATCCTTCTTGTTACATCATGAAGATAACCCTCGCTTACAAAAGGTGTTTGAGGCTATACATTGACTTGGTAATTACTAATAAGTTGCAAATGAACAAAATTTTGATTATTTTGTCTAGTGAATACTTCAGAGTTTGCAAAAAAAACAAAGTTTAAAAAATAGGTAGACTTTTCAAGAAGTAAAACAGAACATTTGATCATATTTATTATCGTTCTTTCTTTCTCGATAATATTTTCTTTTTATATATGAAATTTGACCGTGAAACATCAAGTTTGGACATGTACTTTGATAGTCGTGATTAGATTCAACAATGGTAATACTGGTTATTTGTTTTTACATCATAATATATGTGTTTCTTTTATCACGCCACATTAATAGTATTGACTTAACAATAAATGTGGCTTCTCGTATCTTCTCAAGAAAACCTAAACCCATGTTCATGAAAATCTCCACGATCGTCCTTGATGTTTTTGATATTATTGCCAGAAAATGTTGGTCGGAGGAGATTAACTCCTGGCTCCATTAGCCTAGAAAAGATCTAGGCACAAAAATATATTCATACAGAAGCCCATGTTGATTGTGATGCTTCCCACAACTAAGACAAAGTTCATAAATAAGATCTCAAGAGTTAACCCGAACAAGGGCTCCAATTTTTTGAAAAAAAATTCACTGCAAAGGAAAAGAAGAGATCCGTGTCTCACATATTTTAGAAAAACTCACATTTATGATGGAATCATATCTCATGCATCACAACAGTGATGGAAAATTTAATGGATCATATATCTGACAAGAATCCCATTATATGGGTGTATTGCAATGAATATTTAAATGTGGTGGACTCAAATGGTGATAGAACTTTTATATATCGTTTTATTCATTGTAAGAGTTCTACCTTCAAATATGCAAGATCCTCTAATGAAAGAGGCATCCTCTTATAGGTCTAATCCTAAGCAAGTTGCACTTGTTAGGCACAATGATGAGACGGGACTCCCATGATTATCTTTAGGGTTTTATCAGTTGTGCCACTCTGAAATATTGCAATTTCAGTTATGTCCCTCTATTTTTCGAAATATCAGTTGTGCCCCCATCTTCTTGCAAAATTCACAGTTCTGTCCTTTTGTAATATCAGTTATGCTCTTACTTTACCTTAATAGAAGGGCAGAATTGTAAATTTTACAAGAAGGTAGGGGCATAACTGATATTCCAAAAAAGGAATGAGCATAACTGAAATTGCAATATCTCGGAGGGGCACAACTGATAAAAACCCTTAACTTTAGGATATCTTCTCCATGCTCCTCGTTACAGATGTCATCACACAAAGTCCTTCTCCAATGTGAACACGGAACATGAGCACACAACATCTCCTTAAAAATCTCGGATCAATTAATACATTACCAATTCATAATTGAACTTTAATTTAAATGAATTAAATTCATCAGAATTTTATGCGAATCAAGTTCTGATTATCAATCATCTTGATGCATAAATATTTCCATTATGTTACTTCAATTCAGATTTCTTTAGCACTATACACGATTCATATGAATCCAATTCAAATGATCCATTTATGATTTGATGATAGGTGGATATCACTATTCATGATTCATGTATTAAAATCTGCAGTAGTGCTATTAACCAATAAAGATATCTTAAGTCGCATTGGATTCCTTTAATTGTGCACTAAACGCAAATATTTAGAGATATTTGTAGGGATATTATATAAACTATATGTAGTCACTTATTATTGTGAGTTTTGGGACCGCGACACCATTAGTTGGGGTGAATAGTGGTTCGAGATAGTATATAATCTTGTTCATAGAATTTATCGCAAGCATAAAATAATCAATCAATCAAGCCAATCAAAACATTGCACATTATTTATATGTGGAAACCTGCACGGGTAAAAACCACGAATATAATCACCCGACTCATAATTTCTCGGTTAGTCAAGCGAACCAACTGCTTTACTATAAAATCAGAGATATTTGCATGGATCTGTAAGAGAACTCAAGAGTCCAAAGTCATATGACTCAATCTCTTATTGTTCTTGTTCTTCTTCTTCTCCACCTTCATCGTGCACGAGCATCACAATAGACTTCCCATGGGAGGAGGAAGCATCGGGAGCAGAAGAATATATTCGAGGTCTAGTAGGAGTAGGAGAAGGAGCTTTGGTAGGAGGAGCGATGTGACGAGCTACTAGTCGAGTACTTGCAGGTCTAGTCAAAGGACGATGAATCATAGAGACGTGCATCTGATGAACTTCATCCGCAAGCTTGTAGATGGCCTCAGATTGATCAGTCAAATACTAAACATAATAGGTAGCCCAAGTAGCCATGTTTATGTGAATTTGAAGATCACGATACCAGTAAGAGGGGAGTGAATAGTGGTTTGAGGTAGTTTTAGAACTTTTTATGGAATTACCCACAAGCACATGAGGAATCAACCAAGCAACCAATCAGCACACTTTGCACAGTATTATAGCATGGAGGCCCACTCAAGTAAAAACTATGACCTGAGTCTTCCTGACTCGGAATTTCTCGATTAGCCAAGCTAATCAACTGCTTCATTAAAACCTGGATATTTATATGGATATCTTGAATGTTACAAAGTTGATGCTTCACAATCTTGGATCAAACACTAAAATCAACACTACATATTAGACATTATAGCACAAACAGAAGAACATGCGAGATTTTGACTGTCTTCGTTCTTCCTTGGATATCTCGTGTCCAAGAGCTTCTCTGTACACCTAGGATCATGCAGCTAGAACCCGCAGAAGGATGTTAACTAGAAACAAAGAGATATAGCTATAATCTAATCCATAGAGTATTATCTTCACATATATTAATAAATAGCTCTACAATAAAGAATAACGATATCTAGATATAGAAAGAGTATAATATGATGGGCTGGGATTCACAGATAATAGCACAACAACTATGCCACATATAGCACAAGTGGATAATCAACTTCAAACAAATAGCAAATATCACCACATTGAGAAGGGTGCCAAAAGAACTCTGACTCTAATAATAAGAATTTACAAACGGCAAGCGATCAAACCTTGTGTGTTGGACACATGAGCCCATATCAAGCCATTATGCAATAAAAGTTATTGCAAATCATTCCTTAATCTGAAATGAAGAATAACATATTTGCATAACAGGTTCTTTAGTACAATTAGGGTTATATACCATGGTCATTTTGATATCATACTGATATTGATCCAAAGGTTGGATCACAGAGGCCGATGTAGGATTGAATGTCTAAAGAGTTAGATTGAGGATCAACCACACCGTCAAGTGATTATCAAGAAGGGATCTCCGGTCTGAGAAGGAGATAGCAATCCTTAATCCAAAGGCTGACATCCGACCGATCTCTCGATGCATTTCCTTTGCATATGAATAGAAATTCGGAGGTGTTTGATGAGTTAGGTCAAAGAGTTGACTTAACGAGATTGAGATAAATAAGATATGTATCATAAATTGTCATGTATAGGCACACATCCACTGACCAGAGATAGATGTATTACTGTATGTCTAAGTGTGTACATTAGGTTGATTACCTAATCAAGGTCTATACACCGACGAGCCGGTGTGCATACGAGGGCATATAAGTAATACGATCTCTCAAAGGGATCATACATGTTCACTACCGAAGCCAAAGACATCAGCTCACTGATGAGATATTGAAATAGATCAAATTCCAACATTGGGCGTCTTGGTTTGGAAACAAGATAAGATTTGAAGATATGATATATCCTTTTGGAAAGCATATGATCGATACCCATTTCCAATGATTGAATGGGAAACTGGATGATAAAACTCTGAAGGTGACAGTTCAAATAAGATCAAAACTTCGAGTTTATTCTAGGTATTCCAATATGCAGGATGTATGGGTTTTAGGAATACTGTGATCTTAATTGATTGTATAATCGTGACACTTCCATTCCAATGAAGTGATGAGATAAGTTTGGATTTTGATGACTCCGCTTAGTATACTAGCTATCTAATCTTGGTCCAAATGTTGGAAATTGATCTGAATATGATCCGGATGCAATGAGAAGATTGGATATTTTATCTGACTTGATCATACATCTATGAGAGGTATTCTGGATATGGATCCAGGATTAGATCTCAGTGTCCAAGTCACTATACATGGAATATAAATTGACCATGTCCTTATCTCCAAGTATCTACGGAGAAGGCATGTTGTTCTTGAAAGAGTTCAAGAATAATTCCACTACGGACTTTATCTAAGCATTAGAAAATTGATGATCAAATTGGATTTAATTATCATTGATAATGTGAATATGATTCACATTATTTATACACACGTATAGAGGCATTTAAGATAACTGAATTAGATTTAATTATCATGGATATAATTAATGTAGATAGCACTATCCACAATAATTATGCATATTGTGGGATGTGATCCATAATATCATCGAGAGATTTTTATTTGTGGATATGATTCACAATTTAAAAGCTAATGTGAATTGGATTCGCATTATACAACTACATGTGATTTGGATTCACATTATACAATTAAATATAAATATGGTTTACTTTTATATTGGATGGATGAATATGATTCATAATTAGTCAATAGTTTGTTTACAATTATCAAAAATAATTTGTAAATTATTTGGTAATATTTTTTTGATAAATAATTCTATGAATAAAGATTCTATATAATGAGATTGCATTAAAAGGATATTGGAGAGAGAAAATCTATCTCCAATCAAGGGAGACGTCCACTTCTTAGTCGATCGGTCATTACAAGGTCTTGTAAGATTAGAGTTGATAAGTTATTGGAAGTAAAAGAGATTCGCAATAAAAAATAAAAAATGTAACTTGGAGATACAAAGGATTGTTTAAAGGATGCATGTGATCGGACATGCTTGGTTGATAAGACATGGAGGAATGATCGATTAGAGACTCTAATATTATTGAGGAAGGAGAGGGAAATTTTGGTGTTCTTTTGATTCTTGAAGGTGGGCCCTAAGAGGCTCGTCCAAGAGTTCTACCTAAGGAGGCGAAAGAAACCGAGAATAAGATCGATTCTCATATTTCTAGGTTAGATGAATAAGACAAATTTCCAAAAGTTTAGATAATAATTGATTTAACACAGCCAGAATAGGAAGGTTATAGTCCCGGATAGAATCTAATAAGTCAAGTCAAGGTGCATCAAAGGTTCACTTCCCAATAAAGTTTCCCGCAAAAAATCGAATGTTCAAAAATCCAAATTTCAAAATGATTAATCATATGACCATGTGCATGATTGATAAACATTGATCAACCGTACGTGTCCTAGTGATCGATCAGGACCAATCGATCAACTGTGCCATAATTAAGTTTCCTTTTTTAGAATAACCATTCAAAAATACCACACAATTTATAAATTCTTAAATATATTCTGATCTTCTCAAACTGAGGTGTTAAGAATTCAATCAAAATATATGCTAGTTGTCTACCTGTTGAAATATATTCCGTGCATATTTCACCTTTCAAAGCATTTCCTCGAAGAAATTGATGTCTAACATCATTATGCATCGTCCTAGAATGATTAATTGAGTTTTTAGCCAAGTTAGTAGAAGTGGTGTTATCACAAAGAATGCTATTGTCGGTGAAAAAAAGGCCAAAGTTAGAGAAAGTATCTTTCATTCACAAAAGTTGGGACACATGCTAATGATGTGGCTATATTGCCTTAGTAGTCAATAAATGCTACGCATGCTTGCTCTTTGGAAAACCCTTTACTTTTTATGTCAATACAACTACCATCATAATATGCGTTGTTCTATGCAAATAAATCGATGTCATGCAGCTTTGGATAAAACAAACTTAAATCTTTTGTAAAATAAGATAACAAAAATCTTTTTATAGCTTTTAAGTAGCTTTCTTTTGGTGCAGATAGAAAATGTACATCTAAACAAGTACTGAAAAGTATATCGGGTCTGTTGAGTATAGATCATATCATACATATATATAGTCTTTAGCCGACGGGCTTCCCCGATTCGTCTAGGTCGAGGTGTGTTGCTAGGGCAATCGGTGTAGAATTTCCCGAATATTTTTTAAAGCTGAACTTTGCAAACATTTCCTTCGTGTACTTCTGTTATGAGAAGAAAGTACCAAACTCAGTATGGTTGATCAGCCTAGAAAGAACTTTAGTTCTCCCATCATGCTCATTTCAAACTCTTATTGCATAGCTTGAGAGAATTCCATGCAAATGATTGCATTAGTGGAACTAAACATGAGGTCTTCAACATACACATGCACAACCAATAAATCAGAGAAGACAAACTTCTCAAATAAAGTACAATCTACTTTATCTAATTTAAAACCTGACATACGTAAGAAGGTTCGAAGTCGGTCGTATCATACTCGAGGAGATTTCTTAAGTCCGTAAATGGATTTCTTGAGCTTAAAGACGTTATCTGGCCTAAGAGAGTCTTCAAAACCTAGTGGTTGCTAGACATAAATTTCTTATTTCATGAAGACATTTAAGACCATGTTTTGCCATCCATTTGATAAAAATTGATTCTCTTGAAGCAAGAAAATGTTAATAGCATTATGATTAATTAAATCCTTGCGACAAGTGCAAATGTTTCACTCAAAATTGATGCTTTCTTGCTGTATATATCTATGAGCAACAAGTCTTGCCTTGTTCTTGACAATGTCCTGACTCATCCAATTTATTCTTAAAAATCTACATGGTTCTAATGATCATGTGGTTTTCCCGTTTAGGAATAAGTCCCCATACTTGCTTTCTCTTAAATTGAACAAGTTCATATTGCAGTGTCATTAACCAATAGCAAAACCTCGTCAATAGAATTCAGACCCGATGAGGATACAAAAGTAGATAACGTAAATGAATTTAAGTGCGATTTGATTTTGATTCCTTTTGAGATGTAGCCAATAACAACTCCTTTGAGTGATCTCTAACAAAGCTAAAATCCCTGGGTAAGCTACGGAAATCACTATTCTCAAGTACACTCAAATGATCTACTTAAGTTCTTCCTCATTTTTTAATTCATGTAGTTGAGGATTCTTACTTAAATTTTCATCAAAAGAAATGTTAGCTACTTCCACAACGGTCATTGTTTTCTTAAGGAAGAGCCTGTAATCTTCATTGGATGAAGAATATCCTAAAAATATATTTTCTTTATTCTTTGCATCAAACTTGTCAAGATTGTCCTTTGAGTTAATAAGATAACATTTACTTACAAAAATATGAAAACAACCTATCCCTGGTGAGCATCCATAGTAAAGCTCAAAAGGTATCCTCTTTAATCCTAATCGGATCATAGACATGTTTAATAAGACATACTAGGTTGTATTCACGGCTTCTACCCAAATATAGGTAGGTTGGATTCGCATAACATGATGCATGCACATTCTTGAAAAGTACGATTTTTTCGCTCAACTACGTCGTTTTGAGCTGTTGTTTTGACTGTAGAGAATTCATGCTTGATCTCGGCCTTAACACAATAGTCATAAAAGCAAACTCTCCACTATGATCGCTTCTTAACTTAGTGATGGTAGATCCTTTTTCATTTTGAATCCATTTAGCTTACTTCTCAAATTCAAAGAAAGCTAAGATGTTTGAAGAAATGAAAAAAATCCAAGTAAAGCGTGAGTAGTCATCTACTATAACAAATTACTATTGACACCACTTAAACTTTCGAACTTCATGGATCTAAAATATCTATGTGTCAAACCTAAATTTTAAAAATTAATCACTGAACATTACCATATTTCAGTAGAAAATCATAAAAATCAAATAATATCAATCAATCAAGACGCAAACACACCGATTCACAAGGTTCACCCGTAACTGGGCTATGTCCTCGGACGACGGCAATCGTGTTTCACTATGTGGAGAAAGAAGGAATACAGATGATACATGGGGAGCTAACCCTAGGGGAATTTATATACTACTCCTTACAGATGGATCCCTGAAACAAACAGATACAAATAGATCCAATAGGAGTGGACGCGTATGACGGTTCTTCAACCCAGGGATGGTTAGGATTCAAGGCATATCATCAATCTTATTTGAGCTTCTATCCTAATTTTATTATTTTTGCATACTGTTTGTTTTAAAAATTGCATAAAAATCCCTAAAAGTTTTCATTTTTTCATGCATGTATATTAGTCCTTAAAAATGAAAAATTATCATGGATTTCTCATTCAATAAAGAATTCAAGAAAATACTTCTCAGGAAATTTGATCGAAAATGGAATTAATTTGGATTTTCTAAGAAGAGCCTATTTATTCTTGAATTTGGTATGTTGCATTCATATGCACTGTATATTTGCATTCCAATTTGCATTAAAAAAAATAAAAAATCGCTCTTGAAGGCAATGATTGCTCGTTATGTTGGATTGAAATCGAAATCAATTTTACCTCCTTGTGTCCGACCTTGAGTTTACCCAAATAAAAAAGCAAATTCAGTACATTGCTTGAATCGAATATTAAATTGTGTGGTTTTTGAAGTGCTTAGAATTCTGTAGTACACCAATACAACTAAATTAACCAAGGGATTTTAGATCTATTTAAGCTTAAACCACTATAAATGGCGTAGTGGTTTGACCATGTGTCAAAGCTTACTAGAGACCCTCGTTGGAATATTCCCAAATCGTCAGAATCCTCACCGAAGCTTTGTTGCCATCACTAAGAGAAATCGTCTGATCAACGATTTGATACTACCTTCACGAAGAGGATGACGAGTTCATAACTATGGAGGTGCTCATATTGAGTATAGCGTGCCGGAACTATTATTCCATGTTGGAGGAGATTGGGGGGATGGGGGGGGGGACGTCCCTGGAGGTAAACAAATCATCCTCATCTCTTGTTGTTGGGTTCAACAAATCCTCACAACACATGTATAGGCTTTTAGGAGTCAAATTACATGTATTCCACCGCATGTGGGTTTGAAACATTTTTATATAGTGTCGATTTTTCATGGATTCTTAAAGCATTGCTTATATGTTCTTTACGAAAAAATATCACTGTGATGAACGACGAGACACCATATTGCCCAAGCAAAACAATCATCCTACTGCACACTTTGCACATCTATCTTTTGTTTTGACTGCATCCTCTTCTAGAAACCTATATATATACTTGTGACAACATCCTTCTAAAACCATCAATAAGCACATGAATCGATTGAGTTCTTGAATTCTTCCGAAATCAAGTTGCATGAAGCTTCATCTAAGTTGATCAGTGGTAATGATCCTCGACGATCATACTTCGAGTAGCGATTTAGCCCGGACATCTTCTCGCTTCAGGGAGAGTTGGAGTTAAATCAAGAAATTTTATTCATCAAAATTTATTTTATATTTTCTACATGTTTCTCTTTCTTTTATCTTGCCTCACCGCAGGTACTTTGCACTCTCTGCATTTCCCATAATCAATATCCGTTCATCCATGATTCTTGAGTTTCAATCATCCATGCACGTGAAGTCATAGTAACGAAGAACTTGGAGAAAAAATCACACTTAAAAAAATACTAATTTTTGAAACGATTTGGCGTATTACAATGAAACCTAACTTATAAATCGATTTTTAAAACACGTGAATATGGATCCATCAGCAAGTCAATCCATATGCTGCGGCTATTTGTCTGAACATAACCCCAAACAAGGTGCAGCACATGGAAATATATGTTGCATCCGCACACATATCTTGACCTTACCAACATATCACAGTTGGCAATATTCGTCTGCCATCCATAGCATTATTTGGTGAGGCCAAAATCTAGAACTTCTTGATGATCAAGTGATGAATTGCCACTCAAATCTCTTTCCTCAACCAAAATGGCCCTCTTTGAAGTTACCATCTCCATCCTCCTCCTCCTCCTTCATGTCCCGAATGCCTCCGCCGCAACGCCTCGCCCGAGCTTCCAATTGGAGGACTCTGCAAGGGAGGGAGGAAACAACCTCGAATACCCTTTGACATTCCAATCCGGTGTTAAGACGATCTTCGCCACCCTCGTCGCCAAGTCCACCACCACAAAATTTTTCAACACCACCGTCTCCCGCGGCCCCTACCGTATACATGGCCTCTTTCTCTGCAATGATGGGATTTCCTCCAAGGACTGCCGATCATGCATCGGAGTCGCGGCGGATTATCTACTGCCCCCCTGCCCCAATGCCGCAAATCAGTCGACGGATACCTGCAGTTGGGCGGGGTATGCTTGGTATGATAGGTAAAGACACCAAACTCTCGATGTACATATCAAATAAATTCGTATATCTTGTGAGTTTCCGTTATAATGTTGATTCGCAACTTTACCAATTCTAAAAACGAGAGGTAAGTGTATGTCAATAAATCGCGTCTGATATATATAAGTTGTTATCTAACTATGTCATTTTCTCACACGAAGTACACTTAATTTACACTACTTTCGACATCTACGTCATTTCTAGATTGGGAACTTATAGTCTTGAATTAGAATCAGATAGAGATATAGCAACATGTATATTAAGGCTATACATGAACATGTTTGCAGATGCTTCATGCACTACTCAAAAGAAGACTTCCTGGGTAGCATTCACGGCGGCCCCGAAAGTGTAAGTTGCAGTCCACCCGTCGATCAAACAAAGGCGGCCGAGGCGATGAAACGCTTGGTGACCTTGATCGAGCCAGCATGGAAGAGTGCGGCAAAGTTTGCGGTGAAGGTCGACGTCGACGGTGGCCGTGGATTGGCGCAATGCACGAGGGACCTCTCGACGGACGACTGCAGGGCGTGCCTTGAAGGGGGCCTTGCCAGCCTCGGAGGCTGCAAGTGGAGGGATCTCCCCCTGTTCTTTTACAGTGCCTATTGTAGGCTTAGGTATGTGTTGCCGTAATGGAGAATTTGGATTGAGATTAGAACGAGGGTGTAAGAAGTGTGTTCTATGAGATTGTAGACAGTGACTGAGATAAAGGGGGCTGCTACTCCAGATATGAAATCTGTTTAATTAAAGTTTTTTTCTAGCAAACTGAGGAGTTAATACATCAGTCAACTGCACGCCAAAAAAAGGCAGCCCAATCATAGCAATGTTCTGCCAATACTACACAAGGAGGGGTTAGAACCTGAGCCCAACAAACCTGAGCTCAACAAAATACAAAGAAACAAGAAGAAGAAAAGATTCTGTAGGATAGGTGATGGAAACCCAAACAAAATCGTAAGACTTGAGTAGTCGGTATTGCTTTCCTCCTCTGGATCGACACCAGTATTGACGAGAGTCCTGCAATGAGAATGAATACAGTAGAAAACAAACAAATTAGGTGTAATCATACTGTACATCGCTAGTTAACTGATAAACAGTTGTGTAGGGTAGTGAATTAGCCTCCCAAATCCGCAATATCTTTCTTTTCAAATTTGCCAAAGTGAAGTAAGGGTAAAATGCGATCAGACTGGTATATTCATGCCAAGTGAAGCAATAATGCCCCGATGCATAAACTGTGTTGAAGCCAGTTTATTGCTTCCATGTGAATTTGCACGAGGATTTTTTTGCCCAATCACATTCTAGCCGAAATTGGTTGATGGTTTCTTCACTATTGCCACATACGAAGCAGAATGATGACCCTTTTCTCTTCATCACAGCTTTTTATAACGAAAGAAAAGCCCACTTAAGTAGGCTACTCTGGGTGAGACATTAGTTTGCCATGTGTTTATGTAGTAAGGATTAGTAATACCCCCATTCAGTATGCTCTCCTAGCAGATATTTTGTTTGAAACACTTCTTATCCCAGAAAGGGAATTTGTAGGGTCTCTCATTAAGAGTAATCTTTTCATAATCATTCATAAAGCATTCGGCTTTAGAGAGTGTGATGGTAACTACCCTATTTCTTAGAGATTTGGCCCAATTGTAAAATGCTCCCCTTGTGCAAAGTGGTTGTGCTAGATTAGCTCTTTTGTTTTCGGCTAGTTTGTAGGCTAAGGGGTGGGTCACTAAGAATGCCCCCAGTAGTCCAATTTGGAGCGCCAAAAAAATTAGTGTTCACCCGTTCCTATATCACAATGACGATAAAAAAGGACTATGTCTTTTACTTTTAGGCAGTTAATAAGAAAAATGGAGACATGGTTGAAATATAGGCTTGGTCCAATTTTTTCCTTATTCTGATCTGATCAAGAAAATCCATAGTGGGTCCGAGTTTTTACCTGCGTCGATAATTTTTCGTAAGTTTTTTGCGAGAGAGGCCGGATTGAAGGCTCTTATAGTAATAATGTCCCATCCCCTAAAGATCTTATGTCTGCAAATGGCATCTCATTTTTCCAGGTGAATTTTCTTCTTGTCCGAGCTTCCATTCCAGATGAATTTGCTCTGATATTGTCCAATCTATTGTCCAATCTTTTTGTTAGATGCTTTGGAACGAGTGACATGGAGAAAGTATGAGTAAGCAAGGGTGTTAGCGTTGCAGTTCCAAAGATACACCTTGATGGATATAAGGAGGTGGATTTTTCTCAAGGCTTTCACTCTCGTTGACGCCTTGTCGATGAGCTTACCCAAAAAATTTTGGGTAAAATTGCGATATGAAGTTATAAGCCTAAGTAGTTAATGGGCCAATCTTGTTTAGTAAGCCCATCGGTATCGAGTGTAGTACATGGCGTCACATCTATTTTGCAGAGAAGGAATACATATTTATTTGTGTTAGCCAAGACCCCAGAGTATGGAGAAGATTTCCAGTATGTTTAAGGAGTTTGTGATAGAAGTATCCTCATTTTTGATGAAAAAAATAATGTCATCGGCATAGTATATTGAGGAGACCTCTGTTTTCCTATCACCTATTGTAAAGGCATTGACTCTGCCACTTTTTTGCGCATTGTGGAACGATCTTTGTAGAATGAACATAGTTATGTTGAAAAGAAGTGGGGGATAAAGGTCCTGTCTTAGCCCTCTACTCGGAACAAAGACAGACTCTAACAGAGAGCTTAATAGTGGTAAGGAGTTTATCAATCCAGAAGATGATTTTTCTTCCAAAGCCCATGGTTTATTGCTTTTTAGGGTATTAAGGAGGAAGCTCTAGTTAACCGAGTCAAAGGCTTTGCTAAAATAAATCTTAATTATCACCCCATTAAAGTTTTTATGTTCACTAATCTGAGATGAATTCAATAGCAGTAGCTATAGAATCCGTTGTGAATCTGGACTTCATGAAAGTGCACGTGTTTTTTGGTATGCAGAGGTCCAGGATGTGCTTGCATCTATTAACAATAGATGTTAGAAAATCGGAAGCGGAAGCGAAACATGGAATAAAGATAAATAACGAAAAGAACAAGCGCGGGATTTTATGTGGAACCCTACTCCGTGAGGAGCGGGATGAAACCACGGGAGAAGCCTTCAAAGGAGCGGATACTTTATTCCTTTTTCTCAATGGATACAGGAGGTCTGGGGCTCCTTATATAGCCTCTCCAGAGCCTCCAAGTCCCACCGTTGGACGATGTGGGACTAAACACTGGATGGGGTAAATGGATCTCCTGCAGGATCCATTTACCCTGCTACAACTCAATAGGCGCATACAACTTATGCTCCAACACTCCCCCTCAAGCTGGAGCATGCAATGCTCAGCTTGGACAAACAGACAGAAACTCAACTCAATGCTACAAGACACTACGGACAATATCAACCCAACGCGCACATTGCTGCAGTCGAGGACGTTGCTTCTCATGCCGTGCAGGTGAGGAGGACGAACGGGCTGGAGTGTGAGTCAACTGAAGACTCGGAATCGATGATGGCAACATATGTTCATCTAACAATGACCGCATACTCGTGCGTGTCTGAAGCTGGAGACTCGGAAACATCTGACGTCGAGTCTGATCATCAACTGTAGAATCTGACTGGTCTGGAAATCTGAATCTGCAACATGATATGTGACTCTACACATATACTCCCCCTTTCTCCCATACTGGTCGAAATAACATTGGTGACCAAGTTAGGAGAAGACAAGATAAATGGGGACATAATACCAAATAAGCTGTTACATTTTCTCGGCTTTACTTGCAACTTTTTTTTGCAAACTTCGCGTACCGCTTTTTCTTGTACGCAGCCTTTTTTTTCAAAATACTTGCGTACGACTTTTTCAAATGTACGCGCCTTTTTTTTCAAATCTCCTCCTTTTTTTAACAAACTCCTCTCTCCCTTTTTTTAACAATTCATTTCCCCCCTTTTTTTGTTGAAACAATACACGGCCCACATGGGCCAAGACCAACATTTTTTTAAGGAACGGCTAGGGTTCCCATCGTGGGAACCCTATCATATTGCCAATGCCCCCGCAGGGGCTTTTCGTATGCTGCCACCTCCGCTAGGGATTTGAATGGGGTCGGAAGAGCGGCGAGATGGGGGTGTCGCCTGAAGCCAAGGCGCCGCCAAGGATTTGCACGGGAGCAGAAGGCGGAGGACCGCCGGGAGGCGCGAGGGTTCACCGTTTCGGGGCTGCGTGACGAGAAGGAGCGGCGCACCTGGGGGCTTTGCTGCGGCGTGGGTGCTGCCTTGAGGAAGATCGTGCGGCTAGGAGGAGAGAGGGCGTGGCTTGACGCCGCACGGGGTGTGCCTGAGAGCCGCTGTAGGGTGTCGGGGCTGGAGAACCTGCAATGCACGAAGCTTGGACAGTCGCCGAGGGTTGCTGGGTGGCGAAGGAAGAGTGGAAGGGCGCGGCTAGAAGCCACCGATGGCGCCATCTGTTGTTGCCGCCGGCGAAACAGGGAGGAGGAGTGCGACCAGGCGTTAGTGCAGCGGGGGCTGCTTGTGCTTCGAATGCCGCCGCCGCCTGCGCCTCTGAAAGAAAAAGGGGAGTGATGAGATCCTGTGAACTGAGATGTGCACCTGGAAGATGCTTGGCACCCTAGAGGATCCTGGAGGGTTGTCGATTGCGGCTCCCTGGAGTTTTGGGGCGCACCACCTGAAGGTGCTTGGCGCTCTTGGGCTCGATGAAGACTGGAGGGGCATCTGCTCATAGGTTGCCCTGCGCCGATGATGCGATAGGCTGCTGGAGAGCCGCCTGGATGCTACGCCTGCCGTTCCCGAAACTTGGAGAATTAAGATTAGGGTTCCAGACAATGAACCCTAGTTTCCCAGGAGATGTACATATGAACAGATCTCCGAATAATCAATGAATATCAATAATCCTCAGAATGATCTTCAACAACATGAACAATAACCGAATCTCGAAGAAAAAAACTTCAAACACAACTCATCGAGAATCGAACCCGCTCTGGTACCATGTTAGAAAATCGAAAGCGGAAGCGAAACATGGAATAAATATAAATAACGAAAAGGACAGGCGGGATTTTACGTGGAACCCTACTCCGTGAGGAACGGGATGAAACCACGGGAGAAGCCCTCAAAGGGGCGGATACTTTATTCCTTTTTCTCAATGGATACAGGAGGTCTGGGGCTCCTTATATAGCCTCTCCAGAGCCTCCAAGTCCCACCGTTGGACGATGTGAGACTAAACACTGGATGGGGTAAATGGATCTCCTCCAGGATCCATTTACCCTGCTACAACTCAATAGGCGCATACAACTTATGCTCCAACAATAGAAAATAGTAATCACACCATAGTTTGCTGTAGAAATTGGGTCAAGCTTTCTTCCCTGGTTGAGTCATAGTAGAAATTTCTAAATAACTCCCAAAGGTCAATCATAACTAGATGCCAAAAGTCTTGAAAGATGTGCAACTAAAGGTCATCATTGAACTACTTATTAATTAAGCTTTAAGTTCGATAATTATATCTCATTCTTCTACTAAGCATTCGTTTTAGAAGATATTAAGATTGATCTAAAGGTCATCATTGGATAACAAGACAACTTGATTCCGGTGGGAGAGCCCTTAGTCTTAGAGAATATCTTTTTGACATAGATGTTAGAAAGGATTCGTTGTCCATATCTAAATTTGTTAGAAATTGACATACATTCTGAGATACACCTATTATAAAGTGTTATGATGAATATATTATAGAAAAGAATCTAACATCATAAGACTCTACGAAATTAGAATACTAGTGAATGGTTATTTAGCGCTTCTAATATTGGGAATTAAAAACCTTTAAAGATCAATGAAGGATGAAGATTATTTGATAATGATCTGGCATTAAGACTTAGACATGTGTTTATTGATAACATCAATAAGACTGGTAAGAGATGGACCTCTAAATTGTCTAAGAATTCAAAACTTACCTACTACTAAATTATGTATCCAAAATAGCTTGTTGAAGTACCCACTTCGGTAATGGTGTAAGATGTAAAAGTATTCTTAACCTCATATATGCTGATGTATGTGGACTCTCTATACCATAATGAACACTAATGATATGTGATATCCATTGATGATTATTCATGGTATGAGATTTCTTCCTAATACATTAGATTTTTTTTTGAAATATCAAGAGATTTCATAATTTTGGTTGAGAACCAAAGTTAGAAGGAAGATGAAAAGAAATTGATCTAACAAAAGTAGCTAGGACCTATTAGATGAATTCAGATAATACCTTATAGAGAAAGGAGTATTGTTTCTATCTCAGTCCTCCATATATACCTCAACTCAATGGAGTTGTAGGAGATGCAACTGGATCATGTTTGACATGATCTGATCAATGATGAATCTTAAACATAATACCTCTTAGTTTTCAGGTATTTGTAGTAGAGACAACAACACATATTAATAAGATTCCAAGCAAATCTATACTTGAAAACCCTCATGGGTTATGGTTTTGAACCAAGCCTAGTGTTTGACACTTGAGGATTTAAGGTTGTTTGATCCATACCATGACATGGATGCAAGTAGAGGTGCACATGGATCGGACAAAATCCGTAATCCGACCCAATCCGATGTTATCGGATTGGATTGATTTGGTTTTATCATTTCAACTTATCAGATTGGATTGGAATTTTTAAAATCCGTTAAAGTATGGATTGGATCGGATCATTATCAAAATCTGATCCGATCCAATCCTTTAATCCATTAACATATATTTATATATTGACATATATAAATATAATACATACATAATATATATTTTCACCTTGCCATAATTTCTCATAAAGCTATAATCAATGTCATTCATCGCATATTTGTTGGATAAATGTCCTATTACCACCTCATCTCTTTCTCTTGAAAATCAAATGCAAATCTCAAAAGTAATAAAATATGATTATAACTTGTAATGTTGTGAACTCTCTTTGGCATTTCCCTTCAATTCCCTTTCCCTCTCATTTCACTCTCAATCGCCAACATCTAACTATTAGTTCCCTCTCCCTCTCAATCCAATTTGATGGTCCCTCTCCTACAGAAGATTGTTCCCCTCCAGTACAACGGTGTCACCCTCCCTTATGATATCGCTACATGTCTCACACAATGTCATCCCTCTCCGATGTGATTCCATCTGTCCAGAGCGCATTGTAACTCGATTGATCTCCGTTAAAAGAAAATAGATTTGGGATAGTTGCTTTGTACATGCATTTTTTATTCTTGGTCCTTTTGCTTGTTCTAACTTGCAAATTTATCGGTGTATGACACTAGATTAGTATATATTGAGATGTACTATACCATCTTAGAACAAACAAGTACACTTGAATTCTTTTACTTTATAAATTGATATACGAATTTGATTCATATTTTCAGAAAAAATACATATTTTGACTATAGCTACTAATCTGACAAATAAGTTCTATTTCAAGTCTATTATAAATGAGAGTATGGTGTCTAATTGATGGGTTATATGAACTTGGTTTTGTCTTGGATACCTAATCGAATGTGAATGTTTTATGATTTTTGTATGTTGATAATATGTTATAGTGCATTGAAAAGTGTTCTTGGAAGTGTTTTAATTTTGACATAGCTTAACAATCTAAACTCATCACGATCTCATCAATATTTATACAAAGAAATTGTATTTTTTTATTACATGACTAGCTTTCGCATCCATGTTTGGTAACTTGGATAGTTCATATTTGAATCATATGTCAGAAATCATTTATAAATAAACATACTAATGCATCATCAATAAAAAAAGAAACTTAGATACCAAATTCAATATAATCCTTTAGCTTCATCGTGTAGCCTTTAACTATTTATAATAGATTAATGGAATCTTTAAACTTTAATATGATTGTACACTCTTTAAATATTCTTTTCAATATATCTATCCATATTATCAATTTTGAAGTCATAATTCAAAAGTCAAAGGTTAATGTGCTATAAAAGACAAATACTACAAGGTAAACTACCAACCAGAAATATGTAAGTATAAAAATCCGATCCAATCCGATCCAATCTGTAATCCGATGAATTGTATTAGTTTGGATTCCAAAATTTGATGGATTGGATTGAATTGGAAAACAATAAAATCCTTTAAGGTTGGATTGGACACGGATTAGGCTAAAATCCAATCCAATCCGATCCATGTGCACCCCTAGATGCAAGTAAGTTTGAATCTAGCACTACAGAGTGCCACTTCATTGGGAATGTCAAGGATGGTATTGGATACCTACTTTATGACCATGAAATTCTTAAAGATTTTATCTATGATAATATGATTCTTAGAGGATGACTTTATTAAGAGTCAAGATAATAATGAAGTAAACTGACCCATCAAATCCTATAAGGATAGTGAGGTTCATAATGCTGGAAACTAAGAGATAATTAAAGATGAAATACTCATACCTCTTCAAAATATATTTGAGGGTGGTAAGACCACCGAAAGGGTATGGAATTCATGCGTCATAGAAATCTGACAATGATCGGACTTCATATGAGGAAGCTTCTGAGGATCATGACATGGATAGATGGAAATTAGCAATAAAGTCTAATGTAGACTTCATGCATAAGTATTGTGCATGGACCCTCGAGGATCCACCTATGGGATCAGACCCATTAGGTATAAATATATCTTAAAGAGAAAGATGGAACCCGATGGGAAGTAGAGACCTTCAAATCATGGCTCGTGGCCTAGGTCTATACACAAATAGAAGACTTTGTTTACGATGAGACGCCTATCCTGTGACCATGCCCATCAGGACATTGCTAACTATAGTTGCACATCTTGACTATGATATCTAGAATATGAAAGTTAATATTGACCTCAATGAGGATTTCCACATGAAGTAATACCATGCTTCATAGTTAAGGAAGACAAAGTATGCAAGCTAGGGTTGGGCATGGGCCGGGCTGGGCCGGGCCCTGAAGGGCCCAGGCCCAAGCCCATCTTAATAGTTCGGGCCTTGGGCCAGGCCTAGGCCCGTAGTTTTTGTAAATCTTCGGCCCAAGCCCAGGCCCGGCCCAACTTCTTCGGGCCGAGCTTGGGCCGGGCCAGCCCATCTGCACACACACAATCCAGATTGATAGCGCTGAAATCTAGGACCTTAATATAAATGTGCCGAACAACCAGGACAATTACAGCAGTTTAGAAGCGCCCCTCTACATTATAATTCAATTTGATCACCAAGTTTTACAATGTGTCGAACAGCCAGGACAATTACTGTTCAATTCAAGTTTTACAATATAAAGAAATGCCACCAACGGAGCAATAACATGATATTAAATTATACCCTTCTCAAAATCCATCAACAAGCACACACATTTGATCACCAAGGTGGTTCAGAATCATAAAAGATCATTAAATCACCTGATACAAGAAGAGACAAGAAACCATCTCTTAAAGATATCCACAACAAATAATTTAGAATTCTGCCATCGAAAGGATCTCGAATCCATGTGTCCCCTTAAAAGGATAAAAAGCTCAGGGAATTTGTTAAATACCCTATTAATATTTCAGCATCAAAGAAGAAGTGCAGCAAATCAATCTGCTGAAGCAGAAGATAATGGAATGCATACGTTTCATTATTATTTGATGCTTAAATGACACAGATGCCAGCACAGCAAAACATACGAACAAAAAATTGCACAGATGCTTAAATGGAAGCACTGATGATACCTGTTGAAGGCGTGAAGGGGGATCGCAGACTCACAGGAGGGGGATCGTGGTTGTTGGCAGAGCTGCGGAGCACCGGAGCCTTGAGTTGGAGGAGCACGAGGGAGCGGTAGGGATGGCGACCGCGGGCTCTGGTAGGGAGAGGGAGGGCAGGAGCGGCGCTCGCGAGGGATTGGGAGCGGTAGGGATGGCGACCGCGGGCTCTGGTAGGGAGAGGGAGGGCAGGAGCGGCGCTCGCGAGGGAATTAGATGGGTTTGGGCAAAAGGGGTTCGGGATCTCGGGTTAGGGCTAAAGGGGGGAGGGGTCTTGGGCCAAATCTCGGGCCAATTATCGGGTCGGGCTATGCGGGCCCAAATCGGGCCAAATCTCGGGCTGGGCTCGGGCCAATTCTCGGGCTAATAAACGGGTCGGGCCTCGGGCCAAGTCGGGTTGGGCCGACCCAGGCCCGAGCCCGGCCCAAACTAATTTTGGGCCCAGATTTTAGGCCCAGGCCCGGCCCATTGCTCTATTGGGCTTGGGCCGGGCTGAGTTTTTTGGGCCGGGCTACGGGCTGGGTCGGGCCGGCCCAGCCCAATGCCCATCCCTAATGCAAGCAGAAGACTTTATCTATGAGCTCAAACAAGCTTCTGGTAGTTGGAACATCAGATTTGATGAAATCATAAAGGTTGTGATTTTAGATAAAATCTTGGTGAGCCATGTGAAGCTTAATGGGAGTTCCATTGTGTTCACCATGCTAAATCTAGATGAAATCCTAATCATTTGAAATGATATAAGGATGATGAACGTGTTTAAAATCCGATTGTCCATACCTCTGAGATCAAAGATCACAAGGATGCCTCTTAGGCCTTAGTTCTGAAAATGTTCAGAAGCAAAGGAAAGAAGGCATTGGGACCATCACATCAAGGGTACATCTTGGACATATCCCATATGGGAAATTCCAAGGAAGGATTCATTTCTTTAAGATATAGTGCTGACTTATCTAAAGGAATTGCACCTCAAAGTGTTGAGGGTGTAAATGCTATATTTGCATGCGTTTATGCATCGGTTATATGAAACCTTGTGTATGCCATGACGTGTACAAAAACCATATATATGACATTCAATGGGAGCGATAAATTATTTTCAATCCTATTGTGGAGATAAAATACTTAATTGTAGTAACAAAACATCTTCAAGGACTTAAGACTACAGAGATAGTGATCTCTATGTCTTCAAATACCTTAAAAGACTTAAGACTTTATCTTGATCTAAGCAAATAGAGATGCCCATGCATAAAGATATTTTAATGATGATAATATAAATTACATGTTGGTTATGATAATTTATGAAGTTGTGGTGCCAAAAGTTAAAACTAACTGGGTATTATGACGACTTTGACAAGATCGAGTATTGGTTGCATAAGATGCAATATTTACATTAGATGCAATCATTGTTTCAAGTGATATGCAAGTTTGTAAAAGGACTTGGCACAATCTCTCAGAAGAGGGTGACTGATCATCTGACTAAGCTATTGCCTATATAACAACATAGCTTCTTCATTAGCACATGAATGTGGATTTAAAGATTAGCTATTTAATGGGTCCGTGGGATCGTGGGAGATTGTTGGATGTGTGAGGCCATGACGAGCCATTTTTCAATGAAAGTTATTGCAAATCACTCCCTAATCTGAAATAAAGAATAATTAATTTGCATATAATATCCTTTAGTACAATTAAGGTTATGTACCATGGCCATCTTGATAATCATACAACTATTGATTCCATAGTTGAATCATAATGGTTGGTACTTAGATGATATCTAAAGAGCTAGATTGAGGACTTATCTAGCACAATAAAATGATTGTTAAGAGAGGATCTCAAGCTTGAGAAGGAGATGACAATCCTTACTCCAAAGGCTGACATCTGACCGACCTCTTGATGCAGGTCCTCTGCATAGGAATAGAGATTTGGAGGTGTCAGATAAGTTAAGTTAAAGAGTTGACTTAGTGAGATCGATATAACTAAGACCTGTGTCGTATGCTGTCACGATATAGGCACGCTGCACGCATCCTCTGATCAGAGACAGATGTATTACTATATGTCTGAGTATGTAAATTAGATAGACCATTAGGTTGAAGACCTAATCAAGGTTTATACACCGACGAGTTGGTGTATATACAGGAACATATGTGCAATACGATCTCTCAAAGGGATTATACAGGTTCACTACTGAACCATAAATGGGACCAACCAAATTCCATGCATGGTCATCTTTTTATGGAAGCATGGCATGATTTCTATTTATGATATATGCTTTTGAAAAGCATATGATCGATACCAATTCCCAATGATCAAATGAAAAACTTAATGATAAAATCTTAAAGAAGACAGTTCAAATGAGATTGCAACTCCGGGTTTATTATAGGTCTTCCAGTATGAAGGATGAACATGTATTAGCAATAGTCGAGGGTGATCTGATCTTAAATGATTGTACAACTGTGACATTTTCATTCTGAGAGAGTGATGAAGCATGTTTGGATTATCACGCTGATTCGCAGTCTCCTTGCGTCAGAAAACATCCACCAACTGAGCGGGAATAGGCAAGAGAAAGCCTTTCTATCTAGTTACTGCCGGCTCCATTCTCTCTTCAAAACCTCGCTTCGGCCATGGAATTCTATATCGCGAGAGCCCGGTCTGTTCTCGCTTTCTGGAAGGGAAGAGGCTTCAACCTCGACCTGCCCGTAGTGACTCCTCTAAGTGAACATTGATTCGAATATGATTCATGTGCAATGAAAAGATGTGATATTATGTCGGACATGATCAGAAACCTCTGAGCGGTCTTCTAGATATGGATATAAGATAAGATCTCGCTATCCAAGTCACTATATATGGCATATGCAATTGTCATGACCTTATCTCCAAGTATATGAGGAGAAGGTACACAATTCTTGAAGAATTTGAGAATTGTTACATGAGCAATATTATCTAAACATTGGAAAATTGGATAATTAAATATGATCATCATAACTAATATGGATAGAGATATCTACGATAATTAAACTAGATTTAATTACCACAGATAGGATTAATGTGGATAACCTATTCACAATAATCATGGATAATGTGGATACAATCCACAATATCATGGAGAGAGTTAATTGTGAATGAGATTCACAATTTAAATGATAATGTGGATTGGATTTGCATTACATAATTTAATGTAGATATGATTTACATTAAATAGTTAAATAATTTAATTCAATAATCAATGGTATAATTATAATTACCATAAGAATTTGGAATTATTTGGTGATAATTCAATTAATTAATTAATTAATAATAGATAAATTAATTTGACCCATTCCACTACTTATAGTGGACGTCCATAGATTATTAAAAGCACGATGGATGTCCACCCTATTTTTAGTAAATAGATGGGGCTTCTTTTAATTAAATTCATTTATCAATTAATTATTTTGATTGGGATGATTTGGAAATTGTTTTCATATTATCTCTTTGTGTTTTCTTTTGTGTTTATTGTAACTAAAATAAAAATAAATCAATCTGAACCATTGATTAGTGAGAGCACATGGGTTGAGATCCATAGAAAGAAACACAAATCAACCTAAACCATTGATTAATTCTTTCATTCATTATTTATGCATTTTTGGCATCTATTTTATCCTTTAATATTTATCCCTCAAATGAAGAAACTTTGTACATAAAAGTTGTAGATAATAATATGAATAAAAATACAAAATTGAGTTTGTGTAAAAATAATACACTGTGTACCTTTTATACCCAAAATAAAAAGTCAGAAACCAAACTTCACAGACCCATATCTTTCAAATAAAAACTCAAAACATATCAAAATCACCTCTAGAAGGATGTATCGTCGTGCACCTCCATAGCCTTCAAAAATTTCCTCGAGAACTTCACATACATATGGCACTAACCAGGGGCAGCCCAGGTTTCGACTGATCAATCATCAGATGTTTCTCAACCACCAACGGCTTCATCGTTACCTTTATCTTCTCAACATCAACAGCAAAGGCAACCGAACCAAACTCATCAAACATAGCTAAATTTTCCGGATCTCATAACTCGGCCGTTTGAACTCCGAATTTAGCAAAATCACTTTTAAAATTGATACTATTCAATTATCTAAAAATTGATATTAGCTTCGCTAAAATCAGAGTTAATACGAAAAACACGAGTTTCGGGACCGTATTGATATTGTACAATGTATCGCAATATATTATTATTTAATATATGCTATTTATTATATTAATATTTAAATGGTATTATTGAAACACCTTGGAAGTCTTGGAACCAAAACAGCATCCTACACAAATTGTGCTCTACTTCTAAGACTCCTGCATAGACTTAAATAACCGTAGAGTTTGTGTTCCCAGATTTTACATGGCAAATATTTGGGACAGGAAGTCTTCTGAAGAGCCACGGAGAAAAAGAACCAACACCATATATAGTCTGCTCTGTTGAATCTTAGAGGATTAATGTTTGTGGATTCTAAATGGTCGGTGGAAGATGGAAAGAAAGTCCTCTTATGGAGGGTTGTTTGAATAGAAGATTCCAAAATTTAAATTACATATATGATTTGGAAACCTCACCCCAAAGGTTATGCAGTACAAAATCTGCATATCAGTTGCCAGTCACGATGGAAAAAACCTTTGATCCTCATTATTTTTCTCTTTGTAAGTATATTTGGCACACAAAGGACCTATCTCCAGGAACTAAGTTGTTCCTTTCGAGAGTTGTTAAGGAAATGTGACGAAGCAAAAGCTTGCAAATTACTTATCATTCTCATCAAATCTGTTCAAAAATAATTTTATATAGTTCGACATGGGTTATATGCATGTTACAGATTTTTGTTTAGATTCTTCAAAATGTGTTTGTTGTTTTTGAAAATTAGACTTCTCCGTTCATCACTTAACTACCTTCACAAATCAGAAAATTTATATATTAATCTGTAAGAAAATTCCATAGAAGTATATCTTCGGTTCGTGTTAATTGTATTTCTTTAAAGAACTATTCTATTTCATTATAACTCTGTTTGAACTTTTGTTATATTTAGATAGTGCTTATATTCCTAATTCGTGTACAGATAATAGTAAAAATGTAAAATGTTAAAGAGTTTCTGGGAAATAAATATTGATAATAATAATAATTGTATTCATATTTTTAAAATTTATTAACCTTTTTTGAGCTTTCACTCTGGTTTTTATAAACCAAAAGTTTAATAAGAATTTACTTATCAAAAGTACAAATATAAAATATAGTAATATATAATAAAATGCTTATAAAAACTTTAGGTGATGTGAATATCATTGCATTCATGTGACTCAGACAACTGCCCATTGTACGGTAAAAAATGAGGGATAAAACCACTTCTTAACACAATCACATGCGGGTATACCGACTTGTGTACAAATTACCATGGTTTTTTCTATTATTTTGCACATCTTAGATTCTGCAATATCAATTATGCTCCTTCTTTTTTTGCGATTTAAGTTTTGCCCCTACCTTCTTGGCAACTAATAGTGCGCCCTGCGGTACCTTCTCTCTGTTTCCTTCTTGAACATATGTTATGTCAAGGGTACGTGTGTAATTGGAAAGAAAAAAAGAGTAAAAATGCATTTTTTGTGAAATTATAAGGGTACAACTATAAGGAAATTTCACTAGATCAAGCTTTCCTTTGCATAAACCATGGTTTGATATATATCACTAACGGCAAAACTTTCCTGAGGGGTACAACTGTTAAGTGCCCAAAAAAGGAAGGCGATATCGAAAAAAAAGGAGAAGCACCGCTGATATTGCAGAAATTTAGAGGAGCACAATGGTAAAAGAACACAATTATCTAACTACTACATTCACCTTTATTTATTCATAGAAGAACACCTTAATTCACAAACTACTACATTCACGATCTATTTGTTATTTACGTTTCACAATCCTTTGACGATACTATATGTAACTCACTTGGGATGCTTCTGTTTGAATAAATCCGGCCAGTGACCTTTAAGTGGTCAGCAACCGCACCCCGGCCGTTTCGCGGCCGGCGGTTGCGGGATGACCGGATCCGACGTTGCCACGTCGGGTGGGCGCGGGGATGATGGGGGCGGACGGCTCGAGGGCTCGCGCCCTATAAATAGACCTCCCGACGGGAGGAGAAGCCATCCAAGGCAACGCCTCGAGTGCGGGAGCCCCCCATCCATCCCTCTCTCGATCTACCCCGTTCTCTCGCTCTCTCGTAGCCGAAGCTAGAAGGCGTACCTCGTCTTGTTGCTGCACTGGTATCAGAGCTCGTCTCCCTATCGTCGTCGCCTACGCCGCAAGCCCCCGCCGTAGCCGCCGCAAGCCCCCGCCATTTCTATCTTCGTTGCTGTGTTTCCCACCGATACAAAACCCTAAAGAGATCGGATCCAAAATGACAAGCAAAGCCATTGCTACTGAGGTAGGGAAAATTGAGTACCTTAACGGTACTAATTACGAATTGTGGAGTAGAAAGATCTACTATGGCCTGTTGCACGATAGCATACACACCATTATAGACAAACCTGGCCCAATCTTATCTGAGAATCCAACTGTGGATGAAATTAGGTCCCGCGAACAGTGGGAGAAAATAGATAATAGGGCTAGGAGCTTTATGCTGACCCATATGGATCTGAACCTGATTCGGGTCTTTGAGACCTGCGAATCAGCTTACGAGCTCTGGACCGCGGTTAAGGACAAATACAACTCCAAATCAGAGGTGAGCGTCCGGCTTCTTCTACACAAGTACAACTCGTGTAGAATGAAGGAATCTGAAAGCGTACTCGAGCACGTGAACAAGATGATCGTGATGGCCAAAGATCTTGCGGCTGCTGATTGCGCGATTCCGGAGAGGATGCAAATCGCAACCATACTAGGAAGTCTCCCTCCATCATTCGACATGGTTGCCACATCTCTGAGGATGAATGGCAACATTAAGTCCGTGACGGACCTACCTGCACAGTTGGCAATTGAGCAGGACCTCTCCAAACAAAGATCGAAAGCTGAGATCTTTGAGGTTGAGGAGGAAGAAGAAGCGAAACACGCGAAGAAAAAGCTAGGCCCCTCCAAGGCAAATTTCAAGGGAAAGAGTGGGAAATACCCACGCGGCTCTTGCTACGGTTGTGGCAAATATGGCCATTTCAAGGTCAATTGCCCTAATAAGAAGAAGCCGGGAAATTCTAAAGTGCATGAAAATAAAGGCAAAAAGAAAATGGAGTTCGCGGCTGTCGTGGAATGTAACTCTGTCATCACAGACAGTGATGGATGGTGGATCGACTCTGGAGCAACCAAACACATCGCCAAGACGAAGGAAGGCCTAGTGGACTTCAAGGAGCTGAGCAAAGGCGAACAGAGGATCTTCATGGGGAACAACACCTACCTGGACGTGGAAGGTGTTGGGACATACAGACTTGACCTGGGGGACAGCATTATGATACTGAATGATGTACTGTATGCCCCAGGGATACGCCGGAATCTGATATCTGTCCCAGTGCTGCTCAAGAAAGACTTTGAAGTAAGATTTTATAATAAGCGTGTGTCAATAGGCAAGAATAAGAAGGTCTATGCGATGGGAAAGTTTGTGCCCGAGCATGACCTGTTCTGTCTTCCTGTAATAAATTCTAATGAATCAATGAATGTCTCTTCTGATTATTCCTTGTGTTATTTGTCTGATTATGACTTGTGGCACATGCGACTGGGTCATCCAGGAAATTCTAAGATGGATCAAATGATTAAGGCAAATTTGTTGCCTAAGATCACGGGTGCAAGGACATTGCCCTGCGAACACTGTCTGACCGGTAAAATGACGAGAAGACCCTTCTCAACCGGAATTCGGTCAACGGAGTTACTAGGTTTGATCCATTCAGACATATGTGGACCACTGAGCGTCAGCACACATAGAAATAAGGAATACTTCATAACATTCATTGATGACTATTCGAAGTTCTCCTATGTCTATCTCTTAGGAAGAAAGTCGGAAGCACTTGAAAATTTTAAGAGATATAAGACAGAAGTGGAGACAAGATTGGGAAAACCAATCAAGACTCTTAGGACAGATAGAGTTGGGGAATATACCTCAAAGGATTTTGAGGATTATTGCATTCAAGCAGGCATTCGTAGGCAGACTACAATGCCATATACACCACAGCAGAATGGTGTAGCAGAAAGAAAGAATCGAACTTTGATGAATGCAGTAAGGTGTATGTTTTCACACTCAGGACTCTCCAAGAAATTCTGGGGAGAGGCAGTGTTGACTGCGAACTATATACAGAATAGGATTCCCACCAAGTCCGTAGAATCAACGCCTTATGAAATATGGAATGGCAGAAAGCCCGAGTTGGGCCATCTCCGGAAATGGGGATGCGTTGCTGATAACCGTCCGAATGACTAAGGGTAAAGGTAAAGAAATGGTCGTCGTGACCTCAGTCAATCGAACTAAGTATATCAAGAAAAATTAGACCACTACGAGAAATAAAATCAATCGAATATGCGAAAGCGGTCTCGCTATGATATTAACCTGGTATAGCTCCCAGGGTCGAACACAAGGAGCACGGATTGGCAGAAGCCTACGAAGTAGTGAAAATGAAATAAAATAAAATAAAATGATTTTTAGTGGTTTTTGTTAATTTTTATATTTTTTTTGGATTATCAAAAGAGTGAGAAAATAAAAGACAAGAAACTCAAGCCAACTTCAACAATTTATTAAACACACCAAAAATAATGCAAAAATTAAGGAAAAATTGTTTTTGTGTTTTTTAAGTTTTTAAGTGTTTTTGGTGAATTTTTGACAATTTTCTAACGGGTAAATTATTTTCTAAAAATCAAACAGTACTAAATAAAAGAGGTACTGTCCAGCAAGGCTTGAAACTCAAAAATAAAATATCTAAGAGTCTCACTAAGCCCTGGAGGTAATTTTCCTGTATACTAGATAGAATAAGGAAAATTTAGGCACCCTAATTATTGTTTTTGGATTTTTAATTTATTTATTATAATTTTTATGGGTTTTTAGGGGTTTTTCAATTTTTAAGGTTTTTAAGTGATGAAAAATAGCCAAAATTGGCTAGAAAATCAAACAGCAAGCAAACAACAATATCTAATTTTTTTAGAATTTTTGGAGATGTTTTTATATTTTTTTGGTATTTTTAAATCTAAACAGTAACTAAAAAGGCTGTTTTTGAATTTTTAAAAATACTAAATAAAAGTGAAAATGTCCTCAAAAATCACTGAAATTTCTACACCATGGCAGGAGCCATGTGTCAAAATCTCATTGGATTTGGAGGTGGTTTGATATTTTATTCAAAAATGCAAAGAGGGCACAGTGCACAGGGACGATTGTGCAAATACCCGAGAATCTGGGGGCTCTGGTGCAAAATACCCAGCAAGTCACGCGCGTGGCGCGTGGCTGGGGCACACAGGGACCAAATGGTAATAAAAACCAAGTCTTAGGGCCTTTTGATAACTCGTATCAAAAGCCCAGGGACTCGGTTGCAAAAAGCCCAATAAAATTCGCACATGCGTAATAAAAACACTCACAGGGGCATAACTGCAATTACTCAAAAATATTCATTCATTTCATAACGACCCAGTTCTACAGGACAAAAGATGTAAAATGCCCAACACAACACGTGACGAAGCACGTGGTCACATACACACAGGGGCATTCATGCAATTAAAGCTAAGCACAAGGTCCATACTGCAAATAACCCTACGTAAATAAAGTTCTAAAAATATTTACAGGACTGGAAATGAAATGACAAACTAAGAGGGGGCCCTAAGATATTTACCCCTTTATTGGTCGACGGCCAGATGCGCGCCACGTGGTGGATGGACGGTCAGGATGGGCGGCGCTCTCCTTCTCTTCTTCTCTTGGGCTCAATCGACGGCTGAGGCGAGGCCACGTGGGTGATCTAACGACTGGGGCTCAGGTGCCTCTCTCCTCGGGTACTAACGGTCCAGATGAGGTCCTCTGGATGATCAACGGTCGCGGCTCCTCGAAAGATGGACGGCTGATATTAGAACTGGAGCTGAGGCTTCATCGGACGGCTCTGGAGGATGGTGAAAGAACTCGACGCCGGCGAACTTCGCCGGCCTCCTGCGTGAGCTACACTCCTCCTCAGCTGCTTCTGGATGTCGGAACAGGTTCCCGGTGCAGCCCCGCAGCTGATGGTATTGGCCGATGGCCCAGCCGAGCCCTGGAGGGGCTCCGGCGAGGCTGGCGGCGCGAAGCTCCGGTCTGGGATGTAAGGGGGGCTCAGACACCTCCCTTTGGACCTGCAAAGCAACCAGAAAGCTTCGCGGGTCAAGGGCAAAGTGCCTCGACCCAAAGAAGCGGGGTGAAGGTGATCTGTGCGGTGGGGCGAAGGAGCTCCGGCGAGGCGGAAGACGGTGGAGCTCGACTCCCAGCTCCGGGGCGAGCTGGGTTGAGTGGCTAGGCGAAGAACGTGCGTGAGGAATAGGCGAAGGCGATGGGGTGCTCCGATGATCGAAATATGAAGCGAGATAGCCGGAATCACAGGAACACGGCGAACGGTTGATTTGGGCGAAATCCAAAATTACTCTAACTGGGTAGGAACTAAGGTTACCTGGGTGATGCTGTAGACTGTGCTGGAGCTCAGCTAGCTCCTGGTCCTCGCCTCAAGGGTCGTCAACTCCCGAGGCTCGAGCTCCGGGTGGTCGTCGGAGCACGGCTGCAAGAAGCGACCGGATCGATGGTCGACGCACCTCCTCCTCGCTGCGACACCGGCGGGGGCAAGCTGTCACCTTGCTGGTCGCGATGGAGCTCACTGGAGAGAGAATGGGTAGCCAAAGATAGCGTGAGAGTGCGGCGGAGCTCCAACTTTATAGTGCTAGGGGTCCGGGAAGAATGGAGTCGGGCACGACGATCGGCGCGCGGATCCCCATGCAAACCTCCGGGCGAGGATCTCGGGTATGTGAAGGTGGATTAGGGCCCGGGGTTTGCGGATTTGGCATTCGGATCGGGTGAGGAAAAGATCGAGAAATCGGGTCGAAACCCAGATCCGCGCCTCTGGTGGTCCTGGGGGAGGTGTTGACCGGGGGTCAACAATCCCCCGTGGACCAATCAGAGGCCGCCAAGGCTGAGATTTTTATTTTAATTTTTTGGGCCTCTAAATGGCCGAATTTCCAAAAACTCAAAACATGAAAAATGTTTGTTTTAATTTTTTCTATTTTTTTGTGATTTTTAATTAATTTTTGGAAATTAAAATAAGGTATATACAAATTAGCTATTCATAGGTATATATACACTATATTGATTTTTGATTTTTGATTTTTAATTAATTATTTTTGTACATTTTTATTCCCATTTTATATTTTATTTATTTATAAGATAAAATGAGGAATAAAAGGCTATTTTTATTTTATTTTTATTGTTTATATACATAGGGGAAATAATTATTTATGCACAATTATATACATGGTATATATACAATATATTTTTGTATTTTAATTTTGTAATTTTTATTTGATTTTTGTTTTGATTCTTTTTATTTATTTTATTTGCAGAACATAAAAAGGAATATTTACAAAAAGATTTGAAAATAAATTAGGTTATTTACAAGGTGAAATAAAGTAAGGATGATGGACTATGTACATGGTGAAGGGTTCTTTTTGGTATTTTTGATTTTTAGATTTTTATCTTGTTTTTAATAGTTCCTAAATATATACAAAATATATACAAGTATATTTTTGGTTGAGGAAAATATTATTTTATTTATTTACATAAATATTTACACATGAGCCCCTATCTCCCTCTACTTGTGGCTTTTATGCGGTCAGGCCCATGCTGAGCCCTCCCTTGGGTTAGGTTGCTCAATATTTATTCTAAATATTTCCCTCTTTTTCTTTTTCTTCTTTATTCTTCTATTTTTGCACAAAAACATACTAATTATTTATTTTTACAAACATGCATGCTTTTGCTAAAGAATCCTATTTACACATATCTACATGCATTTGCATAGGTTTTTGTAGCTAAAATATAAGAATAAAGAGTGATGAATGGGTATTCATCACCCCCCTATACTATACTTTGCTAGTCCCTTAGCAAACACTTATTTGAAAAAGAAGTGCAAAAGAAAGAAAAAAGGAAAAAGAAAAAGAAAATGTACATGGATCAAGGTTGATTATTAAACTTGCCTTTATTAAATTGAGGTATGGAGCTTAGTCAGATCTTTGGATTATTGATGTGTCGGAACCTTATTTAGACTTAATCTTAAAACCTAACAGCCTCCAAGTTCCACTACTCTATAACCAAGACTCCTCAATGCTCCAGATCAGAACAAGTCATCAACTACAAACCCTGAAGATCATGAATCTTTTCTTGTCCTGTGAAAGTGAGGTCTAAGCTCTCCACCTCAGAAATGGCAACTTGACAACCCTCCCCAACAAGGTAACTCTATGACCTCAATCTGGCCACTCTTTCCTCGAGGAGCGGGGTATTCCCTTCTAAGTTCAAGTACAACCGGCTCAAGAAGAGGGGGAAGAAGAGAATGGGTCAAGGCCAGTGTAGCCAAGTACCCTTGGGAGCTTGACCAGTGTAGCCAAGTCTCCCTGCTGCAAGCTACAACAGGTGGATCATGAAACCAAGCTTTGCTTATTGCACTTATATACATACTCCGGTGGGATTATCATTTTCTCTCAGACCCACCACTTTTTTTTTTGGAGTTATTTTCTTTTTGCATTTTTTTTTCGAGTGCATCTATACAACATGTACATGTGCAGCATATATACAAGGAGTTTTTCCTCTTGAGCCAGTAGACTATCCCTCTTTTGAAGCTTTATTGCAACCCACAACTCCCGTCGTTAGACTTCATGGCAACCAGACCAAGTTGAGACGCACTTCCTTCACTAAATGAAGAAGAGAGGTTCCGCCTAGAAGTACTACCCTCATATGCTACCCCAAGTCAAGGAAGACTGCCTCCTCACCACCTCATCCGTAGAGAGCTCGGTGCATAGTGCGGTTGTCCAAGTAAAGCCATAATCTATATGAGTCATGTGTTGTTGTTAAGTGCTCTACTTAGGCTCATTGAGATGACATGTGATCATAGCCTAGTGGACTCAAAGAATTAAGTCACCATGGACCTGAAAAGCCTTAAACCTAAGCCCTATAAGGTTCCTCTTAGAAATTAGGTGGATTAAGATCTTAATCAAGCTCCATTTCTCAATTTGATTCCAGGCTAGTTTAAATGTCAACTATTATCCAAGGAAAACTATATACATATGTACAAAAAGATGCATATTTACACACATTTTACAATCATGCAACATTTTTGAAAAATGTTTTGAAATCATGAATGATGATGCATGAAGTGCAAGTTTTGCAAAAAGGGGATTGACACACATTTACACAAGATTTTTGCAAACTTTTGATTTTCAAAACATTTTGGAAAAATTTTGTACTATATACATAATTTTGATACAGAAAATATTTACACAAGCTTTACACACAAAAGGTTTTTGAAATCATTTTTACAAAAATAATTTGTACACTAGCTATGTATGTGCAAATAAAAGAAGATTATGAACATGAAAATTTTTAATTTTTGTGGTTTTTAGCCATTTTTATTTATTAACACACTCACACAAAGTACGAGTTATGGCTAAAGTATATATGAAATATACACACACCCCCCTATACTTAGCTCGAACGATGTCCTCAGAGTCAAGAGCGATGAAGCAGACATAACTCGTGCTATGTATAGGGAAGTGAAAAGGAAGGCTATACAAAAGAGAATGAAAGTCAAGAGGGACTCAGGTCTTCCCCCTATACTTAGGATCAAGTAATCCTAAGTATAGCAGGCTGTACACGAAGGGAAAACCGAGTGGAGAATGTACAGGGTCTACCCCCCCTATACTTAGGGTAAAATACCCCTAAGTATAGGCAGCAAAACAGGGGTAAACAAAAACAAAAGAAATACCCGAAATGTCTCACATCCCCCCTATACTTAGGGTAAAGTGCACCCTAAGTATAGCATAATCATAAGATGGAGAAAGGGATGTGGGACTAAAGAGTGTGCTGATATGGACATCTGGATCTATGTACAGCGGAGAATCAGTAAAGCTCAGGCGTGAGATGCATTAGATGTGAATCAAAGACCACATCTCACGCAAAATGAATAGGGGCAAGATCAGCGACCCGCGGCTCATGATCTAGAAATGGCTTGAGCCGCTGGCCGTTTACTCGGAAGGTACTCTCAGAAGACAACTCGGATATGTCGATGCTACCGTTGTCGTGTACCTTCCGAACCAGATAAGGTCCTTTCCATTTGCTCTGTAGCTTTCCTGGGAATAATCTAAGCCTCGCATCAAACAGCCATACTCTCTGTCCAATCTCAAAATGTTTGTGGCTGATATGTGAATCATGCCACTCCTTGACTTTCTCCTTGTAATGTAGGCTGCTTGTGAAAGCTGCATCTCTAAGCTCTTCCAGGGCAGCTAGCTCTGCCCTCCTCTGGTCTCCTATACCATCTGGATCCATGAGAATGTCTGTAACTGCCCAGAGTGACTTGTGCCTCAGCTCAACAGGTAGGTGACAAGGCTTGCCATATACGAGGCGAAAGGGAGATGTACCCAAAGGTGTCTTGAAAGACGTCCTATATGCCCACAAGACCGAGTCCAATAGCTGTGACCAATCCTTTCGGTCAGGGCGGACGACTTTCTGCAGAATAGTCTTGATCTCCCTATTCGACACTTCGGCTAGACCATTCGTCTGTGGATGGTATGGTGTAGCAACGCGATGATCTATGCCGAACTCGCTAGCAAGTGCCTTCACCTGGTCGTTGATGAAGTGAGATCCCCCATCAGAAATAAGAACTCGTGGAACCCCGAACCGCGTGATGATGTGATTCCTCAAAAATCTGCAAACTGTCCTCGCATCAGCGGCTCGGGCGGGGATAGCCTCCACCCAACGACTCACATAATCTACGGCCAACAGAATGTACTCAAATCCCTGACTCTTAGGGAATGGGCCCATGAAATCGATGCCCCATGCGTCAAAAATCTCACAGAAATGAATAGGCTGCATCGGCATCATATCACGCTGTCCACAAGTGCCCATCCTCTGACAGTCAGTACACCTCTTCACGAACTCATCTGAGTCCTTGAAGAGGGTAGGCCACCACAAACCGGATTGGAGCACTTTCTGTGCCGTTCTCCTCCCAGAATGATGTCCCCCTGCCTCAAGCTTGTGGCAGTAAGTGAGGACGCTATGGTGTTCCTCCTGAGGAATACACCGACGCCAGACGCTATCCCCTCCCTCGTGGTAAAGGATGGGATCCTCCCAATGGTAAGACTTGGCCTTCGCAAGGAAGGTCTCAAGCCTCTGCCTGGGCCAATCTTGTGGAACTTTCCCAGCAACGAGAAAGTTCACAATATCGGCGTACCATGGGAGTGAGGCGATAGCAAGGATCGCCTCATCTGGGAAGGTATCTCTGATCGGATCAATCTGCTCTGACTCCTCAGGCTGCTCTAGTCGGGATAAATGGTCCGCCACCACATTCTTGACTCCAGCCTTATCCTTAATCTCAATGTCGAACTCCTGGAGTAGAAGGATCCATCTAGTCAGTCTGGCCTTGGCATCCTTCTTTGCCATGAGGTACCTGATGGCGGTGTGATCTGTGTACAAAGTCACTCGGGATCCAATGATATACGATCTGAACTTATCCAGGGCAAACACTACTGCTAGCATCTCCTTCTCTGTGACCGTATAATTCCGCTGGGCGGAATCCAATGTGCGGCTAGCATAGTGTATAGCAAATGGTACTCCATCCCTCCTCTGTCCCAGCACTGCCCCTACGGCAAAATCGGAGGCGTCCGTCATGATCTCGAATGGGAGAGACCAATCAGGTGGCTGGAGGACAGGAGCCTCAATCACACATCTCTGGAGAGTAGCAAACGACGAAAGACACTTGTCATCAACAAGGAACTCGGTGTCTTTCGTCAAGAGGTCAGTCAACGGTCGGGCAATCCTGCTAAAATCCTGAATGAATCTCCTATAGAATCCAACATGCCCCAGAAATGACCGTAACTGCCTCAGATTGGACGGCGGTGTGAGTTTTCTAATGACATCAACCTTGGCCGGATCCACCTCCATGCCCCTGTTGGAGATGATGTGGCCAAGCACCGTCCCTTGAGTCACCATGAAGTGACTCTTCTCCCAGGATAGCACCAAGTTGTACTCAATACATCGCTGGAGTACTCGGTCTAGGCAGTCAAGACAGGAGTCGAATCCGTCGCCGTAGACCGAGAAATCGTCCATGAAGACCTCAAGGCAATCCCCTACCATGTCCGAAAATATCGACAACATGCACCTCTGAAAAGTCGCAGGGGCGTTGCATAGCCCAAATGGCATGCGTCGAAAAGCGTATGTGCCGAAGGGACAGGTAAAGGTGGTCTTCTCCTGATCCTCAGGAGCGATGGCCACTTGGTTGTAGCCCGAGTACCCATCCAGGAAGCAGTAATGGCTCTTCCCTGCCAGTCTCTCAATGATCTGGTCAATAAAAGGCAGGGGGAAGTGGTCCTTCTTGGTGGCTTGGTTGAGTCTCCTGTAGTCAACACAAACCCTCCAAGAGGTGGGTACCCGTGTAGCAATCTCCTCTCCCGACTCACTGATCACAGTCGTGATGCCCGTCTTCTTGGGCACCACATGCAAGGGGCTGACCCACTTGGAGTCGGAAATGGGATAAATAAAACCTGCACCCCACCACTTCGATATTTCCTTCATGACAACCTCTCTCAGGTTGGGGTTCAGACGCCGCTGGAACTCACGCGACGGCTTCGCCCCATCCTCGAGATAGATGTGGTGGGAGCAAACTGATGGATCAATCCCATGGAGATCTGCTACGCTCCATCCGATCGCCTTGCGGTTCTTTTCAAGAACCCCCATCAGACGGGATTCCTGCTCTCCAGTCAACTCAGCGGAGATGATGACTGGGTACATCTCAGGATCGCCCGCAAGGAATCGATACTTCAGCGAAGTAGGGAGCGGCTTCAGCTCTGGAATGCTGGGTGCTGGCAAATCTGGCTGTGGAAGAAACTGAGTGAAAGCTGCAAGATCGGCCAAATCTGCCTGGGAAAGTGAAAGTGTACTCTCACAAACTGGGTCGGGAGAAGGCGGCTCAACTGCACTGTCTCTGCTCTGCTCTTCCTCTGCCTCCTCCTCTGTAGGCTCAGGTGAACTCAGATCTGGCATCTGATCGTAACAATCGGCCCAATCAGACTCTGAGTCCGAGGGATCTGTATCAGACTCGGTGGCATCAGTACCACCGGAAAACAAGGTGGCCTCAGCACCACCATCACAAAACACTGTGCTGCGATCGAGAACCGGCTCTGCTGCCGCAACTGTATCCGAACCCAGGTCTGTGCTCTCCAGACTCTCCTCTGCTATCATCTCTGCATCAGCTGTGTCTGAAAGTGAGAGGGTAGTCTGTGACTCCAGGTCTGCCCAAGCTGCCTCATCATCTGTGATCACAAAATCACAGTCCTGGTGGATGTCTGCCTCTGCGTCTGTCAGCTGCTCTGAGTCGGTACTGGCATCTGAGCGGGATCTGGATCTGGCTCTGTAGTCCTCGACCGTCTCTATTTGTATACTCTCGCCCTGGACGCGAAAGTACACCTTCCCGCTATCATGATCAGTCACCGCCTTGGCTGTGGCCAAGAACGGACGACCAAGTATGATGGGGGTATCGGCCACTGATTCAGGGATCTCCATGTCCAACACTACGAAGTCCACGGGGAATTGCAGACCCTGAATAGTGACGATAACGTCTCGTAACAACCCCTTCGGCCTCTTGACAGATCGATCAGCGAACTGAAGGACTGTCCTGCTTTGTCGAAGAGTGCCCAACTCGAAGAGGTCGAGAAGGGCTGCCGGAAGTAGGTTGATCGAAGATCCGCTATCTAAAAGAGTACGGTCGAACCACTGCTCTCTGATCTGGCATCTGACATACGGGGCCCCTGCATCTGGCCTCTTGGTTGGCAGTCGGTTCTGAATCGCAAAGCACGTGGCTTTGGTCAGCACGTGAATCTCTGAAGTGTGGTTCCTCCTCCTCCTCCTAACTGTAGTCCTCTCTCTCAAAGATCTCTGGAGGAGGGGGATGTGCTGCAAAGCCTCCTGGAGGGTCAGCTGGATATGGAAGCGATCAATCATGCTCTGGCTGAACTCCTCAAACTCTCTCTTTTTTGGATCAATTTTCTTCCCCTTCCCCATCTGAAGGGCTCTAGGGAAGGGGATCACTGGGTCCTTCTCAGATGAAGGACTAGGAAAAGATCTACGCGGTTCGAGGACCGGATCCACACATACATCATGCACCACAGTGGGACCAAAAGAATGTAAACCTTTTCCTTTATTCATCACAGAATCCTGAGATACATGAACACGGGGAAACACAACAGCTCTCTCTCTACAAACACCGGTGGCCTCAGTACCACCATGGACGGGCTGCTCTGCTGCTGCTGGTGAAGGTAGACATCTCGCGGCATCAGTACCGCGGGCTGGCTCGGCTGCATGGGTGGCGTCAGTACCACATCCTAGATCTGGTGAAGTGGCGGCCTCAGTACCGCCGGTGGGATCAGCATCTCTGGTGGCCTCAGTACCACCGTCATCATCTGGAGCGGTCTCAGTACCGCTCTCCTCCTCTTCCTGTGGCGCCTCGGGATGGTGCTCAGCTGAGGCGCCGCCGCCGGCTGGGGTCCTACCGCTCCTAAGCGTGGCAAAATCAACATCAAAAAGATCTGAAGAAGTATCATCAAATGGATCGCTAGGAGTGGCTAACTCAGTATGTACTACCTGCTCAGACTTCCGCTTGAGATTGTTCGGATTGGGCTCTATCTGTGCAGGTATGGCGGCCTTCCCTCTCACCAGGTCCCGCATCTCATGGCGGAACTCATCCATCTCCCGTCTGAAGGTCGCCTGCTGGTCCGTGAGGAGGCGGGCGATGTCATCCAAGGCAGGGCTCTCGTGGGAGCCCGACGGGTAGCCTCTCTGTGGGTGAGGCTGCTGGTACTGCTGTGGGTGAGAGGGGTAGGACAGAGGGTGCTGCTGGTGCTGGTATCCCGGGTGAGCCTGCTGCTCACGCCTCCCATACTGTCCCTGCTGCTGATAGGGACGAGGACCATAGGAAGACTGCTGCTGGTAGACTGGGGGCTGCTGCTGCGGCTGGTGATGGTCTCTCGGCTGGGAGTACTGCCCTCCCTGTGCTGACGGCTGCTGCTGGGGCTGGGGCCCACCACTCCCCCACCTGAATCCGGGATGATCTCGTCGGATCCCAGGCTGGGGACGGTCGTACCAGATCCCGTTGACATCCATCAACGGCTCTGCATCCAAGGGGGCTGGGGGTAGCACTGCCAACGGCTGGTCCGACTGGTAGACCACCATCTGCATCTCTGGAGATGGTGGGGACTGGTAGGTAGGCTGCAGCTGCTGGTACGGCTCCGCCTGTACAAGGTGAACCTGTCTAGGCTGCGCTGAGGCGCTGGAGCGCTGGGACGAGCTGCTGCTGCTGCCGGAGTCGCCTCGCGACTGAAGACGGGGCTGAGAAGCCGTCTGTGTCTCCTGGAGACACATGATCTGTGTCTTCAAGTCACTCAAGACCTGTGCCATCTGATCCATCTGTGCTATGCTCTGGCACTGCTTCTTCTCTATCAGCTCCATGCGGTCCAGCTTCTCGCTGATGATGCCCATGTCCGCAGCTGACGACTCTAACTGTGCTGCTACTGTGGCTGCGGACGAACTGGCTGGACCTGCATCTACCCGTGCGATCCTCTGGTACTGCACGGGTCCTGGCTGAAGTGGCTGGGTCTTCTGTGTGTAGAGGCGGGTCTGGGACATAACCATGTAGTTCTCCGCCATCTCCTCAAAAATAGCCCAGACCTGGTCATGGTCCTTGGCGAAGTAGGACCCGCCACAAGAAGCGTTCACCAGGCCCTGTAGCTCTGGTGACAACCCACTGAAAAAGCTCTGAACTAGGTTCGGCTTCGTGATATCGTGGTGTGGGCATCTGTCCAAGAGCTCCCTGAACCTCTCCCAAGCCTCGTGGAACTGCTCGTTGGGGAACATGGAGAAGTTGCTGATCAGGGCCCTCGCTGCGTTCGTCCGCCCGAGTGGATAGTACTTATTCAAGTACTCGGTGCGGAGCTGCTCCCAGGTGTACACGAATCTCCCCAAATGCTTCAGCCAGGTGGCTGCTCTGTCTGCTAGGGAGAAGGGGAAAGCAATCATCCGTATGGTATCCTGGTCCACGTGCCTGTCGTGGACAGTACTGCAAATCATCAAGAACTCATGTAGGTGGAGGTGGGGCTCCTCTGTAGCCAGTCCATGGAACCTCGGAAGCATCTGCAAGGTGTTCGGGGGGAACTTGAAGTCCCCCACGATAGCCGGAACCACCACCCAGTGGTGCATCAGTGTAGAGCCGGGATTGTGTAAATCCCGCATCGGTCTCGGTGGTCCTGCTCCTCCTGCGGCTGCTGCCGCTGCGGCGGCGGCCGCGGCTGCTGCTGCTGCTGCTGCGGCTTGTGCCTGTGCCTGTGCCTCATCGGGCTCCTCGGGCTCGCTCTGTGCATCTCTCTCTGCTCTGAGCCTCTCCATCTCACGCCTCATCTCTATCATAAACGCTCCCTGATCGCGGAGCTGCTGCTGGACTGTCTCTAACTGTGCGATCAGGGTGGAGTTGATCGCTCCCTGGTCCAATACAAAGTGCTCGGGTCTGCGGGAGTGATCGTCAGAACTGCCGGCCATCGCGACGTCTGCAAAATCGAAGGAGCCCAACTCAGGTGCTGTCAAATGAATAAGTCTCTCCTCGGGCTCATGTCTCTCAAGTAGATCAGAAAGGGGGTCGAGGGGGAACAGGGTGGAATCATACTCGGGCTCGGAGAGCGGGTCCGAGCTCTCGCGAGCCAACCTAGATGATGTGGTAGACGCGCCCGAAAGCGGTGCAACCAAAGGCTGCCTAAGAGACCGTCTACCCATCATCTTGATCTAGCGAGTAGGGCGGATGAGATCTAGAAAAATTACGATCAGAAAACAAACCCCCGGTTCACCAACACAACACGAGCTGAAGACCGTGAAAGTTCGGTCAAATTATCTTGTCTATTTTATTTGGTGAACAATCAAGATAGCAGAGCGATTACGTGACCTGTTGGGATATCCGCTGCTAACCCAACCGACTGGCCCGCACGGATGAGTCGGTAATCAGTCGGGTTTCGCAACGGGGGGCTCTACCTAGTGTTCGGGGTCACTCTCTCGCACAAGCAAACCAAACAATGAGGGGGTTGCTCTCCCCAAGACAAAATTTTTAGGGTGAGCGAGTTTTAAGGTCGATAATTTTAAACAGTCCCAATTTTATGGTTTTTCTTTTTAGGTATTTTTCAAGCAAACAAAATCGCCTAACGAATTTTTCGGTTTCTCCTGGTTATTAAGTCCAAAAACGGGGGGAGAAGTTGAAAAAGACGATGCACGAGAAAATCAATGATGCATGCAAAGTCAGAAATGCGTACCTGCCGCCAGCACTCTACATGCAAAATGATCCGCGCATAAAATAAAAGGCAGAAAAGTAAACTAAGCTATATGATGCACGGTAAAAAGCCGAGTCCTAAACAGGCAATTTCTATTGATCGTAAAGAACAATAGTTAGTCAACCGAATCGAGTCCGGAGTCCGATCTTGGGAGTCACTCGGTGCCCGCCACAACGGGTCCTGCCAGCGCTGTATGTGACTCCTAACGGCACGTGGTCTCAAATCCAATCAAACTAACTTTTTCAGTGAATTTTAATAAGGTCCAATTACGTTCTATAGGAACAGATATTCTATTAAGTGTTGGGCCTTAGAGATCCTACGTCACAATCAACAAAAATCCTATGTCTAGGGGCTCGAGCAAAAACCGTGAAAAATCCGGAAAATGACAGTAAGAAATGAAAAGAAAACCGCGTAAAAAGCCGCGAAAAAAACCGAGGGTCCTAATGGGTCTCCCGAGCACGCCGGTGCTCGGCGAAACAGACCCGCTACGGTCTAAGTCTAAAAGTCCAAGTCCACAGAGTCCTGTATTATTACAAATAATGAATAATAAATGAACTAGAAACTATCCTATCCTCTCCCACTCAACTCTCTCCTCTCGCTCTCTCCTGCGGCTTCGTCGAGAGAAAAGCCGCCTCCAAGTGCCGCAGCTGCACCGGCTCCCCGAAAGTCGCCTCCGCGGTCCTCGGGCCCTCGCAAGAAACAGAGAAAAGGGTGGTCAGACCAATAAAATAATCAAATAAGAGATGAAAATAAAAATGAGGATATATGTGCAAAAATGGAAATAAAATAACCACACAAAAATAAAACAAAAATAAAAAGAAAAGAAAATCAAAATAAAACAAAGTATCACAAAAAGGAAACTAAATACAAAAGCCGCGAAAAGCCGCGAGCTCTAAAGAGCCACGAAAAACCGCGAAAACAAAAACGAAAAATAAAAACACTACTAAGTCGTGCTCCCCGGCAACGACGCCATTCTGATAACCGTCCGAATGACTAAGGGTAAAGGTAAAGAAATGGTCGTCGTGACCTCAGTCAATCGAACTAAGTATATCAAGAAAAATTAGACCACTACGAGAAATAAAATCAATCGAATATGCGAAAGCGGTCTCGCTATGATATTAACCTGGTATAGCTCCCAGGGTCGAACACAAGGAGCACGGATTGGCAGAAGCCTACGAAGTAGTGAAAATGAAATAAAATAAAATAAAATGATTTTTAGTGGTTTTTGTTAATTTTTATATTTTTTTTGGATTTTCAAAAGAGTGAGAAAATAAAAGACAAGAAACTCAAGCCAACTTCAACAATTTATTAAACACACCAAAAATAATGCAAAAATTAAGGAAAAATTGTTTTTGTGTTTTTTAAGTTTTTAAGTGTTTTTGGTGAATTTTTGACAATTTTCTAACGGGTAAATTATTTTCTAAAAATCAAACAGTGCTAAATAAAAGAGGTACTGTCCAGCAAGGCTTGAAACTCAAAAATAAAATATCTAAGAGTCTCACTAAGCCCTGGAGGTAATTTTCCTGTATACTAGATAGAATAAGGAAAATTTAGGCACCCTAATTATTGTTTTTGGATTTTTAATTTATTTATTATAATTTTTATGGGTTTTTAGGGGTTTTTCAATTTTTAAGGTTTTTAAGTGATGAAAAATAGCCAAAATTGGCTAGAAAATCAAACAGCAAGCAAACAACAATATCTAATTTTTTTAGAATTTTTGGAGATGTTTTTATATTTTTTTGGTATTTTTAAATCTAAACAGTAACTAAAAAGGCTGTTTTTGAATTTTTAAAAATACTAAATAAAAGTGAAAATGTCCTCAAAAATCACTGAAATTTCTACACCATGGCAGGAGCCATGTGTCAAAATCTCATTGGATTTGGAGGTGGTTTGATATTTTATTCAAAAATGCAAAGAGGGCACAGTGCACAGGGACGATTGTGCAAATACCCGAGAATCTGGGGGCTCTGGTGCAAAATACCCAGCAAGTCACGCGCGTGGCGCGTGGCTGGGGCACACAGGGACCAAATGGTAATAAAAACCAAGTCTTAGGGCCTTTTGATAACTCGTATCAAAAGCCCAGGGACTCGGTTGCAAAAAGCCCAATAAAATTCGCACATGCGTAATAAAAACACTCACAGGGGCATAACTGCAATTACTCAAAAATATTCATTCATTTCATAACGACCCAGTTCTACAGGACAAAAGATGTAAAATGCCCAACACAACACGTGACGAAGCACGTGGTCACATACACACAGGGGCATTCATGCAATTAAAGCTAAGCACAAGGTCCATACTGCAAATAACCCTACGTAAATAAAGTTCTAAAAATATTTACAGGACTGGAAATGAAATGACAAACTAAGAGGGGGCCCTAAGATATTTACCCCTTTATTGGTCGACGGCCAGATGCGCGCCACGTGGTGGATGGACGGTCAGGATGGGCGGCGCTCTCCTTCTCTTCTTCTCTTGGGCTCAATCGACGGCTGAGGCGAGGCCACGTGGGTGATCTAACGACTGGGGCTCAGGTGCCTCTCTCCTCGGGTACTAACGGTCCAGATGAGGTCCTCTGGATGATCAACGGTCGCGGCTCCTCGAAAGATGGACGGCTGATATTAGAACTGGAGCTGAGGCTTCATCGGACGGCTCTGGAGGATGGTGAAAGAACTCGACGCCGGCGAACTTCGCCGGCCTCCTGCGTGAGCTACACTCCTCCTCAGCTGCTTCTGGATGTCGGAACAGGTTCCCGGTGCAGCCCCGCAGCTGATGGTATTGGCCGATGGCCCAGCCGAGCCCTGGAGGGGCTCCGGCGAGGCTGGCGGCGCGAAGCTCCGGTCTGGGATGTAAGGGGGGCTCAGACACCTCCCTTTGGACCTGCAAAGCAACCAGAAAGCTTCGCGGGTCAAGGGCAAAGTGCCTCGACCCAAAGAAGCGGGGTGAAGGTGATCTGTGCGGTGGGGCGAAGGAGCTCCGGCGAGGCGGAAGACGGTGGAGCTCGACTCCCAGCTCCGGGGCGAGCTGGGTTGAGTGGCTAGGCGAAGAACGTGCGTGAGGAATAGGCGAAGGCGATGGGGTGCTCCGATGATCGAAATATGAAGCGAGATAGCCGGAATCACAGGAACACGGCGAACGGTTGATTTGGGCGAAATCCAAAATTACTCTAACTGGGTAGGAACTAAGGTTACCTGGGTGATGCTGTAGACTGTGCTGGAGCTCAGCTAGCTCCTGGTCCTCGCCTCAAGGGTCGTCAACTCCCGAGGCTCGAGCTCCGGGTGGTCGTCGGAGCACGGCTGCAAGAAGCGGCCGGATCGATGGTCGACGCACCTCCTCCTCGCTGCGACACCGGCGGGGGCAAGCTGTCACCTTGCTGGTCGCGATGGAGCTCACTGGAGAGAGAATGGGTAGCCAAAGATAGCGTGAGAGTGCGGCGGAGCTCCAACTTTATAGTGCTAGGGGTCCGGGAAGAATGGAGTCGGGCACGACGATCGGCGCGCGGATCCCCATGCAAACCTCCGGGCGAGGATCTCGGGTATGTGAAGGTGGATTAGGGCCCGGGGTTTGCGGATTTGGCATTCGGATCGGGTGAGGAAAAGATCGAGAAATCGGGTCGAAACCCAGATCCGCGCCTCTGGTGGTCCTGGGGGAGGTGTTGACCGGGGGTCAACAATCCCCCGTGGACCAATCAGAGGCCGCCAAGGCTGAGATTTTTATTTTAATTTTTTGGGCCTCTAAATGGCCGAATTTCCAAAAACTCAAAACATGAAAAATGTTTGTTTTAATTTTTTCTATTTTTTTGTGATTTTTAATTAATTTTTGGAAATTAAAATAAGGTATATACAAATTAGCTATTCATAGGTATATATACACTATATTGATTTTTGATTTTTGATTTTTAATTAATTATTTTTGTACATTTTTATTCCCATTTTATATTTTATTTATTTATAAGATAAAATGAGGAATAAAAGGCTATTTTTATTTTATTTTTATTGTTTATATACATAGGGGAAATAATTATTTATGCACAATTATATACATGGTATATATACAATATATTTTTGTATTTTAATTTTGTAATTTTTATTTGATTTTTGATTTGATTCTTTTTATTTATTTTATTTGCAGAACATAAAAAGGAATATTTACAAAAAGATTTGAAAAATTTAGGTTATTTACAAGGTGAAATAAAGTAAGGATGATGGACTATGTACATGGTGAAGGGTTCTTTTTGGTATTTTTGATTTTTAGATTTTTATCTTGTTTTTAATAGTTCCTAAATATATACAAAATATATACAAGTATATTTTTGGTTGAGGAAAATATTATTTTATTTATTTACATAAATATTTACACATGAGCCCCTATCTCCCTCTACTTGTGGCTTTTATGCGGTCAGGCCCATGCTGAGCCCTCCCTTGGGTTAGGTTGCTCAATATTTATTCTAAATATTTCCCTCTTTTTCTTTTTCTTCTTTATTCTTCTATTTTTGCACAAAAACATGCTAATTATTTATTTTTACAAACATGCATGCTTTTGCTAAAGAATCCTATTTACACATATCTACATGCATTTGCATAGGTTTTTGTAGCTAAAATATAAGAATAAAGAGTGATGAATGGGTATTCATCACCCCCCTATACTATACTTTGCTAGTCCCTTAGCAAACACTTATTTGAAAAAGAAGTGCAAAAGAAAGAAAAAAGGAAAAAGAAAAAGAAAATGTACATGGATCAAGGTTGATTATTAAACTTGCCTTCATTAAATTGAGGTATGGAGCTTAGTCAGATCTTTGGATTATTGATGTGTCGGAACCTTATTTAGACTTAATCTTAAAACCTAACAGCCTCCAAGTTCCACTACTCTATAACCAAGACTCCTCAATGCTCCAGATCAGAACAAGTCATCAACTACAAACCCTGAAGATCATGAATCTTTTCTTGTCCTGTGAAAGTGAGGTCTAAGCTCTCCACCTCAGAAATGGCAACTTGACAACCCTCCCCAACAAGGTAACTCTATGACCTCAATCTGGCCACTCTTTCCTCGAGGAGCGAGGTATTCCCTTCTAAGTTCAAGTACAACCGGCTCAAGAAGAGGGGGAAGAAGAGAATGGGTCAAGGCCAGTGTAGCCAAGTACCCTTGGGAGCTTGACCAGTGTAGCCAAGTCTCCCTGCTGCAAGCTACAACAGGTGGATCATGAAACCAAGCTTTGCTTATTGCACTTATATACATACTCCGGTGGGATTATCATTTTCTCTCAGACCCACCACTTTTTTTTTTGGAGTTATTTTCTTTTTGCATTTTTTTTCGAGTGCATCTATACAACATGTACATGTGCAGCATATATACAAGGAGTTTTTCCTCTTGAGCCAGTAGACTATCCCTCTTTTGAAGCTTTATTGCAACCCACAACTCCCGTCGTTAGACTTCATGGCAACCAGACCAAGTTGAGACGCACTTCCTTCACTAAATGAAGAAGAGAGGTTCCGCCTAGAAGTACTACCCTCATATGCTACCCCAAGTCAAGGAAGACTGCCTCCTCACCACCTCATCCGTAGAGAGCTCGGTGCATAGTGCGGTTGTCCAAGTAAAGCCATAATCTATATGAGTCATGTGTTGTTGTTAAGTGCTCTACTTAGGCTCATTGAGATGACATGTGATCATAGCCTAGTGGACTCAAAGAATTAAGTCACCATGGACCTGAAAAGCCTTAAACCTAAGCCCTATAAGGTTCCTCTTAGAAATTAGGTGGATTAAGATCTTAATCAAGCTCCATTTCTCAATTTGATTCCAGGCTAGTTTAAATGTCAACTATTATCCAAGGAAAACTATATACATATGTACAAAAAGATGCATATTTACACACATTTTACAATCATGCAACATTTTTGAAAAATGTTTTGAAATCATGAATGATGATGCATGAAGTGTAAGTTTTGCAAAAAGGGGATTGACACACATTTACACAAGATTTTTGCAAACTTTTGATTTTCAAAACATTTTGGAAAAATTTTGTACTATATACATAATTTTGATACAGAAAATATTTACACAAGCTTTACACACAAAAGGTTTTTGAAATCATTTTTACAAAAATAATTTGTACACTAGCTATGTATGTGCAAATAAAAGAAGATTATGAACATGAAAATTTTTAATTTTTGTGGTTTTTAGCCATTTTTATTTATTAACACACTCACACAAAGTACGAGTTATGGCTAAAGTATATATGAAATATATACACACCCCCCTATACTTAGCTCGAACGATGTCCTCAGAGTCAAGAGCGATGAAGCAGACATAACTCGTGCTATGTATAGGGAAGTGAAAAGGAAGGCTATACAAAAGAGAATGAAAGTCAAGAGGGACTCGGGTCTTCCCCCTATACTTAGGATCAAGTAATCCTAAGTATAGCAGGCTGTACACGAAGGGAAAACCGAGTGGAGAATGTACAGGGTCTACCCCCCCTATACTTAGGGTAAAATACCCCTAAGTATAGGCAGCAAAACAGGGGTAAACAAAAACAAAAGAAATACCCGAAATGTCTCACATCCCCCCTATACTTAGGGTAAAGTGCACCCTAAGTATAGCATAATCATAAGATGGAGAAAGGGATGTGGGACTAAAGAGTGTGCTGATATGGACATCTGGATCTATGTACAGCGGAGAATCAGTAAAGCTCAGGCGTGAGATGCATTAGATGTGAATCAAAGACCACATCTCACGCAAAATGAATAGGGGCAAGATCAGCGACCCGCGGCTCATGATCTAGAAATGGCTTGAGCCGCTGGCCGTTTACTCGGAAGGTACTCTCAGAAGACAACTCGGATATGTCGATGCTACCGTTGTCGTGTACCTTCCGAACCAGATAAGGTCCTTTCCATTTGCTCTGTAGCTTTCCTGGGAATAATCTAAGCCTCGCATCAAACAGCCATACTCTCTGTCCAATCTCAAAATGTTTGTGGCTGATATGTGAATCATGCCACTCCTTGACTTTCTCCTTGTAATGTAGGCTGCTTGTGAAAGCTGCATCTCTAAGCTCTTCCAGGGCAGCTAGCTCTGCCCTCCTCTGGTCTCCTATACCATCTGGATCCATGAGAATGTCTGTAACTGCCCAGAGTGACTTGTGCCTCAGCTCAACAGGTAGGTGACAAGGCTTGCCATATACGAGGCGAAAGGGAGATGTACCCAAAGGTGTCTTGAAAGACGTCCTATATGCCCACAAGACCGAGTCCAATAGCTGTGACCAATCCTTTCGGTCAGGGCGGACGACTTTCTGCAGAATAGTCTTGATCTCCCTATTCGACACTTCGGCTAGACCATTCGTCTGTGGATGGTATGGTGTAGCAACGCGATGATCTATGCCGAACTCGCTAGCAAGTGCCTTCACCTGGTCGTTGATGAAGTGAGATCCCCCATCAGAAATAAGAACTCGTGGAACCCCGAACCGCGTGATGATGTGCTTCCTCAAAAATCTGCAAACTGTCCTCGCATCAGCGGCTCGGGCGGGGATAGCCTCCACCCAACGACTCACATAATCTACGGCCAACAGAATGTACTCAAATCCCTGACTCTTAGGGAATGGGCCCATGAAATCGATGCCCCATGCGTCAAAAATCTCACAGAAATGAATAGGCTGCATCGGCATCATATCACGCTGTCCACAAGTGCCCATCCTCTGACAGTCAGTACACCTCTTCACGAACTCATCTGAGTCCTTGAAGAGGGTAGGCCACCACAAACCGGATTGGAGCACTTTCTGTGCCGTTCTCCTCCCAGAATGATGTCCCCCTGCCTCAAGCTTGTGGCAGTAAGTGAGGACGCTATGGTGTTCCTCCTGAGGAATACACCGACGCCAGACGCTATCCCCTCCCTCGTGGTAAAGGATGGGATCCTCCCAATGGTAAGACTTGGCCTTCGCAAGGAAGGTCTCAAGCCTCTGCCTGGGCCAATCTTGTGGAACTTTCCCAGCAACGAGAAAGTTCACAATATCGGCGTACCATGGGAGTGAGGCGATAGCAAGGATCGCCTCATCTGGGAAGGTATCTCTGATCGGATCAATCTGCTCTGACTCCTCAGGCTGCTCTAGTCGGGATAAATGGTCCGCCACCACATTCTTGACTCCAGCCTTATCCTTAATCTCAATGTCGAACTCCTGGAGTAGAAGGATCCATCTAGTCAGTCTGGCCTTGGCATCCTTCTTTGCCATGAGGTACCTGATGGCGGTGTGATCTGTGTACAAAGTCACTCGGGATCCAATGATATACGATCTGAACTTATCCAGGGCAAACACTACTGCTAGCATCTCCTTCTCTGTGACCGTATAATTCCGCTGGGCGGAATCCAATGTGCGGCTAGCATAGTGTATAGCAAATGGTACTCCATCCCTCCTCTGTCCCAGCACTGCCCCTACGGCAAAATCGGAGGCGTCCGTCATGATCTCGAATGGGAGAGACCAATCAGGTGGCTGGAGGACAGGAGCCTCAATCACACATCTCTGGAGAGTAGCAAACGACGAAAGACACTTGTCATCAACAAGGAACTCGGTGTCTTTCGTCAAGAGGTCAGTCAACGGTCGGGCAATCCTGCTAAAATCCTGAATGAATCTCCTATAGAATCCAACATGCCCCAGAAATGACCGTAACTGCCTCAGATTGGACGGCGGTGTGAGTTTTCTAATGACATCAACCTTGGCCGGATCCACCTCCATGCCCCTGTTGGAGATGATGTGGCCAAGCACCGTCCCTTGAGTCACCATGAAGTGACTCTTCTCCCAGGATAGCACCAAGTTGTACTCAATACATCGCTGGAGTACTCGGTCTAGGCAGTCAAGACAGGAGTCGAATCCGTCGCCGTAGACCGAGAAATCGTCCATGAAGACCTCAAGGCAATCCCCTACCATGTCCGAAAATATCGACAGCATGCACCTCTGAAAAGTCGCAGGGGCGTTGCATAGCCCAAATGGCATGCGTCGAAAAGCGTATGTGCCGAAGGGACAGGTAAAGGTGGTCTTCTCCTGATCCTCAGGAGCGATGGCCACTTGGTTGTAGCCCGAGTACCCATCCAGGAAGCAGTAATGGCTCTTCCCTGCCAGTCTCTCAATGATCTGGTCAATAAAAGGCAGGGGGAAGTGGTCCTTCTTGGTGGCTTGGTTGAGTCTCCTGTAGTCAACACAAACCCTCCAAGAGGTGGGTACCCGTGTAGCAATCTCCTCTCCCGACTCACTGATCACAGTCGTGATGCCCGTCTTCTTGGGCACCACATGCAAGGGGCTGACCCACTTGGAGTCGGAAATGGGATAAATAAAACCTGCACCCCACCACTTCGATATTTCCTTCATGACAACCTCTCTCAGGTTGGGGTTCAGACGCCGCTGGAACTCACGCGACGGCTTCGCCCCATCCTCGAGATAGATGTGGTGGGAGCAAACTGATGGATCAATCCCATGGAGATCTGCTACGCTCCATCCGATCGCCTTGCGGTTCTTTTCAAGAACCCCCATCAGACGGGATTCCTTCTCCAGTCAACTCAGCGGAGATGATGACTGGGTACATCTCAGGATCGCCCGCAAGGAATCGATACTTCAGCGAAGTAGGGAGCGGCTTCAGCTCTGGAATGCTGGGTGCTGGCAAATCTGGCTGTGGAAGAAACTGAGTGAAAGCTGCAAGATCGGCCAAATCTGCCTGGGAAAGTGAAAGTGTACTCTCGCAAACTGGGTCGGGAGAAGGCGGCTCAACTGCACTGTCTCTGCTCTGCTCTTCCTCTGCCTCCTCCTCTGTAGGCTCAGGTGAACTCAGATCTGGCATCTGATCGTAACAATCGGCCCAATCAGACTCTGAGTCCGAGGGATCTGTATCAGACTCGGTGGCATCAGTACCACCGGAAAACAAGGTGGCCTCAGCACCACCATCACAAAACACTGTGCTGCGATCGAGAACCGGCTCTGCTGCCGCAACTGTATCCGAACCCAGGTCTGTGCTCTCCAGACTCTCCTCTGCTATCATCTCTGCATCAGCTGTGTCTGAAAGTGAGAGGGTAGTCTGTGACTCCAGGTCTGCCCAAGCTGCCTCATCATCTGTGATCACAAAATCACAGTCCTGGTGGATGTCTGCCTCTGCGTCTGTCAGCTGCTCTGAGTCGGTACTGGCATCTGAGCGGGATCTGGATCTGGCTCTGTAGTCCTCGACCGTCTCTATTTGTATACTCTCGCCCTGGACGCGAAAGTACACCTTCCCGCTATCATGATCAGTCACCGCCTTGGCTGTGGCCAAGAACGGACGACCAAGTATGATGGGGGTATCGGCCACTGATTCAGGGATCTCCATGTCCAACACTACGAAGTCCACGGGGAATTGCAGACCCTGAATAGTGACGATAACGTCTCGTAACAACCCCTTCGGCCTCTTGACAGATCGATCAGCGAACTGAAGGACTGTCCTGCTCTGTCGAAGAGTGCCCAACTCAAAGCGGTCGAGAAGGGCTGCCGGAAGTAGGTTGATCGAAGATCCGCTATCTAAAAGAGTACGGTCGAACCACTGCTCTCTGATCTGGCATCTGACATACGGGGCCCCTGCATCTGGCCTCTTGGTTGGCAGTCGGTTCTGAATCGCAAAGCACGTGGCTTTGGTCAGCACGTGAATCTCTGAAGTGTGGTTCCTCCTCCTCCTCCTAACTGTAGTCCTCTCTCTCAAAGATCTCTGGAGGAGGGGGATGTGCTGCAAAGCCTCCTGGAGGGTCAGCTGGATATGGAAGCGATCAATCATGCTCTGGCTGAACTCCTCAAACTCTCTCTTTTTTGGATCAATTTTCTTCCCCTTCCCCATCTGAAGGGCTCTAGGGAAGGGGATCACTGGGTCCTTCTCAGATGAAGGACTAGGAAAAGATCTACGCGGTTCGAGGACCGGATCCACACATACATCATGCACCACAGTGGGACCAAAAGAATGTAAACCTTTTCCTTTATTCATCACAGAATCCTGAGATACATGAACACGGGGAAACACAACAGCTCTCTCTCTACAAACACCGGTGGCCTCAGTACCACCATGGACGGGCTGCTCTGCTGCTGCTGGTGAAGGTAGACATCTCGCGGCATCAGTACCGCGGGCTGGCTCGGCTGCATGGGTGGCGTCAGTACCACCTCCTAGATCTGGTGAAGTGGCGGCCTCAGTACCGCCGGTGGGATCAGCATCTCTGGTGGCCTCAGTACCACCGTCATCATCTGGAGCGGTCTCAGTACCGCTCTCCTCCTCTTCCTGTGGCGCCTCGGGATGGTGCTCAGCTGAGGCGCCGCCGCCGGCTGGGGTCCTACCGCTCCTAAGCGTGGCAAAATCAACATCAAAAAGATCTGAAGAAGTATCATCAAATGGATCGCTAGGAGTGGCTAACTCAGTATGTACTACCTGCTCAGACTTCCGCTTGAGATTGTTCGGATTGGGCTCTATCTGTGCAGGTATGGCGGCCTTCCCTCTCACCAGGTCCCGCATCTCATGGCGGAACTCATCCATCTCCCGTCTGAAGGTCGCCTGCTGGTCCGTGAGGAGGCGGGCGATGTCATCCAAGGCAGGGCTCTCGTGGGAGCCCGACGGGTAGCCTCTCTGTGGGTGAGGCTGCTGGTACTGCTGTGGGTGAGAGGGGTAGGACGGAGGGTGCTGCTGGTGCTGGTATCCCGGGTGAGCCTGCTGCTCACGCCTCCCATACTGTCCCTGCTGCTGATAGGGACGAGGACATAGGAAGAGCCTTGCTGCTGGTAGACTGGGGGCTGCTGCTGCGGCTGGTGATGGTCTCTCGGCTGGGAGTACTGCCCTCCCTGTGCTGACGGCTGCTGCTGGGGCTGGGGCCCACCACTCCCCCACCTGAATCCGGGATGATCTCGTCGGATCCCAGGCTGGGGACGGTCGTACCAGATCCCGTTGACATCCATCAACGGCTCTGCATCCAAGGGGGCTGGGGGTAGCACTGCCAACGGCTGGTCCGGCTGGTAGACCACCATCTGCATCTCTGGAGATGGTGGGGACTGGTAGGTAGGCTGCGGCTGCGGCTGCTGGTACGGCTCCGCCTGTACAAGGTGAACCTGTCTAGGCTGCGCTGAGGCGCTGGAGCGCTGAGACGAGCTGCTGCTGCTGCCGGAGTCGCCTCGCGACTGAAGACGGGGCTGAGAAGTCGTCTGTATCTCCTGGAGACACATGATCTGTGTCTTCAAGTCGCTCAAGACCTGTGCCATCTGATCCATCTGTGCTATGCTCTGGCACTGCTTCTTCTCTATCAGCTCCATGCGGTCCAGCTTCTCGCTGATGATGCCCATGTCCGCAGCTGACGACTCTAACTGTGCTGCTGCTGTGGCTGCGGACGAACTGGCTGGACCTGCATCTACCCGTGCGATCCTCTGGTACTGCACGGGTCCTGGCTGAAGTGGCTGGGTCTTCTGTGTGTAGAGGCGGGTCTGGGACATAACCATGTAGTTCTCCGCCATCTCCTCAAAAATAGCCCAGACCTAGTCATGGTCCTTGGCGAAGTAGGACCCGCCACAAGAAGCGTTCACCAGGCCCTGTAGCTCTGGTGACAACCCACTGAAAAAGCTCTGAACTAGGTTCGGCTTCGTGATATCGTGGTGTGGGCATCTGTCCAAGAGCTCCCTGAACCTCTCCCAAGCCTCGTGAAACTGCTCGTTGGGGAACATGGAGAAGTTGCTGATCAGGGCCCTCGCTGCGTTCGTCCGCCCGAGTGGATAGTACTTATTCAAGTACTCGGTGCGGAGCTGCTCCCAGGTGTACACGAATCTCCCCAAATGCTTCAGCCAGGTGGCTGCTCTGTCTGCTAGGGAGAAGGGGAAAGCAATCATCCGTATGGTATCCTGGTCCACGTGCCTGTCGTGGACAGTACTGCAAATCATCAAGAACTCATGTAGGTGGAGGTGGGGCTCCTCTGTAGCCAGTCCATGGAACCTCGGAAGCATCTGCAAGGTGTTCGGGGGGAACTTGAAGTCCCCCACGATAGCCGGAACCACCACCCAGTGGTGCATCAGTGTAGAGCCGGGATTGTGTAAATCCCGCATCGGTCTCGGTGGTCCTGCTCCTCCTGCGGCTGCTGCCGCTGCGGCGGCGGCCGCGGCTGCTGCTGCTGCTGCTGCGGCTCGTGCCTGTGCCTGTGCCTCATCGGGCTCCTCGGGCTCGCTCTGTGCATCTCTCTCTGCTCTGAGCCTCTCCATCTCACGCCTCATCTCTATCATAAACGCTCCCTGATCGCGGAGCTGCTGCTGGACTGTCTCTAACTGTGCGATCAGGGTGGAGTTGATCGCTCCCTGGTCCAATACAAAGTGCTCGGGTCTGCGGGAGTGATCGTCAGAACTGCCGGCCATCGCGACGTCTGCAAAATCGAAGGAGCCCAACTCAGGTGCTGTCAAATGAATAAGTCTCTCCTCGGGCTCATGTCTCTCAAGTAGATCAGAAAGGGGGTCGAGGGGGAACAGGGTGGAATCATACTCGGGCTCGGAGAGCGGGTCCGAGCTCTCGCGAGCCAACCTAGATGATGTGGTAGACGCGCCCGAAAGCGGTGCAACCAAAGGCTGCCTAAGAGACCATCTACCCATCATCTTGATCTAGCGAGTAGGGCGGATGAGATCTGGAAAAATTACGATCAGAAAACAAACCCCCGGTTCACCAACACAACACGAGCTGAAGACCGTGAAAGTTCGGTCAAATTATCTTGTCTATTTTATTTGGTGAACAATCAAGATAGCAGAGCGATTACGTGACCTGTTGGGATATCCGCTGCTAACCCAACCGACTGGCCCGCACGGATGAGTCGGTAATCAGTCGGGTTTCGCAACGGGGGGCTCTACCTAGTGTTCGGGGTCACTCTCTCGCACAAGCAAACCAAACAATGAGGGGGTTGCTCTCCCCAAGACAAAATTTTTAGGGTGAGCGAGTTTTAAGGTCGATAATTTTAAACAGTCCCAATTTTATGGTTTTTCTTTTTAGGTATTTTTCAAGCAAACAAAATCGCCTAACGAATTTTTCGGTTTCTCCTGGTTATTAAGTCCAAAAACGGGGGGAGAAGTTGAAAAAGCCGATGCACGAGAAAATCAATGATGCATGCAAAGTCAGAAATGCGTACCTGCCGCCAGCACTCTACATGCAAAATGATCCGCGCATAAAATAAAAGGCAGAAAAGTAAACTAAGCTATATGATGCACGGTAAAAAGCCGAGTCCTAAACAGGCAATTTCTATTGATCGTAAAGAACAATAGTTAGTCAACCGAATCGAGTCCGGAGTCCGATCTTGGGAGTCACTCGGTGCCCGCCACAACGGGTCCTGCCAGCGCTGTATGTGACTCCTAACGGCACGTGGTCTCAAATCCAATCAAACTAACTTTTTCAGTGAATTTTAATAAGGTCCAATTACGTTCTATAGGAACAGATATTCTATTAAGTGTTGGGCCTTAGAGATCCTACGTCACAATCAACAAAAATCCTATGTCTAGGGGCTCGAGCAAAAACCGTGAAAAATCCGGAAAATGACAGTAAGAAATGAAAAGAAAACCGCGTAAAAAGCCGCGAAAAAAACCGAGGGTCCTAATGGGTCCCCCGAGCACGCCGGTGCTCGGCGAAACAGACCCGCTACGGTCTAAGTCTAAAAGTCCAAGTCCACAGAGTCCTGTATTATTACAAATAATGAATAATAAATGAACTAGAAACTATCCTATCCTCTCCCACTCAACTCTCTCCTCTCGCTCTCTCCTGCGGCTTCGTCGAGAGAAAAGCCGCCTCCAAGTGCCGCGGCTGCACCAGCTCCCCGAAAGTCGCCTCCGCGGTCCTCGGGCCCTCGCAAGAAACAGAGAAAAGGGTGGTCAGACCAATAAAATAATCAAATAAGAGATGAAAATAAAAATGAGGATATATGTGCAAAAATGGAAATAAAATAACCACACAAAAATAAAACAAAAATAAAAAGAAAAGAAAATCAAAATAAAACAAAGTATCACAAAAAGGAAACTAAATACAAAAGCCGCGAAAAGCCGCGAGCTCCGAAGAGCCGCGAAAAACCGCGAAAACAAAAACGAAAAATAAAAACACTACTAAGCCGTGCTCCCCGGCAACGACGCCATTCTGATAACCGTCCGAATGACTAAGGGTAAAGGTAAAGAAATGGTCGTCGTGACCTCAGTCAATCGAACTAAGTATATCAAGAAAAATTAGACCACTACGAGAAATAAAATCAATCGAATATGCGAAAGCGGTCTCGCTATGATATTAACCTGGTATAGCTCCCAGGGTCGAACACAAGGAGCACGGATTGGCAGAAGCCTACGAAGTAGTGAAAATGAAATAAAATAAAATAAAATGATTTTTAGTGGTTTTTGTTAATTTTTATATTTTTTTTGGATTTTCAAAAGAGTGAGAAAATAAAAGACAAGAAACTCAAGCCAACTTCAACAATTTATTAAACACACCAAAAATAATGCAAAAATTAAGGAAAAATTGTTTTTGTGTTTTTTAAGTTTTTAAGTGTTTTTGGTGAATTTTTGACAATTTTCTAACGGGTAAATTATTTTCTAAAAATCAAACAGTGCTAAATAAAAGAGGTACTGTCCAGCAAGGCTTGAAACTCAAAAATAAAATATCTAAGAGTCTCACTAAGCCCTGGAGGTAATTTTCCTGTATACTAGATAGAATAAGGAAAATTTAGGCACCCTAATTATTGTTTTTGGATTTTTAATTTATTTATTATAATTTTTATGGGTTTTTAGGGGTTTTTCAATTTTTAAGGTTTTTAAGTGATGAAAAATAGCCAAAATTGGCTAGAAAATCAAACAGCAAGCAAACAACAATATCTAATTTTTTTAGAATTTTTGGAGATGTTTTTATATTTTTTTGGTATTTTTAAATCTAAACAGTAACTAAAAAGGCTGTTTTTGAATTTTTAAAAATACTAAATAAAAGTGAAAATGTCCTCAAAAATCACTGAAATTTCTACACCATGGCAGGAGCCATGTGTCAAAATCTCATTGGATTTGGAGGTGGTTTGATATTTTATTCAAAAATGCAAAGAGGGCACAGTGCACAGGGACGATTGTGCAAATACCCGAGAATCTGGGGGCTCTGGTGCAAAATACCCAGCAAGTCACGCGCGTGGCGCGTGGCTGGGGCACACAGGGACCAAATGGTAATAAAAACCAAGTCTTAGGGCCTTTTGATAACTCGTATCAAAAGCCCAGGGACTCGGTTGCAAAAAGCCCAATAAAATTCGCACATGCGTAATAAAAACACTCACAGGGGCATAACTGCAATTACTCAAAAATATTCATTCATTTCATAACGACCCAGTTCTACAGGACAAAAGATGTAAAATGCCCAACACAACACGTGACGAAGCACGTGGTCACATACACACAGGGGCATTCATGCAATTAAAGCTAAGCACAAGGTCCATACTGCAAATAACCCTACGTAAATAAAGTTCTAAAAATATTTACAGGACTGGAAATGAAATGACAAACTAAGAGGGGGCCCTAAGATATTTACCCCTTTATTGGTCGACGGCCAGATGCGCGCCACGTGGTGGATGGACGGTCAGGATGGGCGGCGCTCTCCTTCTCTTCTTCTCTTGGGCTCAATCGACGGCTGAGGCGAGGCCACGTGGGTGATCTAACGACTGGGGCTCAGGTGCCTCTCTCCTCGGGTACTAACGGTCCAGATGAGGTCCTCTGGATGATCAACGGTCGCGGCTCCTCGAAAGATGGACGGCTGATATTAGAACTGGAGCTGAGGCTTCATCGGACGGCTCTGGAGGATGGTGAAAGAACTCGACGCCGGCGAACTTCGCCGGCCTCCTGCGTGAGCTACACTCCTCCTCAGCTGCTTCTGGATGTCGGAACAGGTTCCCGGTGCAGCCCCGCAGCTGATGGTATTGGCCGATGGCCCAGCCGAGCCCTGGAGGGGCTCCGGCGAGGCTGGCGGCGCGAAGCTCCGGTCTGGGATGTAAGGGGGGCTCAGACACCTCCCTTTGGACCTGCAAAGCAACCAGAAAGCTTCGCGGGTCGAGGGCAAAGTGCCTCGACCCAAAGAAGCGGGGTGAAGGTGATCTGTGCGGTGGGGCGAAGGAGCTCCGGTGAGGCGGAAGACGGTGGAGCTCGACTCCCAGCTCCGGGGCGAGCTGGGTTGAGTGGCTAGGCGAAGAACGTGCGTGAGGAATAGGCGAAGGCGATGGGGTGCTCCGATGATCGAAATATGAAGCGAGATAGCCGGAATCACAGGAACACGGCGAACGGTCGATTTGGGCGAAATCCAAAATTACTCTAACTGGGTAGGAACTAAGGTTACCTGGGTGATGCTGTAGACTGTGCTGGAGCTCAGCTAGCTCCTGGTCCTTGCCTCAAGGGTCGTCAACTCCCGAGGCTCGAGCTCCGGGTGGTCGTCGGAGCACGGCTGCAAGAAGCGGCCGGATCGATGGTCGACGCACCTCCTCCTCGCTGCGACACCGGCGGGGGCAAGCTGTCACCTTGCTGGTCGCGATGGAGCTCACTGGAGAGAGAATGGGTAGCCAAAGATAGCGTGAGAGTGCGGCGGAGCTCCAACTTTATAGTGCTAGGGGTCCGGGAAGAATGGAGTCGGGCACGACGATCGGCGCGCGGATCCCCATGCAAACCTCCGGGCGAGGATCTCGGGTATGTGAAGGTGGATTAGGGCCCGGGGTTTGCGGATTTGGCATTCGGATCGGGTGAGGAAAAGATCGAGAAATCGGGTCGAAACCCAGATCCGCGCCTCTGGTGGTCCTGGGGGAGGTGTTGACCGGGGGTCAACAATCCCCCGTGGACCAATCAGAGGCCGCCAAGGCTGAGATTTTTATTTTAATTTTTTGGGCCTTTAAATGGCCGAATTTCCAAAAACTCAAAACATGAAAAATGTTTGTTTTAATTTTTTCTATTTTTTTGTGATTTTTAATTAATTTTTGGAAATTAAAATAAAGTATATACAAATTAGCTATTCATAGGTATATATACACTATATTGATTTTTGATTTTTGATTTTTAATTAATTATTTTTGTACATTTTTATTCCCATTTTATATTTTATTTATTTATAAGATAAAATGAGGAATAAAAGGCTATTTTTATTTTATTTTTATTGTTTATATACATAGGGGAAATAATTATTTATGCACAATTATATACATGGTATATATACAATATATTTTTGTATTTTAATTTTGTAATTTTTATTTGATTTTTGTTTTGATTCTTTTTATTTATTTTATTTGCAGAACATAAAAAGGAATATTTACAAAAAGATTTGAAAATAAATTAGGTTATTTACAAGGTGAAATAAAGTAAGGATGATGGACTATGTACATGGTGAAGGGTTCTTTTTGGTATTTTTGATTTTTAGATTTTTATCTTGTTTTTAATAGTTCCTAAATATATACAAAATATATACAAGTATATTTTTGGTTGAGGAAAATATTATTTTATTTATTTACATAAATATTTACACATGAGCCCCTGTCTCCCTCTACTTGTGGCTTTTATGCGGTCAGGCCCATGCTGAGCCTTCCCTTGGGTTAGGTTGCTCAATATTTATTCTAAATATTTCCCTCTTTTTCTTTTTCTTCTTTATTCTTCTATTTTTGCACAAAAACATGCTAATTATTTATTTTTACAAACATGCATGCTTTTGCTAAAGAATCCTATTTACACATATCTACATGCATTTGCATAGGTTTTTGTAGCTAAAATATAAGAATAAAGAGTGATGAATGGGTATTCATCAGTTGCACATGTTCTGGTACCGAGTCAGCTTAGGGACAAGCTAGACTTCAGAACATTAAAGTGCAAGTTTATTGGATATAGTGAACATTCTAAAGGGTATAGGTTCTTCCATGAATCTAAAGGTCTGATCGAAAGTCGTGATGCTACTTTCCTAGAAATTAATCAAGCAAAGGAGCATGAAGTAGAGGAATCAGATCCTCTGATTGTCTTACAAGACAATGAAGACGACTTGAGCATTAGACAAGAACTTGAGGATGATATCGATCATCCAAATGTAGAGAATGAACCTATGGAACATGATGATCCTTTAGAGGAAGTGGGTGGACCCACACAACCCACGAGTATAATCGGCAACAAGAGACCCAGAACACGGCCCGCATGGATGGAAGATTACCATTTCTATGGATGTGAGGCGTCGTGTTACACCGTAGATGAGGATGTCGCGGATTGTACAGATCCCATATCCTTTAATGAAGCTATGGCTTCATCTGAGTCGGAATCATGGTCGGCCGCCATGAGAGATGAGTTGGACTCAATCGAGCGAAACGGTGTTTGGAAATTATGTGATTTACCAGAAGGTAGGCAATCCATAGGATGTAAGTGGGTATTCAAGAAAAAGTACCGAGTTGACGGTACTGTTGACAAATACAAAGCCAGATTAGTTGCCAAGAGTTATACTCAGCATGCTGGAATAGATTTCCAAGAAACCTACTCTCCAGTGGCTAAGTTTGCATCCATTCGGATGATCTTAGCCATAGTCGCATATATGGATTTGGAATTATTCCAAATGGATGTGAAGACGACCTTCCTTAATGGAGAATTAAGGGAAGAGATTTATATGCGACAACCTGATTGATCTCAGGTTGAAGGTCAGGAGAAAAAGGTTTACAGGTTAAGAAAGTCATTATATGGCTTAAAGCAGTCTTCACGGCAATGGTATCTCAAATTTCATGAGAAAGTTATTCAATTTGGATTTGTTTCAAATAAGTTGGATAACTGTGTGTATGTCATGAAGAGTGGGAGCAGGTTTGCAATCATGTCATTGTACGTAGATGACATTCTGCTCGCAGGTAATGACATACAATTGCTCAATGAAATCAAACAGAAATTGAGCAATGAATTTGAGATGAACGACATGGGCGAAGCATCCTATGTTCTTGGAATTCAAATAACAAGAGACAGGGACTCAAGGACATTGAGCCTTAGTCAAGAAAGATATTTGCATACTGTATTAAGGAGATTTGGAATGCAGAACATCACTCCAGCTCCAACACCACTTGTGATGGGAAAGAGACTCAGTAAGAGTCAGTGTCCCGGAAAGGGACAGAAATCTTTAGATGTACCATATGCACAAGTGGTAGGAAGTTTAATGTATGCAATGTTATGTACTCGACCTGATTTAGCTTATCCAGTAAGCTTAGTCAGTAGATATCAAAGCAATCCCGGTCCAGCACATTGGGAAGCTGTAAAGAGGATTCTTCGATATCTGAAAGGGACAGTACATCTAAAACTTGTGTATCAAGCAGAATCGCTTGAGGTGGTAGGATACTCCGATGCCGATTTCGGAGGGGATGTGGATGATAGAAAATCCACATCAGGTTACCTGTTCGTGTTTGGTGGTGCAACCGTTTCTTGAGGTAGCAAGAAACAAGGATGTGTATCTCGACATACATAGGAGGCTGAGTACATTGCATGTAGCATGGCCACCACTCATGCTGTATGGATCAGACGTTTTCTAGAGAACCTAAGCCTCGAATTGGTAAAAGGGCCAATTGAAATGTATTGTGACAATCAAGCTGCGATAAGCTTGATCAATAGTGGGGCTAATAGTTCTAAAGGAAAACACATTGAGATCCAATATCACTATGTACAAGATATAGTGGCGAAGCAAGAAATCACGGTAACCTACATACCTACCAGTGACATGTTGGCTGATTCCCTAACGAAGGGAATAGCAGCAGGAACCTACATTAAACATGTTGGTTTAATGGGACTCAGGAATGTATGAGTCAAGAAAGAGGTTTCATAGATAATGATCCTCACATGATAAATCTCTATGTATATGCTACATGAATAGTGGGAGCATATATGTTTTGACCACTTCGGTCAAGTGGGAGATGTTTGAATAAATCCGGCCAGTGACCTTTAAGTGGTCAGCAACCGCACCCCGGCCGTTTCACGGCCGGCGGTTGCGGGATGACCGGATCCGACGGTGCCACGTCGGGTGGGTGCGGGGATGATGGGGGCGGACGGCTCGAGGGCTCGCGCCCTATAAATAGACCTCCCGACGGGAGGAGAAGCCATCCAAGGCAACGCCTCGAGTGCGGGAGCCCCCCATCCATCCCTCTCTCGATCTACCCCGTTCTCTCGCTCTCTCGTAGCCGAAGCTAGAAGGCGTACCTCGTCTTGTTGCTGCAGTTTCTACATATAGTGTCCCAGGATGCAACCACGAGACATCATCTATATACTCGCATAGCATTACATTTTACAAAGATACAAAACTAAGCTAAGCCACTCTGTACTTCAGCCTGCAGTAAGTGTAGTGGAAGCTCAAAGGCACATCCTTTCTCTTGCAGTTCTCCCATATCTTCGTCAATGCACCATCAAGGCAGCTCCGGCAGTCCAACTTACTCAGATCCCGGGTGCATTGCGCTAGACGGCCCCCACCTTCTGTCGCGAACATCGACGTGCTCCTCCACGTTCTCTCAATCAACCCCTCCACCGACCTCCGCACCACCTTATCCGCCACCCTAACCCCACGAATTGGATCGCCGCAGCCTATGAGCGATGCGTGGAACGTAAACGGGTTCTCGCCTCCGAGGAAATCCTCAGTTGAGTAGTGGAGGAAGCACTTATCTAACCAAACATAGACCATTGAATTACACGTCTCCGCCATGTTGGGCGTGTTGGTGCAATTGGGGGAGATGAGGTCTGCGGCGAGCTCGATGCAGGAATGGCAGTCGCGGCTGGAGATTCCATCGTTGCAAAGGAAGTGCGCGTAGAGGCGGTCTGATCCCAAGGACCAGATGCTGTTGGAGAAGTTAGAGAAGTAGGATGAGGACACTAGATGGGTGAGGAGGAGCTTGACATTGTCTTGGAATGCCGTCGGATTTGCGAGATCCGATGCCGGTGTCCTCGAGAGATACTCTAGATTGCGGGGGATGTCAATGGAGAAGACGACCGAGGGTAGGAGGGTGAGGATGGAGAAGAGAATGGCTGTGGTCATTGTGGTTATAGGAGGAGACATTCTGGTGAGCTTGAGCAAAGATTGCATTGCCTGATATATAAGAGAAAATTAATACAGTTTTACCCAATGGTGAAAAATGCAATTACAAATTTACCAGGACAAAAGATAAGAAATAAATTCGCAATGACACGTTCCCAAATGGAAGGAGAGGAACTTAAATCACAAAAAGAAACTTAGATAAATCTCATGCCATCGTCTCTTGGACGGATAATTTGCGACAGCGACGCATACAGCAGAGGCTATGCATCGTGTCACCTACACATCAGAAATTGTGGCACAATATTGTGTCATTTAAAATAGCTTTCCAATATTTTATATAAATAGCCCATTTAAATGCTTGATTTTAAACTAAGGTCCTCGTGTTCATATATATTTGCAGAGTGCCAGAGATATCTCTGGAAGGTTATCAAGCAAGGTAAAACGCAGGAGGAACCGCAATCCAGCATTAGTCACGATCAACTCTCCATGAAACAACCATTGGTAACACACGAATCGCAGGTAATTGTGTTGCTACGTGTACATGAATACTATCATGTTAATATGCATTCGAATATAGCTGCATCAAAATCTAAAAACCTCGATTTTCCAGTGACATTTTAGGAAGTTGCCAGCACGGGGCTAATTGGTGGCAGGATGTAAGTGCCAGCTTGAATTCACACCTGCAGGTGATCACCCTTGTGCTATTAATGCTCCCCACCACATGAACACCCCTCCTCCTTCCACCTGCAGGTGATCACCCTTCTGCTATTAATGCTCCCACATGAACACCCCTCCTTCCACCTGCAGGTGATCACCCTTCTGCTATTAATGCTCCCACATGAACACTCCTCCTTCCGTGTTGTAATGCCACACCAATGCTCTCTCTGGCTCCATTCTTGCTTTGTTTTCTGTGACATTAATTGATGGATCCTCATATCGGAACTTGAAATCTTAAAAGATGCCAGTCTCCTGATGTCCATCGAAACTGTAACCTCACTATTCTTTCTTTGTCTACCCACTTTGTTAGATTAAAAACAAATGATATCCATTATGGAAAGTTTCTGTCATATTCCGGGTTGATAAAATCCAAAATGGTATTAGTTTGATAGTTGATCCAGAAGGAGCCATGCCAGCTTACCAAAAACAAGTCCCGGCTCACTGAAAACTGTGGCGGGAGATAGTGGATTTGTCATTCAAAAGGGATTGGCGGCGCAGCTTGTTGCCCGTCTCCCATCAATTTCTATGTAACTTTTAAAGAATCAATCATATCCGATGTCTAATGAAAAAAAAGTGGTTCTTTATAAAATCAAATGTAATTTAGCATGGGATTTGTTATGCATTATATTTAGTAATTTTTGTCGCTGAAGTATTGACAAATGATACGTCGTTGTCACACTTCACTAGAAGAAATTTGACCTGAGTCTAGAGATAAATTTTTCCGTTATTATATCATTTGTAGTTAAATATATAATAATGAATATTATATGTTCATTCTATAAATTTGCAACAAATATCTTATTCATTGCTATAATACTAACAACGATCCTATAACAACGGTTATCTGTTGACTTTTTCGTCTAATCGTTGTTAAATTTAGAATTGAATAATACGAGTTTTAATGAAGAGGTCAACAAACACTACAAGAAAATTGACTTAAGACAACGGAAATTTAATATTCGTTGTCATATTTTCCATAGTTAAATATATTACAACGAATATTATCCATCGCTTACTTCTTTAAATCCGCAACAAATATTATCCATCGCTTCTTTATTCGTTGTTATGTTCCTCGCAACGAATCATATAACAATGGTTATTCGTTGACTTTTTCTTCTAATTGTTGCTGAATTTATCAACAAGTGTGAATTTTAACGAATAATTCAATGGAAAATCGTCGTTTTATGGATTTTTAATAACGAATATGATATTCGTTAATAATTACAAGTACAAAAGATTATTTGGCAATAAATAATTGTTATATCATTAACATCAGAAGATAAGGCAACAAATATTCACATTATTCGTTGTATTAGATCTAGTTTCTTGGTGTAGATCAATCGTTGCTATATGAACCTTCAGCATTGAATATTAATATTTGTTGCGAATTTTAAGAAGAAAAGTCAAATTTTAAACAAAAAATATTTGTTGGTATATTTAATATCAGAAGGCATAAGAATTAATATTTGCCTTAGGTCAATTTTCTTGTCGTTCTTCTTTTACTATCATACTTTTGACAACTAATTCTATGAAAATGGTTAAATCATCAAAAGTCGAAGTTTGCTTTGTCGCAACTATACCATCTAATACTATAAATTATCCTCGCAATATATTTAAAATATTTATATAAATCCTTTGATTTGACCATTAATCCATTTGTTCATTGGTTGATAATATTATCTCAACCAAAGAAACTTAGAATGGTATATTAAGCTAATCTACTCTATGTTCGACTTCTTGTAAAAAGAAAAAATTATATCGCCACAACTTTTCTCTAGTTTGGGGGCGGCAAACTTACAATGCCACAGGTCCACAGGATAAAGGTTTCATTGGTATAACTAATTTATTTAGTAATGATAGTTTGCATAATCATTTTTCAGCCTATAATCCATCAAAATAAACTATCATAGAAGTTTGAAATTTACTAAACCTATTGGGTAAAATTTTAAAATGCATAAAAATACATTAAAGATGAGATGATTAGAGTGTCAATTATCTCCGATCACTACTACATAAGGAATGAAATCAATTTCAATATGACTTCATAACACAAACCATTAGTTCCACTATTCTCCTACATAGTCTATATCATTATATCATTACTAAATGGTAGTCAAATTTTATTTTATTTTATTTTATTTTCTTTACTTAAATCCATGTTTAAAAGATCCGAACGGTTTCGAGATAAATTCATAAATAGTGTTCTTAGAAGAATTTTAAGAACACTATTTAAGAATTTATCTCTCCTGCACTGGCTGTCGGCTACCTAACGCACAACCCTCCTCATTTACCCGGGCTTGGGACCTGCCATGGTTGAGTTTTGCTGAGGTCAACTATTGAAGCCATCCATTTGCTGAGGAGAATAATGGAGATTTATAGAGCTAAAAGGAAGAATCTCCATATGATCTTTATTGATTTGGAGAAGGCTTATGATTCCGTCCCACGAGAGATACTGTGGAGAGTTTTGGAGAAGAGACAAGTACCCGTCCTATACATTAATTACATTAATCTCATAAAGGATATGTATGATAGGGCTTTATCTTGTGTAAGGACCCCGACAGGGAAGACTGACTATTTTGATATCAACATTGGTTTACATCAAGGTTCAGCTTTGAGTCCATTTCTTTTTACTTTGATTATGGACAAGTTGACAAGTCACATTCAGGATGAGTTACCTTGGTGTATGTTATTTGCTAATGATATTGTGTTGATTGACGAGATTAGAGATGGAGTAAATGAGAAGCTTGAGGTTTGGAGACATGCATTGGAGACTAAAGGTTTTCGTATAAGTAGGGCTAAGACGGAATATATGGAATGCACCTTTGATGGAAGCAATGGTGAAGGAATCGAGGTGAAGATTGATGACGATAACATTCAGAAGAGAGATTCTTTTAGATATCTGGGATCTATTTTGCAACATGACGGGGAAATTGATGGAGATGTTACTAATAGAATAAATGCAGGCTAGCTAAAGTGGAGAGGAGCCTCCGCTGTTCTCTGTGATAAAAAAATTCATTTAAAAATTAAAGGAAAGTTTTACAAAGCAGCCGTGAGACCTGTTATGCTTTATGGTTCTGAATGTTGGCCTGTGAACCATAGACATGTGCAAAGAATGGTTGTAGCAGAAATGAAAATGCTAAGATGGATGTGTGGACATACACGTAAAGATCGGATTCGGAATGATGCACTCAGAAAGAAAGTTGGTGTAGCTCCGATCGAGGATAAGATGCGAGAAAACCGCTTAAGATGGTTTGGTCATTTGCAAAGAAGGTCAACTGATGCACCGGTTAGGAGATGCGAGTATTGGGATGTTGAGCCGGCTAAGAGAGGGCGAGGACGGCCCAAGAAGTGTTGGAAAGAGACTATACGAAGGGATCTTAATTTTTTGAATTTAAGTCCGAGATTGACCCAAGATAGATCTTAATGGAGGCGAAGAATCCATGTAGCCGACCCTACTTAATTGTGGGAAAAGACTTTTGTTGTTGTTGTTTATTTTCTTTACTTAGAATCGATAGGATCATGGTTGTGATTTTAGCTCATAAAGGGGGTCGATCTATCAAAATATATATTGCAATAACAAATGTTAATTTAAAATTAAAGCATAAATATAAAGTAATAAAATACACAATTGCATAATTATTTTTACACAGAAACCCAAACAATTGACAACCGCAATGCATGACATCCCATTCTGGGAGTTTCCTCCTACTCTTTCATTGGAGTAACTTCTACTATTTATGATATCTCAATTAAGGATAGCCACAGTCTGTGCAACCGTACTCTTTCTTAAGTGTCCAAAAAAGATTTTATACCCTTCGAGAGAAGAACATGCAAACCAGACCCCTAAGTGTAGTAATATTAAGAAAAAGTCTGCTCATTATCAAAGCAAAGTGCAAAACTTATAGAATTATAATGAGACTTGTTCTAATCACATTAACTAGAGTAAATCAACATGAAATTTAGCTTAAAAGGCACAAAATTGACTTGAACTACATACCAATACACTATCATCTCTAAACATCTGTTATACATGAAATACCACTAATAAATAAATAAAAATATTAGAAGTACAAAATCATTTATAAGTATCCAAAAAGATGCAAAGAAAAAATATATAAAACGTAAAATACTCTAAATTCAAATAGAACAATATACAAGTGAGTACTATGTGCATATGGTAGGATAATGTTTATATATATATATATATAATATTACTAAATAAATATAAAACACGTTATATATTTCACTTACGATCTAAGTTATATATATATATATATACACACACACACACAGAGGGGGGGGGATGGAGCTGCCCCCTCGGGGGAGCTAACTTAGCTCTTCCACCCCATTTTCTCCATTTTTATTTTTTTTTGAAAATTTCTTCCGTGAATATTCATCACTATATCCCTATATTATGTCATTCAAATTCCGTATGAAACAGAGACTCCTACGGCCTCCATCCCTGCAACCATTTTTAACGGTCCCAAGATTTTTTAAATCGACCCTGTCTGGATGGAGGTCGTAGGAGTCTCTGTTTCGCATGAAATTTGAATAATATAATATAGGGATATAATAATGAATTTAGACGATTTTTATTTTAAAAAATAATAAAAAAATGTGAAAAATAGGACGGGGGAGCTAAGTTAGCTCCCCATAGCGGGCATACACATTTTACCCATATATACACACACACGCACGCGCGCGCGCACACACACGTATACACATACATACACGTATGCTGGCTACTTAAAGTTCTTCGTAACAAGAATAAGAGCAACAGGGTTGTGTCTCTTTACCCGACACTTGGAATTTTTTATTGTGGGAACCCTTATAAAATGTCCATCAAGCCATCTTTAGTCTTTTTGTTCTTGCTCTTCACGGTCTTGTTAGAAATATATATACCTATTTTAAAGGTGGGTTTCGTCCCTAAGTGTTGCAACGTGGATGCCTTCTCTCCAACTCTTTGTTGCTCCTATCGGTTCTCTTTTCCCACGCGATGTTACCCCAATTCCTGTTGCTTTCCCCCTTTTTTTGTTGTTTCCCCTCTCCCTCGAAAAAGTTGGGTGTGTTGCCTAGAGTCTGCCACATGTCTCTCTCTCTCTCCTATATCCTCATTTTGATCTCCTCGGATTTGTTCTCTCTCTTCTAAATATAAATCATCATCTTCAAGAATCTATATATCTATAACTATAACTAAAGCTGGATTCCCCAACTTTTTTCCTCCTTCAAACACGTGGCCCCTCCCCCGTTCTCCATTCCACCTTCTTCCCGAACCCTATTTTCATATCGACTCTTCTCTTCCCACCAAATCATCCCGCACACATCGTCCTGTGCTCTCTACCATTCCCAAATCGCTCTCCGCCGGTCTGAAATGTCAACGAAGAAGGACAAGGGCATCACATCCCCCGTTGCGATTGTATACTTGTATCGATTAAAATGTTCATTTTATTTATTATTCATTATTTTTATAATTTTATATTTTTATAAATTTATAAATATTATTTATAATATATGTACATATTAAAATGGGAATAAAAACATAAAGAAAATGAAAAAATAAATATGAAAAGAAAACATATAGATAAAATACCTATATCTATACCTATATAGATAATACATTTATTTATTTAAGTGTATAAAATACTTCGGAAAAATAAAATAAAAATATTTTCAAGTCTATAAAAATAATTTATAAATTTATAAAATAATAAACTAATTAAATAAAATTAAAAATACTAAATAAAAAATTAAAAAAATTAAAATATATAGATGAATATACCTATATATAGCCCCTAAAAGGTAACTTGTAATTCTAACAAAAAAATAAATAAAAATCATAATAAAATATTTCAGAAAATAATAAATATTTTTCATTTTATAATCTAAATTAATAAAATATCTATTATTTTTAATTGAATTTACAAATCTTTTTGTGATGGCGTGGCCCAATCAGGCCACGCCATCCGTTGACCGGAGGTCAACTCCATGACCCCAGGTCTGTTCCTTGTCAGAACTGATTTTTCGCCTGTTTTTGACCATTTTTCTAGACCGCGTCTTGCATCCTTTCATGTCATGTTCTTCACAACTTTTTCTCCTCGAGGAACCCCCTTTCACGCCCTTGCATTTTTTCGGGGAATGGATCATCGATTCTATCGATCTCCTTTGATCTTATAACGCCCAGACCCATCTTGTACAAAACCCCACTTCTCCTTCCCTTCGAATTTTGAACCCCTTTTGACCGATCTTTATCTCCTCCTCTCGAGTGTTGTGGATAGAGGAGGGTGACAGCCTCCTCCCCACTCCTTTTGCAGCGGATTTGGACGAAGTTGAAGGTCGGCTCCACCATCTCCGATGAAGGCCCGCCGTCGAGGTCCCCTATCTCACGGTCCAGCACCGTTTGAGGTCCTATTTTCTTATTTCCTAGCTTATTTTAGTCTTAGGTTTTATTAGTATTTTTATTTCACTTAGTAATCGCAATTTAGTAGCAAATCCATAATCTTCGAAGTTCGCCGGAGTTCAGCTCCGGTGAACCTTCCATTGTTCGTCCATCTGTTTCCCGACGCGCCAGACCACCCCCATCTTCTTCCTCTTCGCTTCTTGTATACTCCTACACCTCATCAGATCCATCGTGGATCTGACTCAGGGTGCTCCAACTCCTCCACTACACCGGAGCACCTCCATCCACGCCATATTCCGCCCATTTCACGTGCTACGGGGTCGAGGCAATTTGCCCTCGACCCCTTAAATTTTTTTGCGTAGGTCTCGGAGTTTTAATCTAGCAGGAGTCGATTTTGATGCGCGCCTGGAGTTCCAGCAGCCCCTGGGCTTCTTTGACCTCGGGGGTGGCATCCGGTATTCGCCGAAGTCTTTTGCAACTCCCAACTGATAAAGGACCGCCGCAGGAAGGATTGGGGCCCTTTTGGAGCCGCATCGCATGTCAGAGGAATGAGATCTGGCCCAAGAAAGCTCGCGCAGGTGTAGCTTCTTCCCAGTTCTTCGTCCACCCTCCGTAGCCACACGATCCACCCATGTTCTTCCTGACGTACAACCACCGTTAGATAGCCTCCCCACTCAGTCGTCAGATTCGCGGGGGCCATCTAATCCATGCCGTAGGAGGCAAAGCGGTATCGCGCCTCGCAGGCTCGTCACGTGTCAAGTGTCTAAAGATCTACCGTTTGTTCGAGCCTCTGAGTTGGGTATTTTGCGCACTCACTCACCTCAGTTTTTGTATTTATCATATAACAATTAATCTTTCCTCTGCCGTGTTATAATTTTTGTTAAAGTTGCATTTAGGCCCCCAAATTTCTCTTATTTACTTTTTGGTCTGCGCCACGTCACCTCACGTGACGCATCACGTGAGGTGGCGATTTTGCAGTGGGCCCCCCCAGCTCTTTTAGTATTCCGGATTAGTGCTAGAACTTTTAAATGCAGTATTAACTTTTTGTGGAAATTGCAAGCAAGCCCTGAGTTTTTGGAGAATTTTATTTTGATTTTTGACCCCCGCCAGGGGCGCACGTGTTTACAAACGTGATTTTGGAGTTTTTGCAGAGATACCCCTACAGGTCTTGAATTTTGTAATTGGTCCTGTAATTTAAATTCAGTTATATATTTTCTGTGAAATTTGCACTCATGCCCCTGCACTTTATGATATTTACAAAATACCTCTCTTGGGAGTGTAATTTCTCTTTGTTGTCTCTATTTAATTCATACATTTATATTACTTTAAAAAATCCCCAAAAAAATCATCGTGTTCCTGTTGTATTGCTCTTTCATGCATATATTTTATTTTGCATTTTGAACTTATTATTATTTATAAAAAATAAAAACCTGCAATTTTATCCCTATTTACAAAAGAAAATACAAAAAATTATAACAACCTTTTGAAAAATTACCCAAAAAATATATTTTGTGTATTATTATATGTTTGATCTCCAAACCAAAAAGCACTAAAAAATATTAAAAAATTCAAAAAATAGAAAAATCTAAAAACCTTTATAAAATTTTATAAAATTTTTAAAAAATAAAAAAAATGTGTTTTCTGGTTTTGAGTTTTATTATTTTATTATATTTATTTAAAAATTAATTTGGAGAAATTTTGATTTTTTTCTATTTATAATCTCCATTTTAATTTCAAGTATGTATTTAAACCTTGTTTATGGGTATTTTTGTCTTTAAAAATTTATAAAAATTAATGAAATTTTCTAAAAATCACAAAACCAGTAAACGATTATCTAAAACATAAAAAGATTTTATTTTCTTGATTTTGAGTATTTTTATTACTTATTATATCTATTATAGCCTATATTGTATATATACCTTATATATAGCTTTATATATATTAAAAGAAAAAGGAATTAAAATTTTATAAAATATAAAAAGAAAATATAAAATCAGAAATTAAAAATCAAAAATATAAAAATTAAAAATTAAAAATTAAAAATATAAAAAATAAAAAATAAAAAAAAATCCACAAAAATAACACTTAGAGACAAATACATCCAGACGCATTTTTACGCACTTTTTGCCCGATCTATCCTGCTTTTTCCATGTGTTTGACACTCTACGCATACTTGCAACTATACACATCTTTGTTGTAGAGTAATAATAAATTAACTCCGCATCTGCTTTTCATTGTTTGATCTTCTGTTGTGGATTAATTGTTGATTAATTGAGGTTTCGTGTGAGGTCAACTCAACGACTGTTGATTCGCCTTGTGAATTAACACGACCTCCGCAAAATCTCGATTATCAGTTATACTTTTAAAGTGTTTCTTTCACATGATTTTACAATGTTTGCAAAGAAACAGTACAACTTGGTGTTTTATTTCACATCAAATCTGCTCAACTTTGTTCCATTGCGAAGTGCGGGTTACATCCTAGTACCACTTTAGGGTGGGTTTGGGGTGCTCATGAACACCTTGGTTTTGGAACCAAAGCTTGGGACATTTTTTTGTTCTATGCACCCATGGTGCTCTTTTTTATTATAGTCAGGAGTTCTACTTGCATGATTGTTTTCTAGTTATCTCCTTGTTCAAAAAAGTTAAAGGCTGGTGTATTAGCTTTGTATCCAACTCCCTAGCAAGCCTTAATAACCTATCCAATCTATGCTCGTGAGTTTTATGTCATCAAACTCAAAGCTTAGGGGTTTAACTTTTTCGCTATAGCCTCTTAACTTGAGTTTGTCATCGTGGTTGAGTGCAACACTTTAAGGCACCTTCCAACCGCATATACATTCATCCCTTCGATTTTGAAGACTCGTGAGGAGTATCTTCTCTTTATCTTTCAAGCAAGTTTGTAATCATCTCAATTGGAGTTGGTTCAAGCTTTTATTCTTATGCCTAAAATCCAGATCATGTTCAAGCATGCCGCAGAGTGTTCTTTAAGGTCCCTAGTGGACTTTTAATTTGATATGTGGCTAGGACATGGAATTGAGTTCAAAACGTAATTAAAACAGTTTCTAATTGTTGAATCTCAACTTTAGCCATTTGGGACATGTGGTTAAAGGTGAAGAAACTAGTCAGAAGTAAAAACATGAGGAATGTAAAGAACAAAATTCTAAGGAACTTTGTGAAACTGAACTTTGTTGAGTTTTGAGATTTATTAGATATAAAAAGGTGATAATTTAAATACCTATGTATACTTATGTTTTTATTTTTGATGTTTTCATTCTTACACTTCGGTATTTCTTTATTTTTTAAGCGTAGTTTTGCTAGTAAAAATTTGATACAAAATAAAAAGTTAAATAAAAATCATTATAAATAAACACCTAGGTCAAAAGTAATACACTATATTGTTACGTGGTTCACATTATCCGCATGCTTTTATGTGTGTTTATATATAACTTTAGTGTTACTTATTGTATATTAAAATGTACAAAAGAAATACACATAAAAAGGCATCATATAAAAATAATAGAATATATAGAAAGATATTTACCATTATATTAGGATTTTGTTTTCAATGTGTTTTTCAAATGTTTCTATATTTTATGGACCTTTTATAAAATTCACTAAAAGTAGTATTTTGTATTTTACAGCGGCTTTTAAAAAATTTATAAATGATTTATGCATAGGGAGAGCATATTAATCATACCTCCATGCTTAAATCTTACTAGTCATTAGTAAGACACTTATCTGAAAAATAAGATATGTAGTACTTAGTATTGAAAAATCTATACTAAAAATCAAAATAAATAAAAAACATGAACGAATTTGTTGTAGACTTACATTTTAGAGAACCCACAAATGTGTTGAAAAGCCCTTAAGAGGCAAAGCCCCGTTTGGTTAGGGGGTTAGACCTCCCTTAACCCATTCTCTCCTGCGTGGACTACACTCTTTCTCTTTTTTAAAACATTAAATAAATCAATTCTCTTTCATCAATTCCATCAAAGAATAAATTATACCATCATATCATATAAAAACTATAAACTACTCCACTTCTACTCACTTTTTTAAATTTTAATACAATCACATCATAATAACTACCTACTTTTCCAAACTTAAATACAATAATAGCACAACAAACTTACCCTCAATTTAACATTCTATCCAAACTCAAAACACAAAGATAAATTACCCTCCCACAATTTAAACCAGGGTACCGAACATATCCTAAGGAATTTAAGTCCTCGTTCTTAATGTATAAATGACATGTATTATAGTATGTACTATGGTGTGTAATCACTCTATTTATTGTGCAATCAATGGGGTTTCAAAAGATGTATATATCTGAAACTCAGTTTACGACTGCCATTTATCACCAGTTAATGTTTCAGTTATTTCCAAGTTGGCTATTTATTCAGTTGCCAAGCTCGTGAATAAGAAGATGGATAGAGGACAATAGGATTGTGCACTTACTTTACATTCTCTTCATCAGGGTAATGGATACACTCGAATCCCTATTATGCATATGCAAATATATTTTTCCGTGTAGTTTGAGAATTTTTACACAAACAAGTAAGTTGCTAGCCAGTGTCCTCTCATGAGTCCATTCTAACTACACTTTAACAAATTAGAAAAGGAGAGGTAGCCAGTGTGATGAACACTCAAGATGTATGCACCATGAAACATTATCCTTGAAAATACACTATAAGGAGGGTGAATAATATTGGTTCCTGAACACCAGCTGATGGGAGTGAGCATATCATATTGTATGACATGGATTGATGCAAATCATAAACTCAAACAACCATAGTGTTACGAAATACTTTTAATCAAAAGATAAGAAATCAATCCACAAGTACACATGTGTTTAACGTAGAAATCCTCCTGAGTAAAAAACACGACCAGAGTCTCTTAACTCGTGCTTTCAACCTGACCAACATGAGTCTTCCACTAGCATGAGTTAATTATGTGAGCAATCTAACTATACTACAATAAGTTGTTTACACAAACAACTTAAAATCATATTACCGTTAAGTAAAACCTATTAACCTCGATATGAAAATAAATATCTAATGAAGATTGTGGGGCAAAACTAAAACTATCTTATAGAGAGAGGAGCAGGTTCATAAGATGAATCGCAGACCACCGACTATAGGCGTGAAGTACATATCAAAAAAATAGTTCATGGATCTTTCTCTAGGAGTTTAGAGTGGAAAGAAGATAGAAGAGAACTTGTTTCTCTTGTTGTACTTTAAACAAATGAGGTATGGGATCATATTTATAGGTCCATAGTCCCCATAGCCGTTAGCTTTAAAAAGGTAACCGTTACGAACAAATCGAGAATGAAATACCGGTCCAGAAATAAAAATTGATCGATCAGAATCAAATGATCGATCAGAATCAAATGATCGATTAGAATCAAATGATCAATTAGATGGATTTAGATGATCAATCAAATTAGTATATGATCAAATCAGTTATCAAAATTTATTGATTGTAAAATACCCATTATAATTCATAAAATAAGAACTGAAACAAAGGTTGATCGATCCGTCAAGGCAAGTTGACCAATCAGCAAATGATCAATCATTCAAGGATGTTGGTCGATCAGGGATGAAAGTTCGTTGTAGGAAGGTTGGTCGATCAGCTCGACATGTTGACTAGAAAGTCAAAGTTAAAGGTTTAGAATTCAAGATGCATGATGCTTGAGGTCTTTTACAATCTAAGACAATTACAATATGTAGGATTCAATAAAAGGAAATATTATATTTTCTTCTTGGGCTTGTGTTGGAGTTCCTTAGCTTTGAAATCCTTTGATCTTCTTTAGCTTCTTCTTCACTTAAGCTGGATTTCCTTAGTTTGAGCTTCTTCTTGCTTCAATAGCTTTCTTGCTCTTGACATATCTACAAACTTTACAAACATGTTTTGTTATCATCAAATATGCATGCTCATGCATGATCTAACAATGTCCCCATTTTTTGTGATGACAAAATTTTGATGTGTTTACAAAAATAAGTCCGTGTCTAGGATTTAAAACATTTTCTCTCCCAAGAAAACTTTAAGAGATTTTTGTAAATACTTTTTCTCTCCCCTTTTTGACATAATCAAAAAAATCAAAAAAGATACCAAAAGTTAATTAATACCGATTATTGATTAAAGATGTTAGACATGTGAGCCTAGGGTGAACCATTTCTACAATAAATATTAATGTAATCTTTTTATATATAAATAAAAATTACTAATTTCCACTCTCTATTTGAGATTAATGAATGCATGCACACATGACATCCCTTAGTACAGTTAGATTTATGTACCATGGCCATCTTGATAATCATACAATTGTTGATCCAATGTCTGGATCATAAAGGATGGTGTTGAGATGATATCTAAAGAGTTAGATTAAGAACTCAACTAGCACCATCAAATGATTTTCAAAAGAGGATCTCCAATCTGAGAAGGAGATGTAATCCTTACTCCAAAGGTTGATATATGTCTGACCTTTGATGCAAGTCCTCTACACAGGAATAGAGATTCCACTACAAAAAATGTGATATTAGCGTGCGCATACTGTCTTGCACCTAACGAGCACATGTGCTCGCCCCTACCAAGGCAAGCACTGGGAGTACACTAGTGCTCGCCCATTTGAAAATTGAGGCATAAGTCGTGCAGACGTGTGTCAAAAGGCTGGCGAGCACCTACGGGTCACTGAGTGAGCACTTAAGTGTGCTCGCCAGCATATGTAAACAGAATGCATGCCTTATTCCAAGGCTCACTTCACTCGTATTCTCTTCCCCCAAATCCCTCTCCGATGATTTTCGACGCCCTCCCATCATCATCGGGAAGCCTCCGCCGTCGCCCTCTTGCCTATTATCCCTTTCCTTGAGGTATTTCATCCACTCTTCTCATTTGTTTTTAGTTTTTGTTGTATATATATGAAGAAACTAGGGTTTAGGGTTTATTTAATATATATTTTTCTCACTAATCTATACTTGATTTTAGGTTATATATTGTGTTTTGATTATGTAATCATTAGTTTAATATATTTAGATGTATGATTTGATTTCGAATTAGCACACACTATAAACAAAACCACAATTAGAGACGGTATTTAGCGACGAACATTGGAAAGTGTCACAAATATAGTAACTTTAACGACGATTTCAATGCTCACCGCAAATAGCATTGGACATAGTATTTGTTGCGACTGTGGTTTGAGTCAGATTAAATAACCATCGTAAACAATATGTTTTTGTGACAAGTGTTTATAACTGTCGTTAATCACGTATTTATTTCCCTTACTGATGAGTATACGCTACAATTACCTTAACCATCGTGACATGATTTGCGAATTTATCTCAACAAATGACCGCATCCTCTCCAATCCTGCGCTGGTCTTTTGGGCACCATAATTTTCTCTAACTCCTCACGCCCTCTTCTCACTCCTCCCACCATCTTTTTCTGATCGGACTATATCTCCCTTCCCCATGGTTTATTCGCCTCTGCATGCCTTTCTCCCCTCACCATAGTGTGCCCTTTTCCATCAAGTTGGAGAACTTCGTCCTATTCATGGTCTTCATCAGCGTCTAGGTCTTCTGCATGCCAAGCTCTTCATCAATTTAGTGCAAAACTTGGATTTATTGTCGTTCTTTCGGTAATGTCTTCTACCCTTTGTTATTCTTCTTTTTAGTTTTAGCTTGTTTAGGGTTTATGTTTAGGGATGGAGGGGGGATCCTTATCCTTAAGGTATAGGGTTTAGGGAGGTAAAGATACTTGAGGGTCGTGGTGAGGGTTCGATTAGAGACATCATGTTCAATGACTATTTGATGGCAATGGGAGTTGGTTAGATGGTCATATTTTTGGATTCAGATGGTTAGATGGCAAGAAGAAATGTTTTCGTTGGAGATTCTAGATCTATTTGTGTAAGTTGATGTGATGTTCCATGTGTGTATGATTCTCTTCTTCTTCCTAATATTTCTCTTTGTCTTCATGTTATTAACACTTGAGATATTTCTACAGCAGAAGGCAAGAACTTTTGTGTTCAAATATTGCCAAATCGAGAATGTTTATGATTTGAGTTGTTACCAGACTTATTAAATTTTAATAATTCAATTTATATTCATATAAATTTCTAAAATAATAGCCAATTACTTCTAATATTGATGGCTGGATAATGAATTCGGCTAATTACATTTTGATTTTATTTAAGTTGATATTTTGGAAAGAATCCCACCAAATACATATGATTTGAGTTTGCATTAATTTGTTCTGAAAATCTACTGTGAGATAATATTGATTTTTGAATTTGATTCAATGAGGCTTGAGCCTAGTTTTGCCCTTGAATATGTGTAGCCATCTCTCATATGATCTGCATAACTATGTATAAGTAATAAGTATTGATATGAACAACTAATTGTGATTTATGAGTGTTGCCTTTATTTGCTGGATCTTTTTTAACATATAGATTTTATAAGTTTTCAAAGCTAAATAAAGCAAGGAGGGCTTCTCTGGAGAAATCTTGTTGTCCTTATAGTATAAGGAATTCGATTCTACCTTATATTTGAGATTTGTACCTTGCTAAAATGCAAGATAAATAAATTCTTAGCTTCTCCTGATTGTTCATGAATAAATATGAAACAATGACCTTCCACATCCAATGGTGCCATGTAACAGTGAACGAGTATCTTTAAAAGAGGAGCAGGATTAAGATCATGATCTCTCAGCATGTAAAGTGTATGGTTGGATGCATATACTCTGAGTTTTTGACGCAACTAAGACATCACTGCTAGATGTGCTACTACCGTTAATATCCTCGAGTGCCAATCTACATGGTAAGTGATCTAACCAAAGGAAACATCCCTTGATGGCATGATCGCCAGCTTTGACGTCCTCTCTTGTAAAATCACTACCCTGCGTTAGTTTGATTGATTTTATGCTAGAATCGACATTCACGTCTCTATCTGTTATTTAGCTTCAAAATTCAGTTTTTCCTATAAAGGGGAAAATTTGAAACTAGCAATAGAAAGTTAAATTGGCGAGAGGGTCCTTGCCTTGAGCCAGAAAAATGTTCTTATATCCACTTGTAAATATCACGGAGTCGAATCTCATCTCCGTTGCATCAACAAATCTTGCTCCATTGCTTTTGATATACTGAACTTCTGGTACTATATGCCATTTGCAAAAATAGAGAGAAATCATGTGAGCAGAGTACAAACCCTATAAAAGTTACTGTTTGTTCAAGCAAGAATAAATTGTTTGCCTTTGAGTAGAGAAATCGTGTGAGCAGAGTACGCATCCGTGGGAATGATACATGCTCGCTAATTTTCAGTGATTGAGATTTTTTCCATCTTGAAATTGATTCTTTTCCATATTAACTTCTTTCATTGAAATGCAGAATTTTGTAATGGATAATACATGGATGCATGTACGTGGGACAGACTATGGGAGGTACAAGAAAGGAGTGATCACCTTTTTAGATTGGGCATTTGAAGATGATCGTATATCGTTTAGAGTTGGATCTGATAAATCTAGAATTTTGTGTCCTTGTAAAAAGTGCAAGAATGGGTTGTCATATGAGCGAATAGTTGTTCTTTATCATCTTATATGTAATGGATTTTGGCTAAATTATATAGCGTGGACAGCTCATGGAGAGGAAATAGGACAAGAATCAGAGCAATCTAATGAGGTTCCCAACAATGATATGCAATTTGACAATGGCTTGGAAATGCTTCTAAATGATGTAGTTGTTCAAAACTCAATTAATTCAGAGAGTATAGAAGGGTCTCAATTTAGCTACAATGATCAATTTACTGAATTAAATGAAGCGGGGAAGCCTATATGTCCCAGTAAAATGTCACGATTGGATTTCTTCCTGAAGTTATTTAGAATGAAGGTTACAAACCGGACAACATCAAAAATGATGACTGAGATCCTTATATTCCTTGATGAGTTTTTGGAATGTTCAGACACGTTTCGTAAATATTGGAGAGCAGAAAAAAAGTCATTTGCTCGTTGGGTTTAAAGTATGATAAAATAGATGCATGTGCAAATGGTTGTATTCTTTTTTGGAAGAAAAATGAGAATCTAGATAGTTGTCCTGAATGTGGGTCATCAAGATTTCATGTGGATTCAAATAGAAAAAAAATCATCCGATGAAGTCACTTCGGTATTTTTCATTGATACCTAGGTTACAACGGTTATTTAGCTCAAGTAAAACATCAAAATTGATGAGATGGCATAATGATGGACGGAGATATGATTCGAATGGAATAATGTGTCATCCTGCAGATAATGAAGAATGGATAAATTTTGACATCAAGCATCCGACATTTGCCTCTGATTCTAGAAACATTCATCTTGGCTTGTCGAACGATGGTTTTAATCCATTCAGTAATATAAATGTTAACTACACAATATTACCAATGATGCTCGTAACATATAACTTACCACCATGGTTGTGCATACCACCATGGTTGTGCATGAGATCATCTTTTATGATGCTTACATTACTTATTCCAGGACCAACCATACCGGGAAATGCCATTGATGTTTATCTACAACCAGTACTTGATGAGTTAAAGTTACTGTTGACAGTTGGTATTGAGACATTTGATGCATCAATGAATGAGAAGTTCAACATGCGTGCAGCTTTGTTATGGACTATAAATGATTTTCCAGCATATGCAAACTTATCTGGTTGGAGTACAAAGGGAAGGGTAGCTTGTCCTATTTGCATGGATGATACGTACAGTACATGGTCGAGAGAGAGCGGGAAGTTTTTTTATTTAGGACATCGTCGTTCTCTTTCAATACAACACAGATGGCGGAAGATGTTCAACAATAAATTTGATGGCACTTCATGTGGTTCAAGCATTGTTAAGATGCAAAGATCTGCCTTGGAATCTTGGAAAGAACAACAGAAACTTAGGAACATAAGGTTTGGAAAACCTATTAAGAAAGATGTCAAGAAGATTGTAAAAACACTTGGTGATCGTTATGGGTTGAGAAAAGAAAGCATTTTCTTCAGATATTTGCCATATTGGAAGGATCTCAAGATTAGACATTGCCTTGATGTGATGCACATTGAAAAGAATGTAATGGAAAACATTCTTGGTATTTTAAACTTGTCTGGAAATACAAACGATACAGTTAAAGATTTCTCTACCAAGGGAGTAGTGCGATTTGGCAAAAAGGGAAAATTGAGTCCTAACATGTGGGACCTTTTGAGGTAATAAAGAAAGTGGGAGAAGTAGCATATCAGGTTGCTCTTCCGCCTCATTATTCTAAGTTACATGATGTTTTTCATGTATCGATGTTAAGGAAGTACAATCCTGATCCATCGCACGTGATCGAGCATGAAGTTCCGGACATTCAGCCGAACCTAACATATGAAGAGAGACCAGTTCGTATCGTAGACCATAAGGAGCACCAGTTGCGATGTCGCATAGTTTCGATGGTCAAAGTACTCTGGCAGCACCATCAGAGAGAAGAAGCGACTTGAGAGTTAGAGGATGAAATGCGTCAACATTAACCGCATCTCTTTGGTAAGTGACTTTTTTTCTCAGTATAAATTTCGAGGACGAAATTTCTTTGAGGGTAGATTGTAACGGATTGGTTTCTTTTTAAATAAGTCAATAATAATAAAAAAATGGTGTAACCAATTTCCAATGATAATGTGGTTATTATTTTTTGTTAATAAGGAAGAGATAATAAATTAGGACTATTATCCATTAATTATACAATAATTATCCCTTGCTTAGTCAAAACTATTATCCATTGATTAATTCAATTTATTATTGTTATTTTATCTCATTATTGGTACCTATAAAAGGGCATGAAGCCCTCCATTAGAATCACCACATATTGCATACACGTGAGGGAGAGTTTAAAGAGAGAGAGGCCGTCGGCGACATATCTTGCAACACTGTTCTTTAGTCCGGCAACGACAACCTTCTCCGTCAACGTCGAAGTCTCATTCTGGCGAAATCGGAGGGGATACGACGTGGTTGAAAAACACCGCACCTGGCCTGCTTCTTTATTCCTGCAAAAGAGGAAACAGAGAAACTCGCGGTCGTTGTCGACCAGGGGGGTTTTGTCAGAAGAGATTAAGAGTTAATTAATCTCCTTTATTTTATTTATACTCCTAAACAAAGTGTATAGCGGTTTTGTACGGGAGTGTCGAACTCAGGGAGGCAAACTGTTTTAAACTAGGAAAATCAATGGAAAACCTAAAGATAAGTGTTCCCTAATTTTTAGTGTATTTTTAGGAATTTTTATGGATTTTTATTTGATTTTTATGAATTTTATATTGTTTTTTGTAATTTTTGATTATTTTATGATTTTTATTATTGTTAGAAATTTATTTAAATTTTTATTTGAATTTTAATTTTGTACTTTTTAGATTTTTAAAGGTTTTTACTATTTTTATGGATTTTTAAAGGGTTATTAGGATTTTTATGATTTTTGGTTTGTTTTTAAGGGAGAAAAGGGAATTTTTTATTGAAACAGTGAGGTTTTTGTGATTTTTAATGATGAAAATAATGCGAAAATATTTTTATTTTATTTTCTGTAAAAACTAGATGAAATTACCTTTAAAACGATATGCTATACGTTTTTAGGGGATTTTTATTTAGTTAGTTATGAATTTTTAAAGTTTTTATGTATTTTGTATTTTTTATTGATTTTATTATTTAATTTTTATTTTATTTTGGGTATAATACGTAAAATATGGTATTATATACTAAATATAATTTTTATGTGATTTTTAAAAGTATTTTTATTATTTTTATGGTGTTTTAAATGTGTATAGGGTGTATAGTGTGTTATAAAGAGGAATAGGGGTATAAATGTGATAAAAGTTAAACTGCAGGGGTATTTTTGAAATATATGAAAAGCTGAGGGCTGATGCGCAAAAAGTTCAGACCATCACGCGCCCTGCACACGCTGCTGTCCTGGATAGACTGAAGTGCAATATCGAAATCCTGCGAGGGCGTCCTTGCAAAATTCCCCTATCTCACGAGATTCGCACGTGCTGTTCAACGGAAAGGACCTGTTTGCAATTCAGATAACCTGTAGGGACATGAAATACAAAAATCCCAGCCTCCACGTGAATCGCACGCGCCTCCAACCGTCGAGGACCTGTATGCAATATCAAAAACCTGCAGGGGCGTGCATGTAAAATTCACCTCAGTCACGTGCTCTGCACGCGCGCGTCTGTTAGGCTAACTGCTTGACACTTGTCACGCGCGCGCCCGTCCGATGCGAGCGATCCGACGATGAAGATTTGGGCGCGGATTAACGGCTCGGATCTGATCTGGAGGTCGACGCTGAGATCGGACGACTCTCGATATGCCTGGAGGAACTGGGACGAAGGTCAGCTCCGGCGAGTTTTGATCGGCAAATTGGAGAGCTCCTCGGCTCGATCCTCGTCGCTGATAGCTCGAGCAGTTGCGTCCCGACCTTCCGCGCCGGATCGAAGTAGAAATCGAGATCGGAAAGCTCTGATAGCTGATCTGGAGCACGATGTCCCTTAGCTGCTTCAGTAACCTCGATAGAACCTGGACCTGTGTTAATCAAACAACCTACTCGCTACAGGAAGCCACACGACCACTTCCGATCACCGTTCAGAGGTTGACTGAGATAATGATCGATCGGAGGCAGCTGAGGTTCACCGGAGATGGAGGATGTGCATCTGCTACCTGCAAAACAACGTTCGACGGGACCGAGGTGTATAGACCTCGATCCTATTGATTCCAGAAACGGGTGGAGTGAATGAATGAGGCGTGGTGGAGATGAAGGGAGGGGCCTCGAAGCTCCGGCCGTCGGACACGGCCGGAGGTGTTCAGAGATGGAAGAGGGATGTAGAAGTGAATGCGATCGATGATGATGATGGAAATCGGATGGATTCGGATTGATTTTGAGGCTATTTTCAACTAAAAACCAGAAGAGAGGGATTGAGAGGAGAATGGAGGTGTTGAGAAGAGAAGGGAGACTGATCGGAGAGGAGAGGAGGAGAATCGAAGAGGAAGCTAACCTGGAAGGTGGAGATCGGAGATGGTGAAGCGGGAAGACGCGCCTGAGATGGAAATGGAGCTCAACAGAGCTCCGAGGTTGATTGCCTCGACGTTCGGCGGCCAACGGAGGCTTCTCGCGCGGCGGAGCGGAGCTGCACACCGGCGATGGATCGCACCAGCAGCCCTTCGGGGTGGAACTCGACGGCGGAGAGATCCGCTGTCACTCTCTCTCTCTCGCTCCCTGAGCTCTGCCGAGAAGGTGGAAAAATGGTGGATGGGAGCTCGGCGAGGGGGGGTTGACCTATTTATAGAGGAAGGTGACGATGTATCTGGACGGAGATGCGTCTGGATTAGGTTCGTTGACGAACGGACGGGTTGTTGAAGCGGTTGGAGCTGTTGGAGAGCTCGGAGGAGACGGGAGTCGCCTGAGGAAGAAGATGAGTTGCCAGGGAGGAGACGGTGAAGGCGCTGGAGGTGCTTCGGAGCACGCGAGGCTTTAAAAGAATGGGGAAGACGATGAACAGTGCTGGGCGGCACTGTTCATCGGTTGAATAGTCAACCCGCCCAATAAATAATTAATTAAATAAAGATTAAATATAAATTATATAAATTAGTTAAGTTATTTAAGTAAAAATAATTATTAATTAATTAATTAATTTTATTTTATTTATTAAATAATTTTATAAATTAATTTTATGAATATAAATATATTTTTATTTACTTTTTATAAATTTATTTTATACTTTTAAATAGATAGGTATATGTATATAGAAGAATACCTATAGGTATCTTACCTATGTATATACCATTTTTTATTATTTTTATTTTATTTATTTTTTTTTATTTTCTTGTTGCATTATTTTGAATGTGTTTTTAAGAAGTTGTATATATATTATAAAAGAATAAATAAAAACAAACTTTTTATTTAGATACATAAATAACATAGGTGAGTTGTACATGTATGATATAGACCTATATCTATATATATATTTTTTATTAATTTTAATTTTTTTTTTTTTTATTTTTCTTTTATTATTTTTTTTATTATTAATTCTTTTAGTTCTTATAACATATATTATAGTCATCATTTACAAAAAGTTAATTTATAAAAATATGGAATGTGGACTAAGATAGGTACTATATACAAGAAGAGCCAAAAACCTAACTTCTGCATATGGACCCCAAAAATTATGCACCCAATTTTATAAAATAGTTCAGGAAATGCTATATACAATTAAAGGTGAGTTTGGGTGATTTGGAGTTTTTGTTGGCAAGATATGGGTCTGTGAAGTTGAGATTTTGGCTTTTTATTCTGTGTATAATTTGTACATTGATTATTATTTTTATACAAACTCAATTTTGTATTTTTATTTAAATTATTATCTACAACTTTGATGAAGAAAGTATTTAATTTTGGAGTGGTTTTGATGATAAAATAAAATAGGTGAAATATTTACATTATGGAGAGTGGATAATTTATATTTTTGGTCTTGGTTTTCTTGATATTTTTATAGGTTAAGATCCTTATCTCCCCCTACTTATTTCTCTTGTCGACCTGGTCAATATTGACCTGGTCTCGGGGTTAGGATCAGTCTGTATATTTTATATCCAGCCTTCTTTTTATTTTTATTTTCCTTTTTCTCTTTATTCTTTTATTTTGGTGAAAATAAATGTTAAATATATAATATTAATATTTGTGGTTAGAATGTTAATTAAATGAAATTAGTGGATATTTACATGTATTTTACCAAGGATTTTAGCCAAAATGAAAGAATAAAGGAGATGAATCATGGATTCATCAGTGGTCATCATAGTCGGAATCGTGTCGTCTTTGTCGGTGAATTTCTCGTGCAAGCAAGGTATGTGTCAGACACATAGGATCGTTAAGTGACATTTTGTATTGATCCTTGTTTTAGAATGGTGATAATAGATGTATGCGTCGAACCCGTAGGGATATTATTTGAAGAACTGATTTATGCTTTTCGGTCATAATCAGGATACGTATTCTTGCACGATATTCGTATTCCTTTAAATACACTACTGTTCGATAATAGTAACCGTAAGAGAATGAAATGAAACGTGTGTCTTCATGTTTTATGGAAGAATTATCTGGCCGAATGTCAAGGATGTAGGTATATTATAATTATTCCTTGAGAAAAGTCATGTTCACGACCACATATTTAGGTTGGAGTTGAATATTCATGGATGTCAGTTTTCATTTTTTAACTGCAAACTAGTTCTATTTTAGGCAATAAGTTTATATAATTTGAGTTTTGATTATCCGATGAACTCATGTGGTAGGTACTCAAGGGAGCACAATAAATTAGATAAGGAAACTCATGATATTGTTAATAGATGGCACAAAATACGCCCACCTTGACACTAACTTACACGTGATGCACAATGAAGGTATCCATCAGCAATTCTCAAAACAAAAAAAAAAGGAAAATGTTAGTAATATCATGTATTATTCTAATTCTGGTGGTTGCTGCATAGTTTTAGAATATATCAAATCCGTTTTTGGTTTCTTTTTAACCGGAATTGTCCGCTTATTCAGGCTTTATGTATACTAAGTTAATAATATTACTATCATTCCCGATTACTAAATCTCGTTATAATTACTACAGAACAAATTATAGCCATTTTTGAGGAGTTATGGCAAGGTAATGGATCTTATGATTGATATGCATATTAAAGAACGTATTAGACTGTCATTCAATAAAACAAGTCTCCGATTATGGGTGATGTAAATAAGTTCTGTAATAGGATATGCAAACCGTTTATAGGTCATATATGTCTAACAGCTAATTTGAAGTTACTCAAGGAATTGATAATAAAATAATGGGAACTTAGTAACATGTGTAATACATAATGCAAATACGGGAATGATAATTCTGTTGTCAATTAATGGAGAAAATAAATGGGATTTTATTGACCACCTTACGAAGTCCGTAGGTGTATGAATGTGTATTTGTTATGATCCAATTAATGGTATATGCAAAGAATGGAATTACAATGAATAACGACACATCAACGACATGCGGAGCTAAGTGCTACGTCATGACGGGAGCCACCTCTAGAGTCCAAAATGTCGGGTCCGATAAGGACATATAAGGCCTAAAGGGCCAACGCCTTCCGGGGGCGTACGGTTCAAGGAACCGATTGAGGCGAAAGATAAGTCCTCTACAGTTGTAGCTACACTGTCATGTATTGTTATGAACCGCTTGTGCCGACGGTAAGCCATCAAAGCCATCAAAGCCGCCTAAGAAGTAACAATCAAGACCACTCTAAACATGAAAAATGTCATGGGCATATGTGCAATATATGTTAATGTTATGTGCATATATGCAAATTATGTTGCTGTTATGGACTTATGTGTAAGTTCCGTTAAAGTTAAGTGCACGTATGAAACTTAAGTTAAGGTTATGGACATATATGCAATTTATGTCAATGGTATGTGCATAATTGTCAATTATGATAGTTTTAAGGATACATTTGCAATTATGTTATTGTAAAGTGCATATGTGTAATTTATGTAAATATTATGGGCATACATGCAAATACGGTAAAACTTACGGATATATGTGCAAATATGTTATGTCATCCGTGATTACGAAGAAACTTTAGTTATATGAATTAAATAAGTTGATTTATGAAACATATGAGAATGACTTTTGTGACTTGTTTTCTACGCTAGCCGGCTTGACCCTCAACTCGGCACATACTGAGCGTTATGCTCATAACATGCATTGTCAATATTTTTCAGGAGAACGTGAGGACTAATTCATTAACGGTTAAACGGAGACGACACCGTCTTCAAGAAATAGGAGCGGTATGGAACTACTGCGAGTTTGCTTTAGAAGGATGTCTTTTATGCCCACTGGAATAAGGAAATCGTGGATTTGATTTCATCTAGTTATTTATTATTTTCTTTAATGAAGAAACTCTTGGAAATGTGACCTTATGGAAAAGTTTTTTTTGTTGGTTCTTTACTGCTCTTTTATGCTATGATCGATGCAATGAGTAACGTTCCCGAGATGTCCGCCGAGTTTCTCGTTTCCGCATCATTCACGAACGATCGGGTTCGTTACAAGTGGTATCAGAGCAGGAGTTCCTCTGGGCATAAGATATCCGACCAAATCAAACTTAGATGCACTAGTTTTAGAAAATATAGGCTTTTGACCGTAAATTTCACATATGGTCATTACATATAGTCCCTCGTTGTGAGAATGGGGCGAACGGAGATCGTGACTCTTCGTCAACCAACGACATGGATATAGACATGCAATGGCTGATAGCCATAGGGTGCACAATTTGTTTTGGCTAGCTTAGTTAGTACAAGACCCTCTATGGTGCAACTTGAGTATTTGGAGGTTGTACAAGATTTTTCTGATATTTTCCAAATGACTTTCCAAGTCTTCCGCCTAGAAGAGAGATCGACTTCACTATTGATGTACTACTGAGTGTTACAACCACATTTAAAGCACCATATAGGATGACTCCTGCTGAGTTGGATGAGCTGAAAAAGTAGTTGCAAGGACAATTAGATTAAGGGTTCTTGAGACAAAGTGTTTCACCTTGGGGTGCTCTCGTCTTATTCGTTAAAAGGACATATCACTTAAGCTTTACATTGATTACATGACTTTGAATGAAATCACCATAGAAAAATACCTGCCATCTCACATCGATGATCTATTCGATCAATAGCAGCAAGTAGTAGTCTTCTCCAAGATTGACTTATGGTTTGGTTACATCAACTTAGGATTAGGAATAAAGACATATCAAAGACAACACTCAGGACAAGACATGGGCACTATGAATTCCTAGTGATGCCTTTTGGCCTCACAAATACGCCTGCACATTTATGGAGTTGATGAATAGGGTATTCCAAGAATACCTAAGCAAGTTTGCGATCGTCTTTGTTGATGATATTTTGGTTTATTCACCTGATATGGAACAACACCGAGTGCATCTCAGATTAGTTCTTGAGACTTTACGACAACACCAGCTTTATGCCAAATTATCCAAGTGTGACTTTTAGCTTCAGGAAGTTTCATTCCTTAGACATGTGGTGTCTAAGAAGGATATTTCCGTAGACCCCACAAAGGTAGATGCGGTTTTAAATTGGAGTCAACCCAAGAATGTCTCAGAAATCCGTAGTTTATGGGATTGGCAGGGTATTACAGGAGATTCATTCAGAATTTTCTAAGATCTCCCTACCATTGAATCGATTGTTGAGGAAGGATGTAAAGTTTGGATGGTCAGAAAAATACCAACAAATCTTTCAAGGGTTAAAGCAAAGATTGACGTCTCCTCCGGTGCTCACGCTACCATCGGGTAATGGTAGATTTGTGGTCTACACTGATGCATCAAGCTCTGATTCGGGATGTGTCCTCATGCAGCATGGAAAAGTTATGGCATACGCCTCTCGGTAGTTGAAAGAAGCTGAAAGAAACTAGCCGACACATGATCTAGAGCTTGCAACAGTAGTTGTGCGCTAAAAATTTGGCGTCATTATGTATATGGAGAGAAATTTGGGGTATTTACTGATCACAACAGTCTCAAGTATATCTTTCTGCAGAAGGAACTAAATATGAGACAAAGGTAATGGTTGGAATTTCTATCAGACTATGATATTTCCATCGACTATCATCCAGGAAGGGTTAATGTAGTCGCCGATGCTCTTACCAGGAAATATGAAGGGAAGCTCGCAAATATGACAATGCAACGCCAGCTAATGAAAGACTTAGAAGAATGGAACCCGTTCATTAAAAGGAAGACTAGATCCACTCGTCGTTGGTAGAAAAGGTTATATTGGCTCAGAAGAATAATAATGAACTTCAAAAATTGGCAATCGCTTATCAGAAAGAAGGATCTGATTTCTCAATTGGATTGGATGGATTATTGTGGTTCAATAATAGATTGTGGGTTCTGGATAATGGTGAATTAAGACAAGAGATTCTTGAAGAGGCTCACAGATCTATGTATACCATTCACCTTGATACAACAAAGATGTATAAAGACTTACAACAAAATTTTGGATACCGGAGATGAAAAAGGACATTGCAAAATTTGTATTTGTGTGTCTAATTTGTCAACAAGTAAAGATTGAGCACCAGAAGCATGTAGGTCCTTTGCAATCACTAGAAATCCCTGAATGGAAATGGGAGCATATCACTATGGATTTTGTTTGCGGGTTGCCAAAAACAAAGAAGGGGCGCTTCGACACTATTTGGATGATTGTTGATCGTTTAACGAAGTCGGCACATTTCTTACCCATCAGATTAGATCAATCTACAGAGAGCCTTGTTGAATTGTATGTGAATAAGATAGTGAAATTGCATGGTATTCCGGTATCGATCGTGTCAGACAGAGACACAAGATATACCTCCCGATTATGGAAGAGCGTGCATGATGCTTTGGGTACTAGTTTGAAGTTCAGCACATCATTCCATCCTCAAACTGATGGACAATCTGAAAGAACAATCCAGATATTAGAAGGCATGTTGAGAGCTTGTGCCCTCGACTTTGCTGGAAATTGGGATAGACATTTGCCTTTGGTTGAATTTGCTTATAATAATAGCTATCATGCAAGTATTAAGATGGCTCCTTTTGAAGCATTATACGGCCGACCTTGTAGATTCCCTTTGTGCTGGAGGGATGTTGGGGAAAATACATATTGGGACCTGAATTAGTCCAAGTTTGTACGAAGGGTGTGGAAGTAATTCGGAAGAGACTTTTAGCCACTCAGAGTAGACAAAAGTCTTATGCTAATTATCGAAGGCGGGAATTGAATTTTGAGGTAGGTGACCATGTGTTCTTAAAGATTTCTCTACCAAGGGAGTAGTGCGATTTGGCAAAAAGGGAAAATTGAGTCCTAGCATGTGGGACCTTTTGAGATAATAAAGAAAGTGGGAGAAGTAGCATATCAGGTTGCTCTTCCGCCTCATTATTCTAAGTTACATGATGTTTTTCATGTATCGATGTTAAGGAAGTACAATCCTGATCCATCGCACGTGATCGAGCATGAAGTTCCGGACATTCAGCCGAACCTAACATATGAAGAGAGACCAGTTCGTATCGTAGACCATAAGGAGCACCAGTTGCGACGTCGCATAGTTCCGATGGTCAAAGTACTCTGGCAGCACCATCAGAGAGAAGAAGCGACTTGGGAGTTAGAGGATGAAATGCGTCAACATTAACCGCATCTCTTTGGTAAGTGACTTTTTTTCTCAGTATAAATTTCGAGGACGAAATTTCTTTAAGGAGGGTAGATTGTAACGGATTGGTTTCTTTCTAAATAAATTAATAATAAAAAAAATGTTGTAACCAATTTTCAATGATAATGTGATTATTATTTTTTGTTAATAAGGAAGAGATAATAAATTAGGACTATTATCCATTAATTATACAATAATTATCCCTTGCTTAGTCAAAACTATTATCCATTGATTAATTCAATTTATTATTGTTATTTTATCTCATTATTGGTACCTATAAAAGGGCATGAAGTCCTCCATTAGAATCACCACATATTGCATACACGTGAGGGAGAGTTTAAAGAGAGAGAGGCCGTCGATGACATATCTCGCAACACCATTCTTTAGTCCGGCAACGACAACCTTCTCCGTCAACGTCGAAGTCTCATTCCGGCGAAATCAGAGGGGAAACGACGTGGTCATCATAGTCGGAATCGTGTCGTCTTTGTCGGTGAATTTCTGGTGCAAGCAAGGTATGTGTCAAACACATAGGATCGTTAAGTGACATTTTGTATTGATCCTTGATTTAGAATGGTGATAATAGATGTATGCGTCGAACCCGTAGGGATATTATTTGAAGAACTGATTTATGCTTTTCGGTCATAATCAGGATATGTATTCTTGCACGATATTCGTATTCCTTTAAATACACTACTGTTCGATAATAGTAACTGTAAGAGAACAAAATGAAACGTGCATCTTCATGTTTTATGGAAGAATTATCTGGCCGAATGTCAAGGACGTAGGTATATTATAATTATTCCATGAGAATAGTCATGTTCACGACCACATATTTATGTTGGAGTCAATATTCATGGATGTCAGTTTTCATTTTTTTAACTGCAAACTAGTTCTATTTTAGGCAATAAGTTTATATAATTTGAGTTTTGATTATCCGATGAACTCATGTGGTAGGTACTCAAGGGAGCACAATAAATTAGGTAAGGAAACTCATGATATTGTTAATAGATGGCACAAAATACGCCCACCTTGACACTAACTTACACGTGATGCACAATGAACGTATCCATCAGCAATTCTAAAAAAAAAGGAAAATGTTAGTAATATCATGTATTATTCTAATTCTGGTGGTTGTTGCATAGTTTTAGAATATATCAAATCCGTTTTTGGTTTCTTTTTAACCGGAATTGTCCGCTTATTCAGGCTTTATGTATACTAAGTTAATAATATTGCTATCATTCCCGATTACTAAATCTCGTTATAATTACTACAGAACAAATTATAGCCATTTTTGAGGAGTTATGGCAAGGTAATGGATCTTATGATTGATATGCATATTAAAGAACGTATTAGACTGTCATTCAATAAAACAAGTCTCCGATTATGGATGATGTAAATAAGTTCTGTAATAGGATATGCAAACCATTTATAGGTCATATATGTCTAACAACTAATTTGAAGTTACTCAAGGAATTGATAATAAAATAATGGGAACTTAGTAACATGTGTAATACATAATGCAAATACGGGAATGATAATTCTGTTGTCAATTAACGGAGAAAATAAATGGGATTTTATTGACCACCTTACGAAGTCCGTAGGTGTATGAATGCGTATTTGTTATGATCCAATTAATGGTATATGCAAAGAATGGAATTACAATGAATAACGACACATCAACGACATGCGGAGCTAAGTGCTACGTCATGACGGGAGCCACCTCTAGAGTCCAAAATGTCGGGTCCGATAAGGACATATAAGGCCTAAAGGGCCAACGCCTTCCGGGGGCATACGGTTCAATTGGCGAAAGATAAGTCCTCTACAGTTGTAGCTACACTGTCATGTATTGTTATGAACCGCTTGTGCCGGCGGTAAGCCATCAAAGCCATCAAAGCCGCCTAAGAAGTAACAATCAAGACCACTCTAAACATGAAAAATATCATGGGCATATGTGCAATATATGTTAATGTCATGTGCATATATGCAATTATGTTGCTGTTATGGACTTATGTATAAGTTCCGTTAAAGTTAAGTGCACGTATGAAACTTAAGTTAAGGTTATGGACATATATGCAATTTATGTCAATGGTATGTGCATAATTGTCAATTATGATAGTTTTAAGTATACATTTGCAATTATGTTATTGTAAAGTGCATATGTTTAATTTATGTAAATATTATGGGCATACATGCAAATACGGTAAAACTTACGGATATATGTGCAAATATGTTATGTCATCCGTGATTATGAAGAAACTTTAGTTATATGAATTAAATAAGTTGATTTATGAAACATATGAGAATGACTTTTGTGACTTGTTTTCTACGCTAGCCGGCTTGACCCCCAACTCGGCACATACTGAGCGTTAAGCTCATAACATGCATTGTCAATCTTTTTCAGGAGAATGTGAGGACTAATTCATTAACGGTTAAACAGAGACGACACCGTCTTCAAGAAATAGGAGCGGTATGGAACTACTGCGAGTTTGCTTTGGAAGGATGTCTTTTATGCCCACTGGAATAAGGAAATCGTGGATACGATTTCATCTAGTTATTTATTATTTTCTTTAATGAAGAAATTCTTGGAAATGTGACCTTATGGAAAAGTTTTTTTTGTTGGTTCTTTACTGCTCTTTTATGCTATGATCGATGCAATGAGTAACGTTCCCGAGATGTCCGCCGTGTTTCTCGTTTCCGCATCATTCACGGACGATCGGGTTCGTTACACACATGGAGTATTTAGTAAAGAGGCAACTACTCCGCTAGTAGAGATAAGTCGATACTTTAAATGTCTATGTGCTAAAGTTGTTAATCTGACAGAATTAACAAGATGGGAGCATAATATTGCCATTACACTATGTAAAATGGAGCAAATATTTCCTCCACCTTTCTTTGATGTTATGGTTCATCTTACTATTCATTTGGCAACTGAAGTAAGGATTGCAGGTCCAGTACAATATAGATGGATGTATCCCATTGAATGATATTTGAAGAAATTTAAAAATTATATGTTTAATAAAGCTCATCCGGAAGGTTCAATTGTAGAGGGCTACATATGGGAAGAGTGCGTAAATTTTTGTGCAATGTATATGGATGGACCAAATAATTGTCTTGATCCAATCCTCAGGAACTATGGTGGTGACTATGAGGAAGTTGATGGTTGCTTGTCAGTATTCTCAGTAGTTGGTAGACCATTGTATAGAAGTATTCAAAGAATCCTTACAAAAGAAGAGAGGGATTTATCACATCTTTATGTCCTAATGCTAGGGATGAAAATGGATACGGATATATCCGAATATCCGCTTATTGTATTCGAAAAACTACCGGATACGAATATCCGTATCCGAATATTAATCGAATACGGATCGGATATGGATATAGGTTGTAAAAAATTTCTGAATACGGATACGGATATGGTAATGGCTTGAATATCCATATTCGGATCCGGATATCCGAATACAATATTTGATATTATTTTATATATTAGTTAATATAATATAAGCTACAATCTTATGCTATTATATTAGTATTATACATTATATAATACAATATATTAACGATATTAATAAATTTCTATTTCTTTGGGTATGAGCGTGAACAAAATTTATGAAATCCTATTTCCTTTTTGCTTCCGGTCAAGAATACATGTCACCTCGACACTCGCTTTTCACATGACGCAAATTATTTATATTTCATTGTTATTTTTAAAATCATATGAACTTTGATAAAAAAAATCAATTCATATTCGTATGTGGTCTTTATTCAATCCGTATTCGGATTCCATGTTTATTGGATCCATTTGGGATTTCTCTCTTTATTAGATTCATATTTGGATTAGCTCTTTACTGCTCTTTATTCGATCCGTATTCTGATTCGATAAATATCCGATTCGGATTCGTATCCGTATTTTTACGGATATGGTTTCCATAATGCATATCCGAATCATATCCATATCCGTATTCAATAGAGATGAAGCGAATATGGATATGGAAATAGGCATATCCGATCCGTATCCGATCCGTTTTCATCCCTACCTAATGCAGATAGAAATGATTGATAATTATATCAATGAATATAAGGAGACAACCTACGCTATGACAATAGATATCAATTTCTTGAATTGGTTAAGGAACTATGTGCAATAATGGAAGATAACTGCAGATGAAAGGTGGTCTTCTGACATAGAATTATTGTCATTGAAGCCGAATATCTTTGCTATATCTCACAATGGTTATATAGTTAACGGGTTTCGATTTCGTAAGAAGTCTTTGGGTGATTGCAAAAGCACCCAATTATCAGGTGTTTTTGTTAAGGGTGAAGAAACAATGGAATGTGGCGGTTTTTATGGTGAAATTATTGATATTCTTGAAGTATACTTTGGGTCAAATCATTCAGTTGTTCTTTTTAAATGTAATTGGTTTGATGTATTTAGAAGAAGTGGATTTCGTATTATTGATATATGCATCATAAGTTTGAACAAGAATGCTCGGTTAAATTCAAATGAACCGTTTGCACTAGCTTCTCAAGTGGAATAAGTATTTTATGTTCAAGATAAGGAAATGAAAGATTGGATCATACCGATCCGGACAATGCCTAGAGATCACTTTGATATTCCCGAGATAGAAAGTGACGATGATAATAAGGCCTATCAGCATGGCAATATAGGAAATGCATCTTATGTGATGGATACCGATATTATATCAGTTCGAGGTTCTAATTATACTGAAGTAAATGATTAATTGTAAGTTTTTTCATTTAGATAATTTCAAAATATATAATGTTGTTAATAAATGTTTTATATTGGACTAGATGCCGATTACACGTCAAAGATGTCGTATTTCAGAGTCTGCATTTGTAGTAGAAGAGGATAGAGTTATGCCAACCGCTAACTTGGTGGTTCCCGACACGACTCAAGGTGCAGGTTTGTTTGGTATAAATGCGGCTTCCCCATAAAAAAATTTGTTTAACATGCTTTGTTTAAATAAGCTCTGTTTTAAAAAAAATGATTGCCAATAATTGTAGTTAAACGAAGAGGTTGTTCTCATTGTATTGCTTTGGAGCATTTGGCCCCTGGGGAGAAGATTTCAGTGGATATTAAGAATGGGGAGGCTGTTGGTGCAAACCACCAGCAATTTGCGAGCTTTTTAGGAGTTGTTGTAAGATCTCATATACCACTTTCTATCTTTAACCGGAGGAAGGTTTCCAATGATCTAAAACAAGGCATACTTCGGGAGTTGACGGTATGTCATAAGTTTATTATTAAAATTTAAATTAAATTGGATAACTAAATGAAAGTTTTCTCAGACTGCTTTTTTTTGGGAGAGAAATGAGAAGAATGATAATGACATTCTAAATCATGCTGGTGATTTGTATCGTAAATACAGGGAATACCTTAAATGTAAAACTACGTAGCTGTTTTATTTTAATCGTTTTTATTGTATTTTTTTATTGCTAAAATATTTTGTTTAAATGTAATAGTATTTTGTGAGAAAGGATTTGCCGGTGGTACGTGCTAACGTACCTGAGGGTATTGATCGCAATGAGTGGCAAGCTTCGGTTGACTATTGGACTACCTCGAAGGCTCAGGTATTATAAGAAAATTTATGTTGATCCGCCACCATGTTATCTATTGATCTTGGAACAAGCTGTAAACATCTCATGTACATGTAACATCTAGTGATTCCTTTTTGAAACAAAGTTCACAAACTTCACTCTTTATCCACTTGCACGTACTTCACTTGTTCTGTGCAAATCCACCATTATTCTCCTACCTTTCTTAAATACGACAGAATTGTTTCGAATGCCTACAGTAAACAAGTAGTCAACAGTCATCTGATTGGTGTCCTTTTCTTAAAATATGTCCTGTGAAATGCAATTTAAATGTGACAAGTTTTGATTATTGTATTTCATGTACGTTATTACGTTGTTCTGAACTCTCTTACTTCATAATACATGTCTTTTCTTTGCAAGCTTTCTAAAAGGTTGAATGGTTGTCATGGTTCCATTTCAAGAAAAAGAAAATGGCAATGCAGATAAATGGTTCTGTTATTATCCTTGTTACTGATGGAGTCATGGGTGTGGAGATTGGGATGATGAGCTGCATCCAAATACCAATTTGTAGCCATTGGAATTGCCTGACTAGCATGCAGTCATTACTGTATTGTGAGATTAAAGAATATTTGAGCCCTAACATTACGTTCCCGATAAATGTTTATTAAGTATATGGTCACATATTTGTGGTTTGAACAAATCTATATACGCAGTGTCTTATATTTTAGGGAAATTATTTTTTTATCTATTGCTTGCATTGAAATGGTTTTGATTTCTTACTGTTATGGTAAAAATCACTTTCTACGACAAGATATAATGTAGACAAAATGCTTCTTTGATTGTATTACCTTGTTTGCTGGTTATTTGCTAACCATTGTTTGTTTTTCTTATTAGTATGAACAATAAAAGCGTAACAAAGATAATAGAGCGAAAGGCATCGAATCAACACACAAAATGGGTCGTCAAAGTATTACTCAGGCTAAACATATTTTTGTAAGTATTATAATTCGAATGATTTATTTTATATAATATGATATAACTTCTAGTTATAAGTAAACTTATGTTTTACAGGAAAAAAAAGAAGGGCGTGAGCCAAATCGGATGGAAATCTTCGAAATGATAAAAAGCGTGCACAAGGAAGATGGTGGTAGGAAGTGGGTGCATGACACATATCAAAAGCAATATGTAAGATATTAGTGGTCTTTTTATTAATTATTAGATTTTTAGTTATTATTTCTTATAAGTATACATATCTTTCTTATCTAGGTCGATATGTGCAAACTTAAACGGGAACTCCCACCACTGAAAGTGAAGGTCAATTTCAATATGATCTAATCTCTCCTGAGGATGCATTTATACGTGTTATGGGTCGCGAGCATCATGGACATGTGTGTTGTACTAGTCGTGGAACCACTATTAGTAGTTGGTTCAAAGATGGAGGTTCCTCTTCTCAAGGTGGTAATGATAACCTCCTCGTGGAAAAAATTAGAAGGCAACAAGAACAAATTGATGAATTGGGGGCAAGCAATAAAAGAATGGAAGAAATGACGAGGATACTGATTTCGCAGGTGCCAAGCCAGAGTCAACATCCTCCTAACCCACCTGGCAACAACAATGATGATTAGCTAGGATATTTAGTTTTTAAATTTTAAAAACTTTGTTAAAGAACATAACATTGCTATATAGTATGCACTTTTAGTCACTCTTGCTATTTGAAATTTGTTTGAGCCTCTTTATTTTTTTAGTATTAGAAATGACATATATATTGACATTTATGAAATCATGCAAATATTTGTCTATTTAGTAGTTATCTAAAATAGCAAGTGGTGTGTATAATGTAGTATGTATATGAATGGCATGTAGTGTGCATTATATCGTGAATGACATTTGATATCTAAGATTTGTCCTTTTTTTAAATTCAGGTTAGTGACAATTCCGTGCTGGACGCTGATATATGGAGGCACTAAAACAATTTGTGACGCTTCAATTTGTCTCTAATTTCTAAAAAAACTACTAATTGTACATTCGTGAACTGGTGGGTTGTGATGCATTCGAGATTAGTTACACATGTTACTAAAGAGCTATTAGAGACAATTCATTAGATGTCGCTAAAATTAACTTCTTGTACCGATTTTTAGTGTCATCAACATTTAAAAAAGAGTCGTTAATAGTACATGGTTATGATTGGTATGCCATTCTATAATGACGGGTTAAGACCATCACTAAATATAACTTTTAGAAGTCGCAAATGATATTTGGTTGTGACCATATTGACATTAAATTGCGACAGATCATGACCGTCACTAAAGATAAACTTTAGTGACATTTTTTTTTGGCATCACTAAAGTCTCCAAAGATATTTTGTTGCGATTAGGATGACCTTCGATTGTGACGGGTTAAAACTATCTCTAGTGCTGTATAATTTGGTGACGGTTGAGTTTAATTGTCGCTATTAGTGATTTGCGACGGGACATTACGCTACAGTCATGCGACGGTTGCATAAATGTCGTTATAGAGTATTAGAGACAGTAGTATAAGCTTTTGCGACGATTTCTGTCAGTCGCAAAAGCATGATCTGACTGTAGTGACAGTTTAACCAAATTCATATTGCATATAAGGTTTATGATGAAATACTTAAACCATATTAGTGCTTATGGTAAACTTATGTAACATTATTTTTCAAGAAGAATTAGGTTATAAATCATATGATATGTTTTTGGTGACGTAGAGTTGAATCATTTGATGTGAAGATGGGTTAATGTTCCATATAAATGTTAGATGTATAGTTGTTATGTGTGAATGGATAGGTGTTTAGATGCGAATGTGAATGTGATGATAGCATGTGGATGTGAATTAGTTGGTGTGTAAATGTGAATGCGATGATAGCATAAGAATGTGAATTATTTGTTGTGTTAGATGTATATATTATAGCACGTGAATGTGAATTATTTGGTGTAGATGTGAATGTGATGATAGCATGTGAACGTGTACATATGTTAGGTGTAAATGTGAATGTGTTGATAGCATACGAATGCGAATTATTTGGTGTGCTAGATGTATAGATTATAGCATGTGAATGTGAATTACTTGGTGTGTAGATGTGAATGTGATGATAGCATGTGAAGGTGTATAGATGTTAGGTATGAATACGTATGTGTATAGATTTGAATTTAAGGGTAGTAGGTATAGATGTGATCAAAATAATGGATAAACCCTGGTCATTATTAAACAAACATCAAATGGTGTATATATATAAGTGAAGATGAATGATGTCATTTTAAACTTGTATATGTGAAGGTGTGTGCATGAGTATGGTTATGTGTGAGGAGAAGGAGGCATGTTCTTACAATTATGTAGGTGTATGGGTGTGTGTGTGTGTATACACGATTAATTCAGGATAGAAAATTATGTTGTGATAAATATTTATACCTTAATCATTCATTGTGCCATACAAATTTATAGTTAGGTAGATAATTAGGTCAAAATACTGAATTATTATTAAACCGTACACAATCAAACACACACCGTGTGCCCCTGCATATCGGGTGGTGTATGGCCATGTACACCGGGAGGCGTATGCAACAGATTGGAAGATCTCATTACTTCCAAAGTGTTATTTTTTTAATTTTTCACACTACTGTTGGACTCACTTTGAGATGAGATATCACGGTCCAAGGGTCGTGAATTTTGATATGTGCAGTTGGAAGATTATTTTTTTTGCTTGTACATTCACAATAATGACTATTAAATTACTTTATGTAGGTACTGATTTAGGGTCACGTAGGTTCAAATCCCCCTTGTAAACTAACCAAATATACGTAAATGCTCAATCAACATAAATGAATAAAAATTTTAAGAAAATCTTACAATTCTCATTTGTAGCACATACAAATGTATGATGTAAGGTGACCTTAAAATATTGTATTTATGTTGTCTTTCTTTAGTTCGGAGGTCTCGGGCTAAGGAGGTCCATAAGGATTCGAACTTACTCTAAGGTGATCGTTGTCACATGCTATAGTTTATATCTGAGGAATTCGATCGCATATCCCCTTCATCTTCAATATACCTAATCAATCGTAATCTATTATTAATATTGTCACTATGGTGGTAGTTTTAATAGTTGATTGTGATTTGTCTTGGGGGTATACTAGAGGGGTGTGTGGCTATGCTGCCGAATTTTCCTCAGATATAAACTAGCATATGACAACGATCATCTTGTAGTAAGTTCGAATCTTTATGGATGGTCTCAAGTGATAACTTAATGAAAGCACTTCTCTTCTCATCTTCTAAAATAAGTTGAATAGGTTTAGGCCAATGATGGGTTAGGGTTTAGATTTTTTAAATTTGTTTTCCGAATTGAAGCCTACGCTAAATCTTCTCCTCTCATTTGACCTCTTGAACTGTTATATTTTGGTGACAATGATGACTAATAGAGAGTGGATACACAAGTGTGTACTTGATGGTCGTGTTTTACAGACTTTTCAAAGAGGTGTTTAAGAATTTATGGAATTTGCTTATTGTAAAGGTTCTAATGTAGTGGATTCAGATGGTATTATCTTGTGTTCATGTCAAAAGTGTCATTTACTCAAGAAGAGATCTAAGGATGAAATTCAGTTGCATGTTTTTAAAAATGGTTTCATCGAAGGATGTTATATTTGATGGAGGCATAAAGAGGTCATTGATTACACGACCAATGAGTCAAATGACATTTATAGAAATGGTTATGGGCATTGAATGTCCAAAGTTTAATCTTGATTGTCCTAATGAAGAGGAACCACACGGTGAGTAAGACTTCTACACGCCGTTAACAGGCAGAAGAGTCTTTATGGTCGGGTTGTAAGACGTATTCAAAACTTTCAATAGTTTCAGAACTTCTATCTTGAAGATGGAGTATAATATGACTGATCGAAGTTTTGATGCTTTGCTGATAGTTTTTAAGAAGATGCTACTTGAAGATGATGGATTATCTCAAAATTATTATGAACAAAGAAAATGATGCCGAAGATGAGTTTAGTAGAAGTTAAGCTGCATTCTTGTATAAATCATCATATTTTATATCACTCTAAACATGAACATTTGACATGTTATCCCGAATATGATGGGCCATGATTTTAGGAATCAAGTAAGAGTGGAAATAAAATTTCAAGGAAAATTTTACGATATTTTACGTTAACTCTGAGATTGAAGTGGTTATATTATTGCAAGGAAATAATTAAATATATGTTATGGTGTGTAAAACATATTCATGAAGATTATATGGAGCATCTGTCAAATTCTGATTGTTGGTAAATATTGATGTCAACGTTTCCTTCATTTTCTGAGGAAAGAAGGAATTGCCTTATTATATATAGATGGATTTAATCCACAATATAGAAGTAAAGATTATTCTTGTTAGCCAGTAATGATAACCCTTTACAATCTACCTCCACGGTTATGTAACAAGAGATAATTCATGATTTTATCATTGTTGGTGTCAGGACCAACGCGTCTGGGAAAATAGATCGATGTGTATTTACGTCCTCTTATAGATGAGTTGAAGACGCATTGGATCGATGTAGTGGATACATGAGATATCAATAACTGTCAAACATTCAATATGAAAGTTGCTCTACTCTAGACAATAAATGACTTCCTAGCTTATGGAATGTTATCTGGAGGGAGTACGCATGTAAGTAAAAGTTGTCCACATTGTATGGAGAGTAAAAAATCCTTCCAACTTCAACATGGCCAGAAGACATTATTTTTTGATTGTCATATACGTTTTCTTTCAAATGACCATCCATACCAGAGACAGAAATAAGAATTTAAGAGGAATGCCATCGAACAATCAGATCATTCGGTAATTAAGATCGATGATATGATATTATCATGTTTAGAGGAATTAAAAAATTAAACCAAGAGAAATAGGAAAAATACACAAACTCTACCTATTTTTAGTGATACTCATAATTGGATTAAGAAGAGTATATTTTGGGAGTTAGCATATCGGAGCAAGTTACTGATATGACACAATTTAGATGTTATGCATATCGAGAAAAATGTATTGGATAACATCTTTTATACAGTTATGAATGTAGCTAGTCGTACAAAAGATACAATAAATTCTCATCGTGATTTAATGACCATTTGCAATCATTTGGAGTTTTATATAAAAGAGCTTGATAATTAGATTTTCGAATTTTTAAAAGTAAAATATACATTGTACATGTGACGCCCCGCCCCTCCGGCTACCGAAACCGACGAGACGGGAGCGTCGGACCTACGGTCCAATTACGCCCATGATTTATGATACCCAGCAAACCATCTCATGCACGTTAGATTAACATTTGAAATACAAATAATAATAGGAGAATAATATGAAATGGAAGATAAAATGCAGCATCCATTCTCATTGATAATAATTATCAAGTTCATGTCCATAGAATGAGATACATCACATAATCTTAAAGTTTGTAGAAAAAAGCTCTCCACATATCTCACTACAATGTCTCTCGATAATAATATAAAATGACGTGGAAGTAAATAAGTTACTCCAAGTAGAATGCACCCTTTTTTGTGCAAGTATGACGTAGAAGGTCTGATCTCCTCAAAAGACCACTACTGTGGCGACCGCTGCTCAGGTATACCTGTTGAGTTTACACGAGGGCAACGTTATGAGCAATTGCCCAGTAACGAGGCAAACACTATAATGACTAATGTAGGGGTAAGAAAAGAATGTATACTCAACTTTATTTAATGGAATATGCATGTATTGAAACAATTCAGAAAGAACGCCAAGTCATTCAAATTCACATTCGATCACATTGATTATATTTATTAAAAAAAGTAATTTAAGTACTACCGAAATAATTTTGATATTTCGACAAGTTGGTTAGAGTCCAAACGGTATAATTTTTTCCGACATCTGGTTATTTAACGTTTCTGGTTTATTTTAGCACATGCAAGTATGCGACTCGCAGGCCTCCGCTACGCGGGAACTTGTTTGCCATCTTGGATAAACCTCCAAGTATCTTTGTCCAACTAGAACAGGAAAATGTCTAAACTCCAAATTCTCCAACTTCAAACAATATCCCGGAACACCTCTTACAATAATATTACTCGAAATAGAATTTGATGCGATCACACCCAATTCTACTCCGAGTCCTAATATTGTGTATAAGTGAGAAATCAAGAGTGCCAACTGCGCCACCTGCCTACTCCGTCGAGCGACTCCGAATGCTACCGGGCTGTTAGGTGCAACGCGTCACCCAACTCGTCCGTTAGGGTCGCGACATTCAAGGCATCTCCCTGGGGTCCAAGGGTGCATGCCCAGTCCCTTGAGGCACCTAACTCCATCTACATGACCACAACGAGGTATTCCTCTACCGAAGGGTTATCACGGTAAATATAATCAACTTTATGTATATATATTATACGGCATCACTAATTCAAAAAATAATAACGAAAAGTATACTACTATTTGAAACCATATCATCTTCTTTCTCTCACTCCCTTAAAGTATCAACTAGTTCTACAAATATATTGTTGCATGCTAGAAAATATTTATAGTTGTTTAAGATTAACCCGTTTTAGTATAGTCTCAATATTTTTGTAGAATAACTCGCTATCATCAACCAGTCTGGATGTTACGAAGCATATTTAATTGCCTCCAATTTTGCACCATATGGTTTATCCAAAACGGGTTAGTTGTAAGCAATTACAAATTCTTATCAACTTTGGAGGTCATGTTATATTCGTAATTATTGCATCCAATTGAAACTTCATAATGAGAATACAATTAAGCACTATATTTTTAACCGTCAGAAGGTGCTCTTGGAATTCATGGAACGTGGATGCCTGAATATTCATAACAATGATGGGATCACATCTCAATCAATGTTTTAAAAAATTTGGTTATAAGGAGATCCTAATCAATTGGGATTGGTAACCGATCTTATCAAAACCCAGGCGTTATGAATCCTAAAATACCATAAGTAAACCAATGCCTTAAGTCTACAATTGACAAAACGTCTCATGGGATCAATATAAACATCCGTTTTATTTATTTATAACAGTGTTCAACCTAAAATCCATAACAAGTTTATAAAACAACACCAACGGGTATATTCTACGACGTTTGAAAAGCAAGGCCAAAATCCATAGATACGCGGGGTATTCTTGTATAATATGCATATATAAGTCACAGCCTCCTATCCATATATATATAGTACGACATTAAAGATAAAAAACCTTGAATCGGTCGTTTGTGTCTAATGATCAAACCAATATCGGTTGTATAATCATGCAATTAATTGCATCATACATTAGTATGAATTTAAACAATAGATAATTACCTATCAATTTTTAATAGGTATAGCATCAAAATATATATTATGCATGTTGATTTAGTGTAAAAAGATAATCACAGAACTTCTTCTCCATCGTTTTTTCCTTTACTTTAGCAGGGATTCTCTATATATGAATTAACAAAGCATATGAATCTATAAATTGCATCAGGATAATACCCAAACTCTAAAAATGTTCAAGCTTATAGGACTCGGGTCCGCATGAAATTAACAACAGGAGGGAGGCTATTTATCATTACTTGTGTAGGAAGCACATCATAAGGATAACCAAGGCTCTAAGACATGTTCAAGTATATGGTCACAAAAGTCATATGAAACCAATAACAAGAGAAAGGTATAACACCGTTACCCTTGAGGATGTTCCCTCGGTATCTTCGCTCAGACGGAAATGATATTTCCGTCTCTCAATTGTAGCGCGAAGGCGTGTACGAAGATGGCCTCGAGCTTTCCTACGTGATGGTGGCCGCGGATCTTCGACCGGAGCTTCTTCTCCGACGTCGACGACGGTCCTCCGGCGACCAAATCCGGCCAAGGTAGTGGTGCTCCAGTGAGAGGGAATGATGGTGGTGGCTAGGTCTTTGAGAGGGTAGCCTATCACCTTCTATTTATAGAGGGAGAGGTGAAAATGGGTGCAATTTCGGATATGGTTCGGATCCATATATTGGTCCCAACTATTATACTTAAAACATCGATAACTTGAGCTAGGAATATCGGAATTGGGTGTTAAGAGATCGTGCAGTCGTAATCTTTCAACAGTTCCATCCATCGTCTTTGCCTCATATTCAACTCCTGTTGGTCAAAGATATATTTGAGACTCTTATGATCTGTAAAAATCTCAAACGTGACCCCATATAAGTAGTGACGCCATATCTTCAGTGCGAAGACTATAGCCGCCAACTCCAAGTCATGAGTAGGGTAGTTTCTTTCATGGTACTTCAGTTGTCGTGATGCATATGCCACGACATGACCACGTTGCATCAATACTGCTCCTAAACCCTCCTTTGATGCATCAGTATACACTGTAAAGTCTAAGGTGTCTGAAGGTAGGGTGAGAATCGGAGAACTGGTCAGTCTCTCTTTCAACGTATGAAAGCTCAGCTCGCATTTGTCGCTCCAAAAGAAAGGGACATCTTTCTATGTCAGACGAGTAAGTGGTAGAGCTAGCTGCGAGAAGCCCCTAACAAAACGTCTATAGTAGCCGGCAAGACTTAAGAAACTGCGTATCTCGGTAATTGTCTTGGGTTATTCCCAGGACATTACTGCATCTATATTGGTTGGATCAACTGCCACACCTGCTCTGGAAATTACATGACCGAGGAAAGCTACTTTGGTAAGCCAAAATTCACACTTACTGTATTTCGCATACAACTTGTATTCTCTGAGTGTCTCAATAATAGTATGAAGGTGTTGCTCATGCTCATGCTCATCACGTGAGTAGATCAAGATATCATCAATGAATAATACCACAAAACGAGCTGCTAAGTATGGACGGAAAATTCTGTTCATCATGTCCATGAACGCAACAGGTGCGTTCGTGAGTCCAAAAGGCATGACCACAAACTCGTAGTGGCCGTATCTGGTGCGAAAAGCAGATTTAAGTACATCTGTGTCCTTAATTCTCAATTGATGATAACCTGATCGTAGGTCAATCTTCGAGAACTGATGCGCCCTGCAACTGATCAAAAAGGTCATCTATTCGTGGAAGTGGATGACGGTTCTTTACTGTTCTTTTATTCAATTGCCTGTAGTCGATGCACAATCGCATAGACCCGTCCTTCTTCTTTACGAAGAGGACCGGCGCTCCCCAAGATGATGTACTAGGACGAATAAATCCCTTTTCCAATAACTCTTGTAGTTGTACTTTGAACTCCCTAAGTTTGGCTGGTGCCATCCGGTATAGAGGGATGGAGATGGGTTGTGTATCAGGTATCAAGGTGATCTCGAACTCGATCTCCCTCCTTGGTGGCAATCCAGGCAACTCCTTTGGAAATACATCAGGAAAATCCCGCACAACTCTAACATCTTCAATCATGCGATCTTGGGCAGGTAACTTCACAACATAGGCGAGAAAACCTATGCAACCCTGATCGAGTAGGTGTTGAGCCTTTAATGATGATACATATAAGACCTCACTATCTGGGGTACGTCCATCAAACTGAAAGGTAGGTATGCCTAGGAGACGGAATACTACAATCTTCTCGAAGCAATCAAGGCATGCGTGATGTTGCTCGAGCCAATCCGCACCTAGGATGACATTAAAATCTTCTAGCTTAATGAGTAGAAGATATGCGGGCATTAGGTGCCCGCCAATCTGCACTGCTACATCCTCCACTGCTTGTCGCACGATGAATAATTGCCCACCTCCCCCCCTCCCGGGCCCTTGATGTAGTAAGGAGATGAAACAAAGATTGGTTCTTTATCTAACTTGGATACTAGTCGATGTGCTAGGAAAGAGTGCGTAGCTCCCGAATCAAATAAGGCATGAAAGGATATACCATGCAGTGAAATCATACCTCGAGCTACATCTCCTGAGGCGTGGGCCTGTTCATGCGTGATTGCATTCAGTTGTCCCTGAGGCTGTGGTGGGGCATTAGAACCTGCAGCACTGAAGGTTGGTCGTGGTGGAGGACGTTGAACGCCTCGACCTCCACGACGGGAGACTGATCCATGTGACTGTGCAGAAGAGAAAGTTGGTCGTACACTTGGTTGCTGGCCACCTGAGCTGCTGGCAAGTAAGGGGCACTTGGCCTTGAAATGGCCCGGCTGCTGGCAGTGGAAACACCTACGGTCTCCTGGATGAGAAAAGGAGCCTCCTGAGACAAGGCTAGCACCTCCCGTCTTGCGATTCTGGGAGTGTGTAGAAGAGCGGAAGGAAGTAGTACCGCGACTCGCTAGGCCTTGCCCAAATGTAGGTGTAGGAGCAAACCTGCTGATGGTTGGAGTGTTTGCCACTGGGTGGAAACGACGCTCTCTACGAGCTCTGTAGAAATCTCGGCGAGTAGTTCTCCCTGACTGATGTGGTTGATAATGTAATGGACTCCCCTGAAGCCAACTCTGAGTTGCCTCCATCTTGGTAGCTTTAGCAGCTACCTCCTTGATGGAAGTGAAATCCAATGCAGATAGCTGGTGTTGCATATTATCACGCAATCCCCAAATAAACTTCTGTAAATTCTCCGCAGGAAAAGCAGTAGTCGCTGGTGAATGGCGGGAGAGTTCAGTGTAGCGAATGAGGTATTCTTGGGCCGTCATTGACCCCTGCTTCAGCTCAGCAAACAACCTCCTCTGATCCTCAATCCAGTGGTCAGGATAGAATTGGCTACGGAACTCGTCAAGAAATATTTCCCATGTTATGGGATCCTCCAGATGTTCCTTGGTGGCATACCACCAACGTTCAGCGTAACCTGCTAGTAAAAATTCCATGAAATAAGCCAAGACTCTTCGGGAGCATGTATCATCTGTAAGACCTTAGATACGTGATCCATCCATAGTTCAGCCTCATCTGGTGTGCCTGTGCTGAAGAATTGGGGCACCTTAGACCTCTGGTAGGATGCATAAGTCATCTGATGTTTCTGCAATGCCTCTAAATCCTCTGACCCTTCATGGTCCAGAGACACCGAAGGATGAACACTGCCCTCTTCTCACGAGAAGGTTGATAAGAGGAATCTTCCTACTGAAGGAGCCTATGTTCCAATGCCTCTTGACGCTGCTGTATACCCTGCACGGCTTGAACTAGTAAGGTCAGCTATTGTGCAACATCACGATCAACACGAGACGGCATGATTCCCTGCGAGAATCATTATATTAGAGTTTTTTTCATGATTAGAGATACAATGAACACATTGGTATGACTTGAATTATTCTCCTTAAACTAATGCCAAAGTCAGAATACTTTATCTTGGTATTTATATTCCGAATTTTGTTTATAATGTAATATACAAAAGAGAGAATGGAGTATCGGGCGCTGATACCATCTGTGACGCCCCGCCCCTCCGGCTACCGAAACCGACAAGACGGGAGCGTCGGACCTACGGTCCAATTACGCCCATGATCTATGATACCCAGCAAACCATCTTATGCACATTAAATTAACATTTGAAATACAAATAATAATAGGATAATAATATGAAATGGAAGATAAAATGCAGCATCCATTCTCATTGATAATAATCATCAAGTTCATGTCCATAGAATGAGATACATCACATAATCTTAAAGTTTGTAGAAAAAGCTCTCCACATATTTCACTACAATGTCTCTCGATAATAACATAAAATGATGTGGAAGTAAATAAGTTACTCCAAGTAGAACACACCCTTTTTGGTGCAAGTATGACGTAGAAGGTATGATCTCCTCAAAAGACCACTATTGTGGCGACCGCTGCTCAGGTACACCTGTTGGGTTCACACGAGGGTAACGGTGTGAGCAATTGCCCAGTAACGAGGCAAACACTATAATGACTAATGTATGGATAAGAAAAGAATGTATACTCAATTTTATTTATTGGAATATGCATGTATTGAAACAATTTAGAAAGAACGCCAAGTCATTCAAATTTACATTCGATCACATTGATTATATTTATTAAAAAAGTCATTTAAGTACTACCGAAATGATTTTGATATTTCGACAAGTTGGTTAGAGTCCAAACGGTATAAATTTTCCCGACATCTAGTTATTTAACGTTTCGGGCATTATTTTAGCACATGCAAGTACGCGTCTCGCAGGCCTCCGCTACGCGGGAACTTATTTCTAAACTCCAAATTCTACAACTTCAAACCATATCCCGGAACACATCTAACAATAATATTACTCGAAATAGAATTTGATGCGGACACACCCAATTCTACTCCGAGTCCTAATATTGTGTATAAGTGAGAAACCAAGAGTGCCAACCGCGTCACCTACCTACTCCGTCGAGCGACTCCGGATGCTACCGGGCTGCGAGGTGCAACGTGTCATCCAACTCGTTCGTTGGGGTCGCGACATTCAAGGCATCTCTCCGGGGCCCAAGGGTGCATGCCTAATCCCTGGAGGCACCAAACTCCATCTACACGACCACAACGAGGTATTCTTCTATCGAAGGGTTATCACGGTAAATATAATCAACTTTATGTATATATATATTATACGGCATCACTAATTCAAAAAATAATAACGAAAAGTATACTACTATTTGAAACCATATCATCTTCTTTCTCTCACTCCCTTAAAGTATCAACTAGTTCTACAAATATATCGTTGCATGCTAGAAAATATTTATAATTGTTTAAGATTAATTCATTTTAGTATAGTCTCAATATTTTTGTAGAATAACTCGCTATCATCAACCAGTCTGGATGTTACAAAGCATATTTAATTGCCTCCAATTTTGCACCATATGGGTTTATCCAAAACAGGTTAGTTGTAAGCAATTACAAATCCTTATCAACTTTGGAGGTCATTTTATATTAATAATTATTGCATCCAATTGAAACTTCATAATGAGAATACAATTAAGCATTATATTTTTAACCGTCGGAAGGTACTCTTGGAATTCATGGAACGTGGATGCCTGAATATTCATAACAATAATGGGATCACATCTCTATCAATGTTTTAAAAAATTTGGTTATAAGGAGATCCTAATCAATTGGGATTGGTAACCGATCTTATCAAAACCCAGGCGTTATGAATCCTAAAATACCATAAGTCAAGACAAAACGTCTCCTGGGATCAATATAAACATCCGTTTTATTTATTTATAACACTGTTCAACCTAAAATCCATAACAAGTTTATAAAACAACACCAACGGGTATATTCTACGACGTTTGAAAAGCAAGGCTAAAATCCATAGATACGCGGGGTATTCTTGTATAATATGCATATATAAGTCACAGCCTCCTATCCATACATATATATATATATAGTACGACATTAAAGATAAAAAAACTCTTGAATCGATCGTTAGTGGCTAATGATCAAACCAATATCAGTTGTATAATCACGCAATTAATTGCAGCATACATTAGTATGAATTTAAACAATAGATAATTACGTATCAAATTTTAATAGGTATAGCATCAAAATATGTATTATGCATGTTGATTTAGTGTAAAAAGATAATCACAGAACTTCTTCTCTATCGTTTTTTCCCTTTACTTTAGCAGGGATTCTCTATATACGAATTAACAAAGCATATGAATCTATAAATTGCATCAGGATAATACCCAAACTTTAAAAATGTTCAAGCTTATAGGACTCGAATCCGCATGAAATTAACAACAGGAGGGAGGCTATTTATCATTACTTCTATACGAAGCACGTCATAAGATTAACCAAGGCTCTAAGACATGTTCAAGTATATGGTCACAAAAGTCGTATAAAACCAACAGCAAGAGGAAGGTATAACATCGTTACCTCCGAGGATGTTCCCTCGGGATCTCCGCTCCGTCTCTCGATTGTAGTGTGAAGGCGTGTACGAAGGTGACCTCGAGCTTTCCTACGTGATGGTGGCCGTGGATCTTCGATCGGAGCTTCTTCTCCGACGTCAACGACTGTCATCTGGCGACCAAATCCGGCCAAGGTGGTGATGCTCCAGTGAGAGGGAAGGGTAGTGGTGTCTAGGTCTTTCAGAGGGTAGCCTATCATCTTATATTTATAGAGGGAGAGGTGAAAATGAGTGCAATTTCGGATATGCTTCGGATCCATATATGGGTCCCAACTATTATACTTAAAACATCGATAACTTGAGCTAGGAATATCAGAATTGGGTGTTCTTGGGCTTCTTGGAAAGATCTCGACGAGATCTACGTAATGGCGTGATTATTTGAATTTTTTGGATGTAAAAAATACTCCAGATTTTAGGAAAAAGAAAATACTGGGTTTCACAGGACAGACATCAAGTGAAAAGTGTTTGCAAATGGGCAAGTAAATTGAAATTTCCAGACATATATGCATTAAATCTATCAAATTGGTTGATTTGAAGAGGTTTTTATTTAAAGGAATGAAAAATCATGATTGTCACATATTTATGGAAAGACTGCTACCAATAGTGTTCAGAGGGTTGCTGCCAAAAAAATCATCGATGTTTTATCAGATATCAACAGAATTTTCCAGATTATATATTCATCAAGCGTACATCAGATGAAGACAGAATATCTTGAAAAAAATATTCCCGTGATTATGTGTAATTTGGAGCAAATATTTCCACTGGCTTTTTTATTCAATGGAGCATATGATGATTCATTTTCATACAAGGCCAAAGTTGGTTGGCCCATTAAATACCGTTGAACGTATCTATTTGAAAGGTATTTATTTATACTAGTTTCTTACTTTGATATATTTGGTTATCTTAAAAAAATAAGATGTTATACGTAGCTTGATGTTTTTCAAGAAAAGAAAGGTTCGAAATAAAAGTAGAGTCGAAGGATCCATAAGTTCCCAGTATACATATGAAGAATAACAACATTTTTTGCTAGGTAATTTCTTGAAGATGTGGAGACTATCTATAACAGGGACAAGCAGGAGTGAGACAATTTACTCTGACGAAAAACCTTATATTAGTGTCTCTCGTCTCGCCAGTCAGCTCAACAAATAGGAAAGGCTAGGGAGCATTTACTATTGAAACAAGAGAAAGAAACTGTTTAGATATACATACTGGACAATTGTGAAGAAATAACACCATATGTTGAGAATAATTCTGTCTAATTTTTTTAAAAAATGATTATTTCCTTATCCATACATTTTTATTATGTGCATTTATTTTAGAGAATTTAGGAAGAAAATTATTAGAGAAAACCCGGCATATAGAAGATCAAGTTTGAGCACATGTAGGATACAATTTCTGGAATGGTTTAAGAACCAAACAAAACAATTTGATGATAGTGATTATAGTATATAGATATTAAAATATTTTTAGAAGACCATGTTTATAAGGTCCAATCATATAATTATTGTTGGAGTAATGGTTATCGATTTCATATCATAAATTCCAGCAGAACTTAACCACTCAAAACTACAGAGTAATGGTTTGTGGATCTTATTATGAGAAGGATAATTTGGATTATTATGGAAACTTAAAGGACATGCTGGAAGTAGAATACATTATTCCATGCATAAACAAAGTCGTTCTTTTTTCGTGTAATTGGTACGATCCAAAAGAATGTGTAGTGATCGATAGGAGGAAGAACATCGTTGATATTATATATTAAAAAGTTATATGAAGATTTGAACCATTCGTTCTTGCTTCACAAGTGGACCAAGTCTGTTATCTTCTACAAGTCTCAAAGAAGAGAAAAATGTAGAATCGTTCACACTCGTCAAGATAAATTTGTGAAGTTATATTTATAATAATACACTCCTATAAAAGATGTTACAGATGTAGCTTTTACATCTACTTATGAGCGAAATAATGTATCATATGTAATTCCAAGCATTGATATCTTCGCTTGGCGGATAATGAGGTGATACGTGATGACATAATAAATGATGTGGAGATTACAAATAATGTTTCAGACAACTCCATTTATAATGAATAGATTATAATTCACCTGAATCAAATGACAAAGATTAAAGTAAAGATCTGGTAAAGTAGAATAAATCCTCATATTCCATTATAAATTCATTTTTATAAATAGTTTAATAATTAACTATTATATTACCATTTTAGTCATGGCAGGTTTTAGACATGGCAGTTCGCAGAGATCTCACAGATCTAGTCGTCGTCAACCTCAGAGTCACCATATTCTAGTAAGCAGCCAACCTTGTCCGTTGATTTATAATCTCTTCCTGAGGAGGCTCGACGGATCTTAGCCTATTAAGAGTCTATTGGTTATCCTCCTCCTCTCTTTTATGGAGATGTATACAGAGAGTCATCTTCCTCGGTCGTTCCAGAGATATGCCTTGTCCAGATTCCAGTGCGTACATCGATGGATTCTGATTCTCCTTCTTCTAGACATTCAAGCGTCCACGTGCCTGTATCAACTGGAGGTGGGTAGACTTCAGAGTCATTCCCTCTATTGAAGGTTTATGCATATGGGATGTAAAATTCATTTAAAATTTGATATTTTATTTTTCATAAATATCCTCTTAATAAATAAAATATTTTTAAAATTTGTAGGGATTTTCTGAATAGCAACAAGGTTGTCAAGGAGATAGCCAATGTTTTGAAGACCCATTTGACTAATACCAAATTCTGGTAGTGTCGCATTCCTGCTACTAAGGAAGAGATATTGTTTGAGATTTTTCTGGTAAGAATATTACTTTATCGAATTATATGATAATTTTATAACTCATTTTGCTAATATTATTTTTAAAAATTTTAGAGAAGGTATCATTTTGTACTTGGTCTAGGGAAAGAGGCTTATCGATGAGCCTTTATCTGTTTGGTGGAGAAGAGAATGAGCAGCACCTTTTTCAAGACAAAGAGAGACTCATATGCGAAGACGAGTTGCGAGGACATGAATTTGAGGAGATGAAGATATACACATCGATATGTTGCACAGAGGATAGGTAGTGTCTTTTCTTATATTTAAAAATGTAAATTTTTCTGTGATTTTATATTCATTTAATACTTATTATAGGTGGATTGATTTTTATGATGCCTTCATTTTTGATTCTGAGTTTGCAATGAGGTCGATGGCGGGAAGGAAAAACCGTCAAAAGGAGAAAGTTAGGTCGACCATTGGCTCAAAAAGCTATAATCAGATTAGAGGTGAGCATGTATTTTTGAAAAAAACCTCTATTCTACTCATTAACATTTTATAGATACAAGATGTCATAATAAATTGTATTTCTTTTTCAGGTGCTAGATTGGAAAGAGAGTTATCATTTCATGAGTGGTAGTCCATGTCCCACATGAGTGGGAAGGAGGGAGAGTCTCAATGGTACACTCTCAAAGCAGGAGAAGTGATGGTGAGTATCTTAAAATTAAACCAATTTGCTTCTTTATAATTACATCCTATAATTAATTTCAACTTTTGTTTCAGGATCGATATTTGGCTCTATTTGTAGAGAAATAGGGTAGGACTCTTGAGACATATCAGCGCCCATTTGATTAAGCAATTTAGAAACATGTATAGTAAAACATCAATAAATTTTAATCATCTTTTTAACTATATCTACATTTCAAACAATCAAAATTTTATAGGTGTTGGAGGAATTTCACCTGATGTGCCGGTCATGCCAGCGTTTAACCTTCTCCTTGTACATTAATGTGTTATCAAAATCATAGTCTCGGAATTCCAGGAGCATGTTCAGATCCACTTTTCTTTTCTGATCACCTTTCTGTGAGTCTGCAAATATTGACCGCCCATAGTGATTTGTGAATTAGCTCGACGGGCAATAGCACAATTTTTCATACACAAGATGATAAGGTGACATGCTAAAGGGAGACTTGTAGGTGGTCATGTATGCCCAAAGGACGGAGTCTAAGAGTAGGGACAGGTTCTTTCTATCCGGCCTTACAAGCTTCTGCAAAATTGTCTTGATTTCTATGTTCGATAATTCTACCATACCATTGGTCTGCGGATGATAAGGAGAAGCGAAGCGGTGCTTGATGCCGTACTTCTTCGTTAATTTCCTGACCTCTTTGTTTATGAAGTGACTATCCTCATCTGATATGAGGATCTTTGGAACCCCGGACCATGAAATGATGTTCTCTCTAAAAAACCGAAAAATAGTACGGTTATCTGCAGCTCAGGTGGGAATAGCTTCAACCCAGCAATTCACATAATCAACGACAAGAAGAATGTGCTCAAATCTATGGCTGCTAAGAAAGGGTCCCATGAAATCGATGCCCCAAGCATCGAATACATTTGAAATTTGAATGAAATTTAGGGGCATCGAGTCTTTAACTATGAGGGTACCTCCCATTCTCTAACAGTCACTGCATCGCTTCACATAAGCTGCGACATCCATAAATAGTGTAGACCGCCAGAGGCCACACTATAGTAATTCCGTTGTCGTTCTATCTCCATAGTGGTGTCTACCATATTCGAGTGAGTGACAATGCTCGAGGACAGTATGATGCTCCTCTTGAGGGATACATCGATGCCAAATACAATCTACTCCTTCCCTGAATAATAACGGGTCTTCCCATTGGTAGAAATGGATTGTGGAGAAGAACGTGTCCTTCTTTATCTTTATCCAATCTTGTGGGACTACACACAAGACGAGGTAGTTCACAATATCATCATACCAAGGGAAAGAATCCATGACGAGAATCGACTCGTCAGGAAAGGTGTCTGTGATGGGTGCATTGCTCAGAGGAGTTATTGATGCTCAATTCTAGAGAGGTGATCTACTACCACATTTTGAACCTCATGCTTGTCTTTGATTTCCATGTTGAACTCTTGGAGGAGAAGGATCCATATGAAAAATCTATGTTTTGCATCCTTCTTTTGTTGTAGATACCTGATAACAGAATGGTCAGTGTAAATCTTGATTTTAGATCCAAGCAAATAGGATCTGAACTTCTTGAGGGCAAAAACCACATCCATCAACTCTTTCTCTGTAAAAGTGTAATTTTCCTGTGCTTCATCTAATGTCTTACTGGCGTAGTGAATGGCATAGGTCACCGTGTCTATCCTTTATCCCAACACAGCCCCAACGGCGAAGTCTGACGCATCCGTCATGATCTCAAAGGGTAGAGACCAATCCGACAGTTGTAGGACTGGAGCTTGAGTGATTAGATCCTTAAACTAATTGAAAGAAAGGAGAACATGCTGATCAACATTGAACTCGGTCTCCTTGCACAATAATTCAGTTAGAGGTCAGACGATGCTAATAAAATCTTTGATGAAGCATCTGTAGAAATCCACATGCCCTAGGAATGACCTCACATTTCTAACATTCTGAGGTGGCTCGAGATTGGCGATCACATCCACCTTTACTATGTTGACTCCCATGCAACGTTTGGAAATGACGTGGCCCGACACAATCCCTTCAGTGACCATAAAGTGGCTCTTTTCTCATGACAGTACGAGATTGACTTCATGACATTTCTGAAGTACTATGTCTATGTGTTGAAGACAAGAATCAAAGCTGTCATCATAGATGGAGATTTCGTCCATGAACACCTCAAGACAACTTCCAACCATATCGGCGAAAACTGCAAGCATGCATATTTGTAATGTGGCAGGTGCATTGCACAAACCAAAGAGCATTCTCTTGAAAGCGTAGATGTAAAACATGCGAGTAAAGGTAGTCTTCTCTTGGTCCTCTGGGGTAATTGCCACCTGATTGTACCCAGAATACCCATCCAAAAAGCAGAAGAACTCCTTTCCAACCAATCTTTCTAGAACTTGATCAATAAATGACAAGGGAAAGTGGTCCTTCTTAGTTGTATCAATTGAGGCAGCGGTAATCAACACACACACATGCCAAGATGTCGGTATCTGAGTAGAAATCTCCTCTCCTTTTTCATTTATAATTACGGTGAGTCCAGATTTCTTCAGAACGACATGCAAGGGGCTCACCCATTTAGAATCAGAGAAGGGGTAAATGAAATCTACGTCACACCACTTCGCGATCTCCTTCATGATGACATCCCGCAAGTTAGGGTTCAGACTTCTCTAAAATTCTTGGGACGACTTGGCATCATCTTCCAAATAGATATGATGTGAACACAGAGCTAGATTTATCTCGCGGATGTCTGATACGTGCCTACCACGTGCCTTGCGGTTTTTCTCTAGAACCTCAAGTAGTCGAGATTCCTAATATGGGATCAACCTGCTGTTGATGATCACCGGATACATCTTCTCTACACCCGCAAGGAAATCATACTTGAGGCCTATCGGTAGTGGATTTAATTGTAGTTATGATCTGACCTGCTTCTTAGTCACCTCAGAAACTGAACTGGTAGGTGGATGATCTGCCAAAATTTTGGAGGTGTTGCTCACCTCGATCACTAGTGGCTCTGCTGATAATGTACTGAAGAAATCATCAATGAATTCATTATGTTCGGACTAGCATGAATCTTTTGACTCAAGGTCTTTCAACAAGAAATAATATGCCTTCCCATTGACATCGAAAACTATATCGATTGTATTTTCTAGGTCCTTCTCTGGGGAGAGAATTTCCTGAACCTATTTATCATTCAAAGATTTTTTAATCTCTTATTTCTACAATAAAGTCACGGTCTGCTTCAAACGATTGTACTTGACCTTGATCGGATACGACCTTCGGCACTGATCATGTCCATTGTCACTGTGTTGTTGCTCGAGCAGAATGTGATCTTCCCAGATCCATAATCAACCATGGCTCTACAGTATGCAGGAATGATCGTCCAAGAATAATCGGGGTCAGGAGTAATCGTCCAGGGGAGTCCATATCAAGGACTACAAAAGCAATAGGGAACTGCATGTCCTGCACCATTATGATAACGTCCTCCAATAAACCTCAGGGTCGCTTGATTGATCTATCAACAAATTGAATGATTATGCATGTCGACTTGAGCGGTCCCAGCCCAAATTCTGTAAGCAGTGAGGCGGGCTTGAGGTTGATTGAAGAGTTGCTGTCAGCAAAATTCACTCGAAGACTTGGTCAAAAATTTTGCATCTGACCAAAGGTGCTCCTTTGTCTGACTTCTTCTCTGGGAAATTGTTTATTGCTGCGACTATAGCCATGGTAAGCATGTGCTTTTCAACTAGCTAGCGTTTGTTATTGCGGTTTGACCGATGCCTATTCTTGCATGCATCTTTCAAGCCCTTCTTTACAACATGCATATATTCCATGGCTTTCAGCAAAGGTAATTCGATAGTCAAATTATCAAGAATATCCATAACACCCGGATCAGATAATGCATTTTTTGTTTTGCAGTTTTTAGAATTTTTTATTGCACCAAAAAAAGGAAGATGTGCAAAACTGAAAACAGAAATACTGTCCTTATTTACATAAGGATTCATGTCCACAACATTTTGTACAACCAGGCTGCAAAAAGGTGTATAATCTGGAGCTAGGGGTGGACATCCAAAAAATATCATCTCCGCTTAGTCGGTTGGCACTAGATCGGCTGATGTAGTTGGCTCCTCCATGGTTGGCGTTGTTTCACTTAGATTGCTATCATCTTTTTGGTCTTTTACATTTCTGATTTTTTGTTCTTTTTGCTGGGCTGGTAGCTGGCATGGCTTCTCCTTCTTCTTTCTCACCCAAACCTGTAGCTGGCACCATTGATGCAGAAGACGACGATTCATCAGATGAAGCTTTATTCTTCCCTCTAATAGCGACAGACGGAGGCAAGGTCCTATCGCTCTTGAGAGTAACAACATTAGATAAAACAAAATCACAATCATCCGACTCTGCATGCACAGATAGGACATCATATTCCACCTACTCTTTTCTCTTAACATTATTAGGGTTTGCTTCGACTTGGGATGGAATTGGAGTTTTGGTGGTCATCGGGTTGCCCGGCTTCTAAGTCATCTCTGCTAGGCCTTTTACTAATTGACCAAGCAATCAAGGCTCGGGTTCACCGGAACTGCCTCGGAAGGTTCAACTTGCTGACCACGCTGTGACTGATGGTGCAGAGGCTGGGAGGGGTGTTGTTGATACTGTTGATGAGGTGGAGGAACTTGAAACTGATGCTGGTATTGAGGAGGAGGATACTGCTACTGAGATATAGCCGCATACGAATGGTATGGCTGGTGCGGGCAGTACTGCAGCTGTTGGTACGATTGGTTCTATCTCCAATTGTTATGATACTGCGGAGACTGGTGGTACTGAGGCTAAGAATGAGGCTGGATAAATCTCCCTCCTTGATGTTGAGGGAATGGGTGAGAATTTGCAGGCTGGCCCTGCTGAGGTCGTCCTGGAAGGTCTAGTCATGTATCATTCGATCAAACTCCATTCACCTCTTGAATGAGAGGCTGTGGAGGAGATAATGGATCATAATTAGACTAAACTTTTGGCTAGTAAACCACCAACTTGCTGCGGTGCTTGGTCGGGATTCGACATGTAGTACACCTGCTGGACCGTCGGTTGCCGCGGACTGGACTGAGGCTGATGTTGTGTGGGCAACTCTTCTTTCTTCTCGGTGGGAGTCTCAAACGATGGAGTCGCAGACTGGCATGCATTGATGGTACTTACCAGCAACTCCCATTGCTTGGTGATCTGATCTAACTTGTCTAGATGCTGGGTTCTTTGCTCAGTCACAGTTAGTTTCTCGAGATCATGTAATCGCTTCTCGATAATATCGATCTTGGAGAGATGGCCCCTGATGATGCTGAGGTTGGAGCTCTCATCTCTCTCAGCCTCGTGAGATGCTGCCATGTGGAGTGGCTTGTGGAGGACCTGGGGTTGCCTTTGATGCGCACGAGATGGAAAGAGGGGGGCCTCTCCTTCAGTCATTTCTTCAAAAATCTGCTAGACTACATCTTCATCCTTATTGAAGTGGGATCCCCCATAGGCATCATCAACTAATATCTAACTTTCAATATTTAGGCCCCTGAAGAAATGTTGGACCAAGCTGGCCCTTTATATGTCATGGTGGGGGGCACTTAACCTATAGATCAGTGAATCACTCCCAGGCTTCATGGATGGACTCGTGGGCAGCCCAGGAGGAGTTGCTAATCCGCTCGTGTAACGTCCCGGGCTTAGGTCCCCGGTCCGTTAACGGAGCATTACTGACCCTAACAACCTCTTGGGATCGGGCCCATGCGGACCCGATTAACCACCCCCAAAATGCTTAAGCCGGATTATTAAGTAGTAACCTCTTTCACTATTTATTCCACCCGGGAATTTTGTATTCCACGGTGTGGGACAAATCCTTTGGGGTTTTACAACCTCCCCCACTTATATTCGCAACGTCCTCGTTGCGACATGGCCCATCGCTTATTCCTAGTGACAGTGGCGACTTCACGCTCTGGGTAGCCATTTCCTCCAACCTCTTTGTAGGGGCGGCTCCACCTCTCGGGTAGCCCTTTCCACTGTCAGAGGGTGTTCGGCTCTGATACCATTTGTAACATCCCGGGCTTAGGTCCCCAGTCCGTTAACGGAGCATTACTGACCCTAACAACCTCTTGGGATCGGGCCCATGCGGACCCGATTAACCACCCCCAAAATGCTTAAGTCGGATTATTAAGTAGTAACCTCTTTCACTATTTATTCCACCCGGGAATTTTGTATTCCACGGTGTGGGACAAATCCTTTGGGGTTTTACAGCTCGCATCTAGTTGAGTCGACCGAGAGGGTACTTGTGAAGGAACACGGACTTAAGTTCTTCCCAAGTCATCACGACCTTCCCCAAATGGTTGAATATCTGGTTGAGTCGACCGAGAGGGTAAAACTTGTGAAGGAACACAGACTTAAGTTCCTCCCAAATCATCATGATCTTCCCCAAATAGTTGAACCAATATAGGGCCTTGTCCTGGATACTGAAGGGAAATGCAGTCATCTTGACTACATCTAACAAGATGTTAGGGTAGTGTGTGGTTCTACAGATGAGAGAGAACTGCTGCAAGTGAATGTACGGTTCTTCATTAAAATTCCCGTAGAAAGAGGGCATAAGAGCAAGTAACTAAGGCTTGATCTCAAAGTAAGCATGCACTGGGGGGATGCGAATCCACTCGGTCATCTGGTTGTCTACAGGATTATAAGTCTCTTTCAACATAGGTTTAGGGTTCTCATTCCTTGGCTCATCTTCATCTTGATCATCATGGGGTCTTTCATCTTCTCCTCCTCCTCTAGGTATGTTCCTCATATCATTCAACGTGTCTTGGAATGCAGTCTGTACCAGGGCTTTCTCAGTTAGTTGTTGCTGTATGGCTTGGATGGAAGCTAATAACTGAGTATTCAATTGATTCTAATATGGTGCCTGACCCAGCTCTGGCTGGGGAGGCCGTTGTACTTGCCCTTTGCCTTGAGAAGCCATCTCTGGGTCTGAATCTAATGAAATGATTTCTGGATTGAGAACCAGATCTGACTTTTATCTATAATGAAAGAGGTATCTCAATCAGACCACTGTGACATGAAATACCGACTGAAGTGATGTGTTTGAGATTAAAGTCAATCTCAGATAAATGTGAGTAAAAGATGTAGACTGAAATCGACCTCCATTCGCAATGGGCATAAGTGGGACAAGAGTGGTCTCGGTTTATTAGGAAATAGAGAAAGTGGAAAGAATATGAAGAGTCTAAAGATTGGGAATCACCTCGAATTATTGATGATGCCGAGTCTATGGAATCGATGTAGGCATCAGTGGAGTCCCGACTAGACCATCCATGGATCGATAACGTGAAACAAATAAGGATCGTTGCAGGAGGAAGGATACGATGATCAATGAGGAATAAAAAGGAATGTAAAATAGTAGACAATCTTGAAAAGGGCATTGGGTCAAAGAGAAAACACATAAGACAAATTTTATGCAAATGCATGGGACTTGATCTTTGAACCTTAATCTAGATATATACAATACATGATACACAATTGGGTTCACCAACTCTGTACATGTGAAGTCGTAAAGGATAGGCTGTTTTTATCTTTTCTTTTTTAGACTTCTTATTTCAAGCATATCTCTTAACAATTCCTTAAACAGTAATCTTATAGAACCGAGAGTACTGCTGGAAAAGTATCGTGTACTTGTCTTTTCCTTTGTAACCCGTAGTCTGTACTTTTTGAGGTCATTGTAACCCTTTATGGATCCCTACCCGACCAAAGAATGAGAGCGGGGGGGGGGGGGGATTCGATAGGCGAAACCACTACTTCGAACCTCGCTCGCAATAGAATCACTCGTGAGCGTGCAAGTCCCTACTCGGACGCAAGACAATGAGACAGATGCACCCGTGAGGGCCTAGGCCAAGCTCAGTATTTCAGACAAGGTCGACGTTCTACACACAGTGAGAACATCATAGTTGACCAGGTCCTACTTGTCCATGTACGATAGAAGCGCCAATACTTCAGAAATCTAGGCGATACACAAAACATTACATATTGGGTTTTTGGATGTAATCCTTAGCGGGGCGCACCTCGCTCATGGGAGGGGTTTTGGTCCCCTCCTAAGGTATCTGAAAACAATGATGGTTTTATGAACCCAAAGTAATGAAGTCCATTAACGATTTTAATTAAGGTCAAAGTTTATTTAGCAATCTCCCAGTTTAGATTTTCGGGTTTTCACTTTTTTGGATATTTTTCATACAAGAGTTAATGATTTTATGAATTATCATTTAAGCCCTAGTGTTCAAAATTAAAGGGAGACATCAAAAAAGCTATGCAAGTTGATTCAATGATGGAAATCTCACCATTGAATCTAACGATGCATGCAGAGTTAGAGGACTTACCATGCTTCCCAGCTCTCTCCGTGTGGCATGCAAAATAGAATTTTTATTCCAATCTACATGTGCAATCGACAAAATCACCCTAAGCATAAACTACTGTTAGACGTGAAGAACCAAATGCCAATTATTCAAAAATGAACCCAAGAGTCCGGCCTTGGAGATACCTCGGTGCCTGCCACAACGGGTCCTGCTAGCGTTGTATGGTGCCTCTCTCGATGCGTGGGTTCAATTTCGAATAGTTGACGATTATTAATTTGAGTAGATCCAAACATAATAGACTATAGGAACATGATTCTTATCAGGGTTTGGACCTAATTAGCGATACAAGAAGTCCTATATCTAGGGGCTCCATGTACACAAAACAAATAGAAAAAAGGTGGAAAACTCAAAACATCAGAAAAAAAATAAAAGAATGGAGATAAAAACTCTAGAAAATCACGACGAGGCCCCCAGGTGAACAATCACCCGAGCAATGTGCCTCGTTAAGTAGAATAATATCCAAGTCCCTATATTATTACAAATAATAAATAATGAATAATAAACCACTCTCTTACGAAAAATAAATTCTAAACTAAAATCTATGCTAAGTGTCCTCCTTGTCATGCTTGCTGCCTTTCCTACTAGACAGGGCAAGTAGGTCAGTCTCCACCATGCTCGACAACATCGACTCCTTAAGAAGTCATCCTCGCGTAGCGGACCCTCGCATCAAACACAACAAAAGAGGTATTAGCATGAATAATCAAATAATCTGCACAAAGAAATGAGAGCTAAAATATGCACGAGTAAGGAAAAGGAAGCAAAGTATGTATAAGAAAAATACAATAAAATAAAAGTATGCACAAATTAAGCTATGACATGTTACTCCCCGACAACGGTGCCATTTATTGAAGAGAGCTCTCCATGCGGGTCTAAAAGTATCCTCAGTGAGAAGCGAAGATGGAGTGTCGCTGAGGCGACCCACATGAAATCCCACATACAGACAACAAGTACCCACAATATATAATTAATCAATGAATGATAAAAATGTGAAGTACAATTTATTATACTCTACAAACAAAGATATATAGCATGTAGAGGTCGAACCACAGAGAGCAAACATGGTAGATATGTAGATTTTTGGTTTTTTATTTGATTTCCTTTTGTTTTTTTATTTCTTTTTAAATTTAAAAATTATATAATAATGTATTGATATGTATATATAAGTGTATATATAATAATGTATATAAGATATAAGATATATAAATCATAATAAGTACAGTAAATATATAAAAATTAGAAAGTATGATAAAGATAGTCTCGATAATATATTATATATATATGTTTGTGTGTGTTTTTGTTTTTAAAATATTCATAAGGTACAACAACAAAAAATAAAATATTCATAAATACCTTAAAATATTCATTAATATAAGCTATATATATTTATACCACATAGGGCATTACATTTATAAATATAATTAAAATTAACAAAATCTACAAAATAAAATATTTTTGGGTTTTTAAATATTTTTATATTTTTTTTTGTGATTTTATGGGTATTTTTGCTAATTTTGTGTATTTTTAAAATCTAAAATATCTAAAAAAATAGGGATAAAGTAAATAGATCGAATTGTTTGTAGAATTAAAAAATAGTAAATAAACTCAAAAAATCTCTCCATAAAAAGGTCAAAAATTCTCAAAACTAATTTTCATATGTAATTACTATATATAATTATCAAACAAAAACAAATATTTTTTCCATTTTGCAGAATTTTTATAGGATTTTAGAGTTTTTTAATTTTTATCATTTTCTTTTCTATTTTAAGGATTTTTGGTCTGAAGTTATAGAATACAATAATATATTAGATGTATTTTTTTTTGAATTTTTGGCAATGTTTTAATATTTTATTGGGATTGTTCTATCTAGACATGGAATAAAACATACTCTTTTGAATTTTAGTAAATATGAAATGGCCATAAAATGCAAAAATAAAAACCTATTGTGAAATATCAAGCATACATGCATACTACTCTATTGTTGCATAATTTTTGGAGCATGGATGATATTTATAAAAATTAAACAAATATGCACAAAAATGGATATTGGCAAGGACCTTTTTTCAATTACAATTAAGTTTACATGTATTTCAGAACTCTAAAATAAAAATCAAGGGGCTAGGGTACAATATTACCATGAATATTTAAATTAGAAACACCTGACAGAGGTAAATTTGCAATAAACAAAACATCCAAGATCCTCTGTACAAATTTTCCACAAAAGTTAACACTTAAATATGCAAATTTCGGACTAATTATAAATATAAAACTTGTAGAGGTATGGTTGCAAAATACCCATCTCACGTGGGAGGCCACGCGAGGTGAGATGGAATGTATATACGTGTAAATACACAAAAATGCGAGGGTAGCCCATGCAATTTAACCTCTATTATTTACACATTAGACCTAAATTTAAATATTAAATAAAAATATACAAAAAGCAGGGCGTATGTAATATTTACCATTAATGCGTACCACGGGTGGCTGTGGTGGCATCACGTATGTGTAACGTACTCGATCCAAGGCTGGGAATAGGGCACCGTTTTGTATGGAGTGAACGACCCAGATTAGATATGGGCCTCGATGAAGATCTGACGACTCTAGAGGGGGGAGGAAGAACATGGAAGAACACCTCCCTGTCCGTTCCTTCGATCGTATTTTTCTCCTCGTCTCGGCAACCTGTGAGCTTGCTGACGGTTTCATGAGCTCCCTGGAGATCACTCACGTCGAATGGCACCATCAGAAAGGTTCGGGCCTCGCTGAGGAAAGGCCTGGAGCTCAGGGAAGAATCGGCTGCATGGGAACCTCCTCCTGCACTAGAATCGACCCTACTCGGGGTCCTTAGCACCTAGTTCTTAGGCTCGAGGTGATTCGCCTCAGCCCGCTTGGAAGCTATGTAGCATAAGGATGGAGGTGAACAAAGGAGATCCGGCGTAAGGCGGAGGGGAAGCTCCGATTTGCTGATCTAGAGAGTATCATGTTGGTTCAGATGGGGGAAAAGATAGAGCACCCGATGGGGAATGAAGTGGGCGTGAACTGGTGGGTCGACACAGTCGGAGTCACGACGAAAGATGGCTAGAGCAGAGAGGTCTGACGATCTTTGATTTTCTAATTTGAGCTAAACTGTTGATCTAAGGATAAAATAAAAGACATGAAACTAAAAACTAGGACTAAATCTACATAGAAATGTATAAAAGGTGCGCAATTCAATCCACATAGAAATGTATAAAAGGTGCGCAGTTCATACCTAGGAACTATGGAGCAAAGGCCTCACCGAAGTGATGCCTTGGACCTCCTCCCATCCTCCTTGCTCCGCTCCAAGGGCTTATTCGATTAGGGTTTTTGTTTGGATCGATAAATCTTTGACTTCGAAAAAGTTCCGGCGTGCTTGAGGGTAGATAGCAGAAATTATTTTGTGAAGGAATTAAAAAGAGAAAATCAATGGATTGAAAGGGGAAATTGGGAAAAGATGGCATGATTGACGTCTGACACATCAGGCGACTGGAGGCAGGGGAGTTCACCTAGGTCAACTAGGGTTTGTTTCTGGTTGGTCCACGTGGAGGGAAGCAGAAAATTTCAAGGGAGAAATTATTGATAAAATTGATAATAAATAGGTAGTTAATTAATTAATTTTACGGTATAAAATGAAAAATGTTTGTTATTGTATGTAGTATTTAATTACTATTTTTATTTATTTTTATGGAGCTATTTATTATGAGTTAATATTTACATGTATAGTTATATGCATATTTACCTATACATAGCTTATTTTATTTTTTTTATTTTAATTTTTATTATTTTATATACTTAATTATATCTTATTATTACTTATTTAAGTATACACAAATATAATTTTTATTTTTCTGTTATAATATGTACACTTAAATAAATATATGTATTTTTCTATAGGTATATGCATAGTATATTCATTAATGGATTCTATATACTTATTTATTTTAGTTTATTTTTAATGAGTTCTTTTATCTTAATTATGTATATATAACATAAATAATATTTACAAAATTATAAAAATATAAAATAATGCAAAATATATAGAATAAATAAAATGGATATTATTCAAGTATATAATACAATAGGGGTCCAAGACCTAATTTTGCATCTTATCTCCAAATTAAATGAAACCATCTTCATTAAATATATAAGTAAAAGTTATATATAATTAAAGTGATTTTGATGCAATTTGAGTTTTTATGGAGAAGATATGGGTATGTGAACTTTGGATACTGTACATTATTTTTAGATGAAATCAATTTTGTATTTTTCTATGTATTTTTATCTACGACTTTCATGATAAAATTTCTTTATTTGAGGTGTAAATAAAAAGAATAAAATGGGTCTCAAAAGTGGATTATTGGAGAATAAAAATTAGGGTTTTATTGAGTTTTTGATCATATCTCCCGTTACTTTATTCCTTATCGACCCAGTCATCATGATGCCTAGGTCTCAGAGTTTAGGGTTGTAAAATATCTCTGATATTTTATTTTATTTTTTCTCTTCTTTATTTTTTTATTTTTACTTTAAACAACGTAATTTATACAATATTTACATAATAAATAATGAATGTAAATTTATGTAAAATGATGATATATACCTGCATTTAGTTAGGGTTTAAATGCCAAAATGAAATAACAAAGGTGATGAAATAGAGATTCATTAGTGGAACTATATAAAAAGCCCCACACCACCTGTAATTGAGAGAGAAATCATAATAGAATACCCACCCCTTGAGAGGCTTTCTCTTGTGGTGTCATCCTGCTTCTTATAGAGTATGGTTCCATGCAAATCCCGGTGTTCTTCCACTGTTTATATTTCTCTGACATGCATCCACATTCTTGTTTTCACAATCTTTTTACCTACATATGGTTGCACACTCTAACATTCCACTCAAGCTAGAGTATGCAATGCTCATCTTCGATAAATAGAAAGAAATCGCTCTCCCACACAATACAAGACACTACAGACAATATTAACTCAACGCATACTCTAACAATTTCTAAAAATGATAAGACACCGATGGATCAATTTCAGATCGTTTGACAAATGAAATAAGATAAATACATAATTCCTTTGAGCGAATATTCATACATGAAATCTTACTATGTTTATATATTGAATTGAAGCTATTATTAATTTTATTCAA